>CM065594.1:126695305-126902014 GCA_033119425.1 Bufotes viridis
CAGCAGGAATTATTAAAACTAAGACATTTTCGGAAACCAACAGCGACTCGCTGTTGGATTGGGGGAGTTACCACCCACCCTCCCTCAAACGAGGTATTCCAGTGGGTCAATACCTGAGGATGAGAAGAAACTGCTCGACATTTAAAGACTTTAAAGAGCAAGCAGATGACCTCCGGGATCGTTTTTTGAAACGGGGCTACCCTGATGCGCCATTAAGAACAGCCTTTAAAAGGGCTAGGACCACTGACAGAACATCTCTATTACATCCTAAGAGTAAACAAAAGGACAAGGGCCAAATACGGCTCATAGGTACCTTTGACGCTGCATCAAAGGAAGTGCGATATGTCCTTGAAAAGTACTGAATTTTGCAGTTGGACCCAGAGATTGGGAAAGTTATCTCAGAGAGACCACAAGTGACATATCGAAGGGGTCATAGTCTACGTGATCGCCTTGTTCACAGTCACTTTGTGGAGATACCCACGCGCAGTGAGGGCACCTGGCTTAAACCACCACTGGGATACCATCACTGCAGTGGTTGTATAGCCTGTTCTTATATCACTCAAGGCCGCTCCTTTGTAAGTGGCATTACCCACAAACTGCACTATATTAGGGAATTAATCAGTTGCCGCACTAAATGCGTTATCTACAGGGCCACATGTGTTTGTGGGCTTCAATATGTTGGTAAGACTTTTAGAGAACTGAGGAGACGCATTGGTGAACATCTTAGCGACATCCGCCATAAAAAAGATACCCCCCTAGCAAAACACATTGAGATGGAACATGGAGGTGATTCCTCTAAACTCCGTTTTATGGGCATTGAGAAAGTGTTACCATCTAAGAGAGGTGGTGATTGGAACAAAGAGCTACTCCACCCCAATGGTGTCACGAGGGTAGAGTAACATGTATCAAGATAGAGCGGAGGTGCACCCCCTGAGCTGCCACCCGGTCCCCTGTCCCTGCCTACTTGCACCACCCGCCTTAGGTGACGGGGCGCAACTGGGCGATGGTACCTAACCTACTAAGTGCAAGCAGAGATAGAGAGAGAGAAAGCAGGGAAGAGGACAGCCAAAGGGAAGCAAAAGTAAGTGGACCAGAGGTAGCCAAAAACAAAGGCGAGACGAGTCAACTAGCCAAGGTCAGCCCAGAAGGTCAAGTCAGAACAAGGAAGAGGCAAATCCGTAAACAAACCGAGGTCGAAATCCTAGAGGTAACGTCAAGGTACAGGGAGCACGCAGAAGAGATGTCAAGAGGTGAATCCAGGTTCAATTCCAAAGGTAGCAAATAACAAAAAGTACACAGCCTATAGGACAAAAATCACAGGCAACCTGTGGCCAGCAGGCTGCCTGTATTTATAGTGGGAGTGAGGGTCATGTGACGTGGCCAACGTCACATGACCAACAGACCGACAAGTCGAGCCGAGTCAAGTCGAGCCAAGTCGAGTTCAAGGCAGACCAAGGAGCAGGGAGCCTCCCAGCTAGCAAGGTCACCCTGGGAATGAGGCCAAACACAGGTCCTCATTCCTGAAGCTAAGCAGCAGGTCTGTGGCTGATGGAAGACCGAGTCTACCCTCGGTGGCCTTGGCACACCGTTACAGTACCCCCCCTTTTACGAGGGGCCACCGGACCCAAGTCTTGAGGACAAGTTTTCTCGGTGGAATTTAGTTATTAACCTGGAAGCATGCATCCTAGACATAGGTATCCAGGACCTCTCCTAAGGTCCAAAACCTCTCCAGTGGACCAGGTACTGAAAGGAATTTCTAATCTTTCTAACATCAATTATTTTAGAAATAATGAATTCCTCCTGACCCTCAACCTCCACAGGTGGAGGCGGTCCTTTAACCGGAACCACTGGTGACACATACTTCTTAAGTAATGACTTATGGAACACATCATGTATGTGAAGGGAGTCGGGTAGCTTAAGTCTAAAAGATACTGGGTTGATAATCTCAATGATATTGTATGGCCCAATGAAACGCGGCGAAAATTTCTTAGAACATTGTTTCAAAGCAAGATTTTTAGTCGACAACCACACCTTATCGCCGAGTACAAAATGTACCCCCTTAGAACGTCTCTTATTGGCATGTTTACACTGGGTCTCCTGGGCCTTTTCCAGGTTCGATTGAACCTGTGCCCAGACTGTGCACAGTCTAGAGGTAAAAGAATCTGCCTGCGGGTTGAGTGAGGATACAGAGGGATTAGAACTAAAGCGAGGATGCAAACCATTGTTACAAAAAAAAGGAGACACCCCCGTGGAAGAATTAACCCGATTGTTGATGGCGAATTCTGCCAACGGGAGGTATCTCACCCATAGGAGTTGATTATGCGATACATAGCACCTCAGAAAAAGCTCCACTGCCTGATTTAACCGTTCCGTCTGTCCATTGGTCTGTGGATGGAAAGCAGACGAAAAAGACAAAGATGTCACATCTTCTACAAAAGGCCCTCCAAAAGCTAGAAACAAACTAAACGCCTCTATCAGAGACTGTATTCTCAGGGACACCATGCAGACGTACCACATGTTCAATGAACAAGGATGCTAAGGTCTTTGCATTAGGGAGCTTACTTAAAGGAACAAAGTGCACCATTTTGCTAAAACGGTCAACCACTACCCACACTACTGACTTCCCTTCAGAGAGGGGCAAATCAGAAATAAAATCCATGGAGATGTAAGACCAAGGCTTACAGGTAATGGGTAGTGGTTGTAATTCACCCGCGGGATGTGTTCTTGGAGTCTTAGACCGGGCACAAACATCACAAGCAAAAACATAAGACCGTATATCTTTAGACAAAGTGGGCCACCAAAAAAGACCTCAGCAGCAATTCCTTAGTGGCAGCAATACCTGGATGACCACAGAGCACAGAGTCATTACATTCACCCAATAATTGAACACGAAAGCATTCAGGAACAAATAACTTATCTGCCGGTGTTTGTGGAGGAGCAAGTTGCTGGGCCTGTTTAATCTCAGAGGAAAGATCTGCAGAAACTGCTGCCACAAAGATGTTAGCCGGCAAGATGGGTTCTGGAGGGGTATCAGGAGGTTGGACGGCATTAAAACTCCGGGATAAGGCATCTGCCTTGAGATTTTTACTTCCTGGTCTGAAAGTAACAGAAAAGTCAAAACGAGTGAAAAACAAGGCCCATCTGGCTTGTCTAGGATTGAGACGTTTGGCCGCCTAAAGAAACACTAAGTTCTTATGATCAGTGAGAACAGTAATACGATGTCTAGCCCCTTCTAAAAAATGCCTCCACTCCTCAAATGCCCATTTAATGGCCAGTAACTCGTGGTTTCCAATATCGCAATTTCTCTCCCCGAAGGAGAGAACTTGCGAGAGAAGAAGGCGCATGGCCTTAAATTAGTGAGGTTAGAGGACCCCTGTGAAAGGACGGCCCCCACACCATCCTCTGAGGCATCAACCTCCACCACAAAGGTTCCTCGGTATCAGGCTGAACCAAGACTGGAGCCGTTTGGAAAAAAATTTTAGGGTATCAAAGGCTCGACAGGCCTCCGACGACCAGTTAACCAGATCTGAACCTTTTTTAGTCAGGTCCGTGAGGGGTTTGGCAATAACAAAAAAATTCTTTATGAATTTACGGTAAAAATTGGCGAATCCTAAAAAAACGTTGGAGAGCCTTTAACCGCTCCCGGACCGCCGCACACAGGATCGCGTCATGCGGGCGGCCGGGATCTTCTGTTCGGACGCATCTACGCGTGATCTCGCGAGACGCGAGATTTCGCGTATATGCGCCCGCGCAGATCGCGCACGGCAGAAGGCGCAGGGCTAGTTGGTCATCAGCCTGCCAGCCAATCGGCAGCGCTGGCGGGCTGATGACTTAAAAAAACGAATGAGAAGCCATTTAACCCATCATATTAGTAAATATGATGTGTTATAAATGGCTTCTGTGCCCTCTCCTGGGTCCTTTTCGTCGGTTGGACCCAGGAGAGAGCACACCTTACTGTGAGTACACACAATCACCACACATTAGCCCCCTGATCAGCCCCCAATCACCCAAATTAACCCCTTGATCACCCCTTTCATCAACTGTCAATCATCTAGTGAAAGGGAAAAAAGTGATCAGTGTAAACTGTCACTTTTTTTCACTAGGATTGACTGTTAGGTTTAGCTTAGTTTAGGCCCCCTTTGGTAGGTAGTTAGCGTTAGCGCCCAGCCCACCGCAGTCACTGGTTCGCTGATTAACGTAGCGCTAATCAGCGTTTGTACTTTTATAGTATCTGTAAGTGATCAGAACTAAATACGGTCAGATATATAATAGTACTAGTGTCACCTTAGTTCGCCCTCCACCCAAAACGCAGTGTTTGCCCGATCAGGCCTGATCGGTCGCCCACACCTGCGTTCACCCACGCCCACCCCGCCGCAGTGACAACATTTTTTTTTTGTAATCACTGCACAATCCCTTCACAAGCGCTGCGGCGATAAAAAAAAATCAGTTTTGATCTTTTTTATCAATCGCAGCGGCTTCTGTACTTTGCTACCCTCTCAATTGTAAGACAGGCTTGCTTTTTTTCTTGGGTAGTCTCAGGGAATACCCCCCAAATTTAGACGCCCAAATGTCAAACAAGGGGTATTCCTCTGAAGAGGCCTACAGGATTCCTGACCCAGTCGGATGAGGAATGGGAACCCTCATCTGACGAATCTAGCTAGTCAGAATACGAACCTGTAGAGAGCAGTGGCAGTCTGACCCAAAGTTCGGACAAGGAGGTTGAGGTCCCTGATAGAACCAGGCTTACCCGGCCCCGTTTTGCTAGACCGCAGGTTGCGCAGGATCCGCTTCAAGGGCAGCAGAGTGAGGCTGGCGCTGCCGGATTACGTGGTGAGGAATACACCAGCAGCACAGCCCGTCCTGGACCTAGTACCAGCACTGCCGTACAACATGGTGAAGTGGTGAGCACCAGAAGGGCAGTAGAAGCTGGTACGGTGGCACGTGCAGTAGTTTCCCCGTCACAGCCACCGCAAAGACAGGCCCGTAGAGCCCCTAGAGTCCCTGAGGTGCTGGCAAATCCTGATTGGCAGCCCCCAACTTCAGCCGCACCAGTAGTTCCCCCTTTCACCGCCCAGTCAGGAGTTCGGGTGGAAACAGCTCAGATAGGATCGGCGCTGGTTTTTTTTTAGCTGTTTTTCACTGCAGAGCTCTATGACCTAGTCGTGGCAGAATCAAATCGGTATGCCACTCAATTTATCGCCGACAACCCGGGAAGCTCTTATGCCCAGCCTTTCCGGTGGAAACCAGTCCAAGTTTCCGAATTTAGAACTTTTCTGGGCCTTCTCCTCAGCATGGGCATTACAAAAAAACATGAATTGCGGTCATATTGGTCCACGAACCCAATTCATCACATGCCCATGTACTCTGCTGCCATGTCCAGGACACGTTTTGAGACCATCCTGCGTTTCCTGCACTTTAGTGACAACAGCACCTCCCGTCCCAGAGGCCACACAGCTTTTGACCGGCTCCATAAAATTCGGCCCCTCATAGACCATTTCAACCAGAAATTTGCAGATTTGTATACCCCCGCACAAGACATCTGCGTAGACGAGTCCCTAATACATTTTACCGGGCGCCTTGGCTTCAAGCAGTACATCCCAAGCAAGCGTGCCCGGTATGGGGTCAAATTGTATAAGCTCTGTGAAAGGGCCACAGGCTATACGCACAAATTTCGGATCTATGAGGGAAAAGATCAGAGCCTGGAGCCGGTCGGTTGCCCTGACTACCTGGGGAGCAGTGGGAAGATAGTCTGGGACTTGGTGTCACCCTTATTCGGCAAGGGGTACCATCTTTATGTGGACAACTTTTACACAAGTGTGGCCCTCTTCAAGCATTTGTTCCTAGAACAGATTGGCTGCTGCGGCACCGTGCGACCTAGTCGCCGGGGCTTCCCCCAACGGCTCATTACCACCAGACTTGCAAGGGGGCAGAGGGCTGCATTGTGTAACTAAGAACTGCTCGCGGTGAAATGGAGAGACAAGCGTGACGTTTACATGCTCTCCTCTATTCACGCAGACACGACAGTCCAAATTGAACGGGCAACCAGTGTCGTTGAAAAGCCCCTCTCAGTCCACGACTAACCTCCACATGGGAGGGGTGGACTTCAACGACCAGATGTTGGCCCCTTATTTGATTTCCCGAAAGACCAGACGCTGGTATAAAAGGGTGTCTCTATATTTATTTCAATTGGCTCTATATAACAGTTACGTTCTCTACAGTAAGGCTGGGAGAACGGGATCCTTCCTCAAATTCCAGGAAGAGATCATCGGGAACCTCCTGTATCCAGGAGGTTCCGTGGCCCCAACCACCAGTGTAGTTAGCCATCTACACGAGCGGCACTTCCCCAGCGTTGTGCCTGGTACCTCAACCCAACCGCCACCCCGAAAAAGATGTCGTGTCTGTAGCAGGAGTGGAATAAGGCGTGACACCCGTCATTTCTGTCCTGACCACCCTGCCCTATGCCTTAGAGTGTTTCCGGAAGTACCACACCCAGGTACACTTAAAGACGTAGGGACAGCACTACACAGGTAGTTTTTTTTCCACTCAGGCTCTAAGGTCTCAGAATACTAGGTTTTGAGAGACCATAACACATAGGGAACGGTGCTGGTGTGCTACAGCAGAAGTTTGAAGCGGTAGAAACCTCTCCTTTCACTTGGGATAACGTGTATAATGTACTTCGCACCATCTCTGTGTGATTTACACTTTACACATTGTCCCATGGGAAAGGAGAGGTTTCTGCTAGGAAAATAAAGAGTGAAATGGTAAAAAAAAAAAAAATTAAACAGGTAGCAAGAAAAAAATGTTATTACTTACCGGTAATTTTATTTTACGGAGCCCATGACAGCACCACCGGAGAGAGGAGGATCCGCCCCCACGAGACAGGAAACCTGCAGAACAAAAAGGGCGGACACTCTCCTCCCCTTCAGTGAGTTTTCCAAGTATCGGAGGAAGGCCGCCAACATATATTAGACATGTAAATAACTTTTTTTTTTTTTTGCAACACCCGTGCAGTAGGAAAGGACACATAGGGAGGGTAAGTAATAACATTTTTTCCTGTCGCCCATGACAGCACCACCGGAGACTTACTAGAGGAACTCTAAGGGTGGGAGGTAGAAAGAAGGACCCCTTCACCAAAGGAAGAATCCCCCGGAAAATTTAGGTCCAACCTATAATGTTTAAAAAAGGTAGAGGGTGAAGACCAAGTGGCTGCCTTGCAAATTTTCTCGATTTGAACCGAGGACCTCTCTGCCCAGGATGCAGCAACCGCTCTGGTCGAGTGAGCCCTTAACCCAACAGGAGGGGACAGACCAGAGGACAGATAAGATAAGGAAATAGCAGCAACGATCCATAGGGCGATGGAACACTTAGAGGCAGCCGAACCCTTATTCACTCCCTGAAACTGAAGGAACAGTGAAGAAGACTTCCGCCAGGCAGACGTAGAGGACAGATAAGCTAAGAGAGCTCTTCTGACATCCAGACAATGGAGAGACCTTTCCTCCACAGTGGAAGGATTCTGGAAAAGGGAAGGAAGAATAATTTCCTGGGAACGGTGAAATCTGGTGATGACTTTTGGGAGGAAAGCCGGGTCAGGGCGAATGGTGACCTTGTCCTCTAATATTAAGGTGTATGGAGGGTTTATGGAGATGGCCTGAATCTCGCTAATCCTGCGGGCGGAAGTCAAGGCTATTAATATGGCCAGTTTAAAGGTCAGGTGTTTAATAGTGGAGGAATCAATAGGCTCAAAGGGAGACTCTGATAAGGCTTTTAGTACTACCTCTAAACTCCAGGGAGGAGGCCTAGGAACTGAAACTAGGGAGGTTCTATCTACAGCCCTAAAAAATCTGGATACTCACGGACTTCCAGCTAAGTTCTGGTTAAACAAGGCTGATAGAGCTGAGACCTGAACTTTTAGCGTGCTGACTGCTAGGCCTAGCTCTAGCCCCTTCTGGAGAAATTCCAGGATAGTATGTAAGGGGGCTACTGCAGGGATGTCCCCTAAATGGATCTGGGCGAAGTCTAGAAATTTATGCCAGATTCTGCTATAAATTCCTATAGTGACCTCTTTCTTGCTTTTTAGCAGGGTAGAGACTAGGGCGTCAGAAAACACTTCCTTTTTTAGTAACCCCCTCAAATTCCAGGCCGTTAAGTGTAGGTTCTCCACGGCTGGATGTATCACTGGTCCCTGGCTTAAAAGCCCCCGGACCGAAGGAAGAACCCAAGGATCGGAGACTGACATGGTCCTGAGCCCCGTGAACCAGGCCCTCCTGGGCCAAAAGGGTGCTATTAGTATTAACCTGGCCTTCTCTTCCCGAATTTTCCTCAAAACTCGGGGAATCAGGGGAAAAGGTGTAAGCCAGGCGAAACTTCCACTCCTGGGACAGAGCATCTATCTCACAAGGGGATCCCGACTGGTTTAGAGAAAAAAACCTCGGTACCTTCTTGTTTGAATGGGTAGCAAACAAGTCGATCTCCGGAAGGCCCCAAAGATCTACAATTTTCTGGAAAATTAACGGATTCAGAGACCACTCTCCCTGAGACAGGGTATGACGGCTCAAGAAATCGGCTTGTTTGTTCTCCACACCTCTTATGTGAACAGCTGAAATCGAGGTACAAGTTCTCTCTGCTAGCTCCAAAATAGAGAAAGCTTCCTCCATAAGGGCTCTGCATCTTGTTCCTCCTTGTTTGTTTAAATAGGATACTACAGTCCTGTTGTCTGAAAGAATTCTTAAATTTCTTCCTTTTATTTTTGAAAGTGAATTCCTCATAGCTAGGCCTACCGCCATCAGTTCCTTTAGATTTGAAGACTGACATCTCTGAAGGGGGTTCCAACGGCCCTGACAGGATGAACCTTGAATGTGGGCCCCCCACCACCAAGGACTTGCGTCCGTAGTCAGGCAAACCAAGCTGTCTGTCTTCCATGGGGTCCCCTGTGTGAGATTTTCCTTTACTAGCCACCAGGCTAATTCCTGGATAGTCTGGGATGAGACTTCCAACCTGGCGTCCAGTGATCTGCTCTTCTCCCAACTGGCCAGAATCTCCCACTGTAAGGCCCTGGAATGTAACTGTGCCCACCTTACTGCTGGAATACAGGACGTGAGTGTGCCCAGGACTGACATCGCCTTCCTTAAAGATGTCACTGGTCTCTGGGTTAGGCTTGTGATTTTGTTTTGGACGATCTGTACCTTCTCTATAGGCAAAACACATTTCTGGAGAGAAGAGTCCAAAATCAGGCCCAGGAACACCTGTCTCTTTACTGGACGGGATCTTGATTTCTCTTCGTTTATCATCCAACCCAACTTCCCTAAGATGGTACGGACCTCTAGAACTTCTAGACTGCAATCCTGTTCTGACTGACCTATGATTAAGAAGTCGTCTAGGTAAGGGATAAAAAGAATATTCCTTTCCCTTATGTGGGCCGCCATCTCTGCCACCAACTTTGTGAATACTCTCGGAGCCATGGAAAGTCTGAAAGGGAGAGCCTGGTATTGAAAATGTCGAAGTTGACCGTCTACGGAAACTGCCACCCTTAGGAACTTTTGATGTTCTACAGCAATGGGGACGTGGTAGTACGCGTCTTTTAGGTCGAGAACTGCCATAAAACAGTGAGGGTATAAGAGATTGATAGCTGATCTTATTGTTTCCATCTTGAATTTCTTCGGCTGAAGGAAGAGGTTTAGTTTCTTTAGATTTATGATGGTTCTCCAGGAACCGTCTGGTTTTTTGACAAGAAAAAGAGGTGAATAGAATCCTTTCCCTCTTTCTTCCTCCAATACCGGGATTAAAACGGATTTTTCTATTAATTTCAACACTTCTATTTCCATGATGGATCTTCCCCGCACGGAACAAGGATCTACGGTGGGTAAGAATCTGGCAGGAGGGGACTGAAGGAATTCCAGATTTAGGCCTCTGGATATGGTATCGAGCACCCAAGGACTTAAGGAAATTTTTCTCCATTCTAATGCGAAGTCCTTCAGTCTGCCTCCTACCGGAGTGCTGGCGTCATTGTTGGTCTGACTTCCTTTTATCTGAGGAGGGTTGACTAAAGAAAAAATTCCTGTTCTTTCTTTGACCCCTAAACCGATCTTCTCTAGGCTTTCTATCTTGTTCCTGGTTTCCTTTAAAGGGACGAAAGGGGCGACTAAATCTGCTCTTACTGGGGAAAGAGCTCTGAAAACCGGGAAACTTTCTCTTTTTGTCAGCCGCCTTATCCAGGAGATCATCTAAACTAGGACCAAAGAGGTACTCCCCCTCACACGGCACTCCGCAGAGCTTTGTCTTGGAGGCAGTATCGCCACTCCAATTTTTTTATCCAAAGCGCTCTTCGAGCTGAATTGGATAAGGCTGCTGATTTAGCGGCCAATCTGACAGAGTCAGCAAAAGCATCTGCCAAAAAACCGGCTGCTTTTTTAATCGTAGGGAGGGAGGCCAGTATCTCATCACGGGGACTCCTGTTTTTTAGCTGAGATTCTAGCTCAGACAGCCAAACAATTAAGGATCGGGCCGTACAGGTGGAGGCTATACTGGGCCTAAAGGATGAAGTTGATACCTCCCAAGCTCCTTTAAGAAAAGCGTCTGCCTTTTTATCCAGAGGATCTTTCAATATGCCGGTATCCTCAAATGGCAGGCCCGTTTTCCTTGAGACTTTGGAAATGACCACATCAAAACGGGGAGCCTTATCCCAGGTGGCCGAGTCCTCGTTTTTAAAGGGATATTTGCGTTTGAGATTTTTGGATATAAACACTTTTATTAGGTTTCTTCCACTCTCCTTTAATCAAAGCTGCCACATTCTTGTGTACTGGAAAGGTACCATGTTGTCTGGTCTGCGTTGGGACAGTTTCTTTTGCACAGTAGATACATGGTACACCATTGATCCTGCGACTACATCCCTATCACTCTCTTCCCTTTTCTTTTTATCTTGATGAAGCTGGGCAATCACTGTCCTGTCTTTAAGGGTGCTATAGGGACGTTTTTCAAGGTGTCTTGTGGATAGTTAGTTAGGGATTGACAGGGCAAGAGACCCAGTGCAGACACACCTTGCGATTTTACCCTTGTGACGCATAATACCTGGATATGTGCCATAGACATTGAGACGCACTACTGGCTCACTGTTGGTCTTTTTCTTTGTAGTATTGTCACACTTTTTGGCATTTATCTTTAAAACCTGAATAAGAATAAACGTTAAGTTTTAATTGGTCACATAAATATTATTATTTTATGTCTATTGTGGTGGGTACCAGTGAGTACATCTCACCTTGACCAGAGGAGTCTGGTTGCGTGAAATATCGTAGCCACGCCGTGCAGCTAATCGGCTTGGGTGCTTGCATAGTCCAGGAGAATGACCAAGCACTTCAGCCACACTTATGTGGTGAGGAACGCTCTACTGGACCTGCAACGGCAGAATGGACTACCGCTACACTACTTAATCCACAACGTGCAAACTCGCTGGTATTCAACATTGCACATGATCAAGCGTCTGGAGAACCGTTGCTGAGACGACTAGCAAGCTGACAGTTCCCACATTAATGCCCAAGTTCAGACCAAGGCACACTGAAACAGTGGCCCGCACTGGCACAGCACACTCTAATGCCCAGCCATTAGTGTCATCTCGGAGAGGGTTTTCAATGCCACGAGGGGTGTGGTGACACCCAAACAGATCAAGTTGTCCTCCGCCAGTGTCCAAAACATTACTTTTGTAAAATTAACCAAGCCTGGATTCAGGAGGATTGTCAAACTCCTCCGGATGAGGCCGATGAATAAATCTAGCCTTGCTGGCAGCACCCCATCTTGCCATTGTTGCTGTCTACTTGCCTGTTGCCATCATGCTTCTACTAGGACCTGCCTACCATCACATTCTGTATAGCTGCTGCTGCCTCCATTATTCCACTGCTGCGATCTGCCTACCATCATGTTCTGTACGGCTGCTGCTACCGCCTCCATCATGCGCCTGCTGCAACCTGCAAACCATCATGTTCGGTATGGCTGGTGCATACCCGGTCGTGGTCATTAGCCGCAGGTCTCTGCTGTTTGAAACAGTGGAGACCCGCCACCGCAATTAATGCAAAGCATCTGCTACTACCCCCACTACTACTACCCACAGAAGAATTTTTTAGGCTTGTTCACAGCAAGCCACTTTTTCTTCTGACAATAAACATTTGTGTGTCGTACGGGCAGGCATTCTGACCCTGTCAAGTCATAATTTTTGGATGCTTTTTATCCCATAACACGGTGTCTGTTAACACTTAGGATACCAGAGGTTTTTTCGTTTTCATTTTTCTTCCCTATCCTCCTTGACCCATAACTTTTTTTTTTCCTTCGTTCACACAGCTGTATGAGGGCTTATTTTTTGCGGGACAAGTTGTACTTTCTAATGCCACCATTCATTATGGCATACAATGTAATGGGAAGCGGAAAAAAGCAATTCCTCCACCGACCTGTGCACTTCATTCTCTGGGTAAGTATGATTACAACGATACCATATATGTGTAGGTTTTTTATGTCTAAATAGTGTAAAAATTAATTTAAACTTTGAAAAAATAATAATTTTTTACATCACCATATTCTGACCACGTAACTTTTTATAGTTATATCTACTGAGCTGTGTGGGGGCTCATTTTTTTGAGGGACAAAAAAAAGAATACAAAAAAATTATTGATATCATTTTGGAGTATGTGTGACTTTTTGATCACATTTTATTAAATTTTTTTGGGTAAGAGAAGCAATGAAAAAAATGGCCATTTTGACCCTTTTTTCTGTTACGCCATTTGCCATATTGGAAAAATATTTGTATTAGTAGTACGTGCGTTTTCGGATGCGGTGATGCTCATGTTTATATTTTTTGTTATTTAAGTATTTATTTTTTTATTCGGGAAGCAGGATTTAAACTTTAATTTTTTTTCATTTTTATATAAGTTTTACTTTTCAAAATTACTTTGAAGCTCGTATTTGAGCCTACAAAATTCATTTTTTTTTTAAAATTCTGAACAATCATAGGTCTTTTAGATCCATTATTTGTACAGAATTGCTCATTTCTTATGTTGGCCTGCCACCTGCTGGCCAAAATAAGAATTGTAGCTTCAATACTAGTGGTCTCTTCAGAGAAAACCAGCGCATTGGATTCAATTACCGCAGATGGTGCCGGCAAGAAGCGCAAGCTTCCGGGTTTTTCACCCTTTAGATGCCGTGATCTCACTTGACCATGATTAGCATTATTGCCGGTCGTGGTCATTAGCCGCAGGTCTCTGCTGTTTGAAACAGTGGAGACCCGCCGACCATGACGCCTGCTGCACATGCGAGTGGGCACCATGTTTGCACTTCGCTCCAGCGCTGTATGTGTATGGCGCTGGTAGCGAAGGTGTAAAACATCATCTCCCACTAATAAGGGACAATTTTTTGAAGCTTTGGAATATGAAAAAGCATAACACACGTGTTGGCGCAGTGTGTTTTTAAAAACGCTGTTTGTTAACGCCATCAGACATGTATTTACTATTGCTGTCATTACATTTGAGATCTTTGGGGGGGGGTGAAGAACAAAAATTCTCAGTCCTAGGAGGCTAATGTGTGTGTGTCTGTATAAGTATACAGGTACCTATTGTCTATATGTGCCTATATATCTATCTGTTTGTTTGTGTGTGTATATATATATATATATATATATATCTGGTAGACAGGGTAAGCGGACACAGTACAGACGCACAAAAAAAGTTCTTTACCAAACTTTAGTGATTATTCACACTTGGCGGGTATCACAAAACAGTAAACAGAAAACAACTTCACCTTTGTTTTAAGTCCTGGTGTTCACACCATGCTGTGGGCACCATGTATAAAGATGTCCTGATGTTCCGTTCACACTGTGTTGCAGATACTGTGTACACTGGACAAGTCCTGAACAAAGTCGACCTGTCCTTCCAGACAGGTTGCAAACATCCACAAAGTAACAAACACCTTAACACAGCCAGCCTTTCCCACACTCTAGTTGCTTTTAACGAGAGTTGGGCGTCCCTAAAGCCTGGACTGGCAAGTAAAATCTGGCCCTCGTGCTTGACCTCACATTGCTGCAATCAGTCTCTTTAGAATATGATGGGAGGAAAATACCTCCCATCTACTAACAGATCCTTCACTGTGTCACAATACCTATATATATATATATATATATATATATATATATATATATGATACAAAAAGCGGGCAACACTCCAAAATGTGGAACAGTGAGCAAAACTTCATTCACCATGTGGTACGGAATTGCTCACTGTTCCACATTTTGGAGCGCTGCCCGCTTTTTGTATCCTGCATATTGGGTGAGCTACTTCCTGTCAAGGATGGAGAACAGTTAGCAGGAACTGATAAATAACGACAGACTGGCTTGATCCAAAACTAAGGAGCATATAGGTGAGCCCTTTAAAACCCTAAGAGCTCTCCCTGACTGCTACACATGCAAAGGCCTCAATGGTAAACGATTGCATGCCCACGTACGTAAGACTGTGTGACACCTGAAAACCCTATAGTAGTGAGGGGACACGGCCACCGGCTCCCTGCACTGAATACGGAGGAGTCAGGGTCACCTAGAATCAAGCCAGCAAGGAAACACAATAAAGGGAAAATACTTATCTGAGCAAACAGCAGCAGCCTCCAGCAGCACACACTTCATCCAGGAAGTAATATAAACCGCAAGGAGGAGCAGTAAGAGAGGGAATATAAAGCAAGCCAATTAATCAAGATAAGAGACAGCTGAGGGAGAGAAAGGAACTGAGCAAAGTGAAACCAAAACAAAGAACGTCATACACAAAACAGGGAGGAACCTCTGACCGACCGTCTCCCAGAATCGGCGGTGACACTTCCCATTGGGCTTTGCACCCATTTTTTATATATATATATAGGTATATATATATATATATATATATATATACTGACCAAAAATATAAACGCAAGACTTTCGGTTTTGCTCCCATTTTGCATGAGCTGAACTCAAAGATCTGAAACATTTTCTACATACACAAAAGACCCATTACTCTCAAATATTGTTCACAAATCTGTCTGAATCTGTGTTAGTGAGTACTTCTCCTTTGCCGAGATAATCCATCCCACCTCACAGGTGTGGCATATCAAGGTGCTGATTAGACAGCATGAATATTGCACAGGTGTGCCTTAAACTGCCCACAATAAAAGACCACTCTGAAATGTGCAGTTTGATCACACAGCACGATGCCACAGATGTCGCAACGTTTGAGGGAGCGAGCAATTGGCATGCTGACTGCAGGAATTCCTACCAGAGCTGTTGCCCATGCAATGAATGTTCATTTTTCTACCATAAGCCGTCTCCAAAGGCGTTTCAGAGAATTTGGCAGTACATCCAACCGGCCTCACAGAGACCAGCCACCCGGACAGCTACAGCAACAATCGATTTGCATAACCAAAGAATTTCTGCACAAACTGTCAGAAACCGTCTCAGGAAAGCTCATCTGCATGCTCGTCGTCCTCATCGGGGTCTGACTGCAGTTCGTCGTCGTAAGTGGGCAAATGCTCACATTCGATGGAGTTTGGCACGTTGGAAAGGCGTTCTGTTTATGGATGAGTGCCGGTTTTCACTGTTCAGGGCAGATGGCAGATATATATATACAGTGTTCCCTCAAGTTACAATATTAATTGGTTCCAGGGTGACCATTGTATATTGAAACCATTGTAAGTTGAGTAATCGGTCTTTAAAGATAAGAGAAAATAAAGATTTAAGAAAAATAAGCAGATAACTGAAGTGGCCTTAATTGGTTGGATCTGAGTTTGGGGCATTGTATGTTGAGTCTAGTTTAAACTTATGATGGGTCAGAAAAGACCATTGTATGTTAAAAATATTGTATCTGGAGGGACCACTGTATATATAGCTATACTCCTGGACATAGCACCCACCACATTGTTGGCTTATCAGTGCCGCCATTTTTTTCTATTTTGTACTTTGAGCTTGTTTGGCTGAGCACGATATTTTATTTTTACTTTTTTGGATTTTTTTGGTGTTTACAATGGATACGGAGTTCCCATGTGGTTCTACTTATTCTCAGGAGGAGACTGAGCGTATATTACAGAATATTGAGGGAGATGCCACCTTTTTGAACACCCCATCGGTTAAGGAGTTGAAGAAAAATGTGAGTTTTTATCTAAAAAGACTGCTTCATTACGTTTGCATATGACTACCCTTGGCGAATAGTACAAGGCCCATAAAATACCACGTGGTATGAGATCCCATTTGAGGCCAAACTTGTTTTTTAACAATTCTGCATTTTGCAAAAAATTTGAAGCCCTTTCCAACAGGTACTCCCTGGACTTTATTCTCCTCAATGTACAATATTTAACATAGTAACATAGTAACATAGTATATAAGACCGAAAAAAGACATTTGTCCATCCAGTTCGGCCTGTTTCCTACAAGTTGATCCAGAGGAAGGCAAAAAACCCCTGTGAGGCAGAAGCCAATTTTCCTCACTTAAGGGGAAAAAAAAAAAATTCCTTCCCGACTCCAATCAGGCAATCAGAATAACTCCCTGGATCAACGACCCCTCTCTAGTAGCTGTAGCCTGTAATATTATTACACTCCAGAAATAAATCCAGTCCCCTCTTGAATTCCTTTATTGTACTCACCATCACCACCTCCTCAGGCAGAGAGTTCCATAGTCTCACTGCTCTTACAGTGAAGAATCCTTTTCTATGTTTGTGTACAAACCTTCTTTCCTCCAGACGCAGAGGATGTCCCCTTGTCACAGTCACAGTCCTGGGGATAAATAGATGATGGGACAGATCTCTGTACTGACCCCTGATATATTTATACATAGTTATTAGATCTCCCTCAGTCGTCTTTTTCTAAAGTGAATAACCCTAATTTTGATAACCTTTCAGGGTACTGTAGATCCCTCATTCCAGTTATTACTTTAGTTGCCCTCCTCTGAACCCTCTCCAGCTCTGCTATGTCTGTCTTGTTCACAGGAGCCCAGAACTGTACACAGTACTCCATGTGTAGTCTAACCAGTGATTTGTAAAGTGGTAGGACTATGTTCTCATCACGGGCGTCTATGCCCCTTTGATGCAACCCATTATCTTATTGGCCTTGGCAGTAGCTGCCTGACACTGGTTTTTGCAGCTTAATTTGCTGTTTATTAAAATTCCTAGATCCTTTTCCATGTCAGTGTTACCGAGTGTTTTACCATTTAATATGTACGGGTGACTTGCATTATTCCTTCCCATGTGCATAACTTTACATTTGTCAGTGTTAAACCTCATCTGCCATTTTTCTGCCCAAGCCTCCAATCTATCCAGATCCCTCTGTAGCAGAAAACTGTCCTCTTCAGTGTTAATTACTTTACACAGTTTAGTGTCATCTGCAAAAATAGATATTTTACTGTGCAGGCCTTCTACAAGATCATTAATAAATATATTGAAGAGAATAGGGCCCAATACTGAACCCTGAGGTACCCCACTAGTTACAGTGACCCAATCTGAGTATCTACCGTTAATAACCACCCTCTGTTTTCTGTCACTCAGCCAGTTACTTACCCACATACAGACATTTTCTCCCAGTCCGAGCATCCTCATTTTATATACTAACCTTTTATGAGGTACGGTGTCAAATGCTTTGGAGAAGTCCAGATATACGACATCCATTGATTCGCCGCTGTCAAGTCTAGAACTTACCTCCTCATAGAAGCTGATTAAATTTGTTTGGTATGACCGATCCCTCATGAAGCCATGCTGATATGGCGTTATTTGCTTATTTTTATTGAGATACTCCAAAATAGCATCTCTTAAAAACTCTTCAAACAGTTTACCAACAATAGATGTTAAACTTACCGGCCTATAATTTCCAGGCTTTGTTTTTGGACCCTTTTTGAATATTGGCACCACATTTGCTATGCGCCAATCCTGTGGAACATTTCCTGTTATTATAGAGTCCGTAAATATCAGAAATAACGGTCTGGCTATGACATCACTTAATTCCCTTAGGATACGGGGGTGTATGCCATCCGGTCCTGGCGATTTGTCTATTTTAATCTTTTTAAGTCGCTGTTGTACTTCTTCCTGGGTCAGACAGGGCACTTTTAATGGGGGATTTATTTTTACATTCTGCATATCATCTGACAGTTTATTTTCCTCAGTGAATATAGTGGAGAAAAAAATATTTAATAGTTTTGCTTTATCCTCGTCGCTCTCTGCAACACCCCCCTCATTGCTATGAAGAATGAAGAACATTTTAGGGTTAGTTTTACTCTCTTTGGCAATTAATCTCTCGGTCTCTAGTTTGGCAAATTTTATTAGTTTTTTACATATTCTATTTTTTTCCTTATAGTTTATCAGTGCTTCCTGACTGCCATCCTGTTTTAGCGATTTATATGCTTTCTTTTTGTCATTTATTGCCTTCTTTACGGTTCCATTTATCCACATTGGTCTCTTATTGTTCCTTAGCCTTTTATTCCTATAAGGTATGTACCTCTCACAATTAGATGTTACAATGCTTTTAAAAATCTCCCATTTTATGGTTGTATTTTTATTTTTGAGGACTTTGTCCCAGTTAGTTAGGCCTATGGCCTCGCTTAGTTGGCTAAATTTAGCTTTTTTGAAGTTTGGTATTTTTGTTCCTCCCTTTAGAAACTCTCGTTTGAAGGATAATTGGAAGGTTATAACTTTATGGTCACTATTTCCCAGGTGTCCCCCAACCTGCACATCTGTTGTTCTATCAGGTCTATTGGTTAATACTAAGTCCAGTATGGCCGTCCCTCTAGTGGGGTCCTGAACCAGTTGGGAAAGGAAATTGTCTTTGGCTATTGCCAAGAACCTGTTTCCTTTATGGGATGTACAGCTTTCAGTTTCCCAGTCTATATCTGGGTAGTTGAAGTCCCCCATGATAACGACTTCATTATGATTTACGGCCTCGTCTATCTCGTTTAGTAATAGATTTTCTGTGGACTCTGGTATATTAGGTGGTTTATAATACACTCCTATTAGCATTTTATTATTGTTTTTTGCTCCATGTATTTCTACCCACAGTGACTCCACATGTTCATGTCCCTCAGAGATGTATTCTCAATTACGGGATTTAGACACGACTTCACGTAGAGGCAGACCCCTCCACCTCTCTGGTTTTGACGATCCTTTCTAAACAGATTGTAACCTTTTATATTAACTGCCCAGTCATAGCTATCATCCAGCCATGTCTCAGTTATTCCCACTATGTCATAGTCCTCCTCACACATCACTAATTCCAGTTCACCAGTCTTGTTAGTCAGGCTTCTGGCATTAGTATACATACATTTGACAGGTTTATGTGTATTTTTGACCCTACATCTTTCATTCTGAGCTGTTCTAGTCCCCTCTTCCATTCCTCCCCCAGACACACTACCTCGCCCCTGGTCTCTATCTGCACTATCTTCCCATCCTATAACATAATTACCCTCCCCCCCAGTCCCTAGTTTAAACACTCCTCCAACCTTCTAGCCATCTTTCTCCCTTGCAACAAGAATTATCTTATAGAGCTACGGAGATGGCAGAGATTGAACAATCATTGTAGGCATCTATGCCCACAGATGAGTATGCTCATTTTATTGAAAATGTATCACTTTATGTTTCAAGATTCAAAGCTGAGTCTGAGGAGGGGAAGCATTCCAAATGGAACAGGGACTACAATCAGAAAGAAGATAGAAAGAAGAAGAAAAATGCACAGACACCAGCAACTGAACAATCTTTTATAGGGAACAGACTCAATTCACAGCAAAAAGACGAGGCCGCACAAGACGTGGTGGTCGTAGACATTGAATAACCGGCAAAATTACGAAACAGCAAGACACGAGCTCAGGCCAACAAACCCCAGACGTCCAAGAGGAAGCGACTGTGATCACTTTGTCATATAAGATGCTTACTCCGGCACAAGTAAGTGTTCTTAATAAGGGATTGTCTTTTTGTCCTTCTACTTCTTTGAATTGGTTTGATTTAGATATTGATTTGTCTTCCTTTTGTCGCATGATAAAACTTAAGGTCTAATTTCACAATAAGTCACAGATTGCGACACCTCAATTGAGTGAATCTTCTTTGGGGAGTCTCAACCTATTTTTGAAAAGTAATTTTACACTGGTTATCAATGAACCTGCCATTGATGCTTATATATCTGCTGTCAGGTCTGAACTAGCTTCTTATAAATTGACATGTCGCAATAGCGGGTTCAAACATCCTAATTTAACAAGGTAAGGGCTCTTTCACACTAGCGTTTTTGTTTTCCGGCATAGAGATCCGTCGTCGGGTCTCTATGCCGGAAAAATCCTGGTCAGGATTATCCCAATGCATTCTGAATGGAGAGAAATCCGTTCAGGATGCATCAGGATGTCTTCAGTTCAGGACCGGAACGTTGTTTGGCCGGAGAAAATACCGCAGCATGCTGCACTTTTTGCTCTGGCCAAAAATCCTGAACACTTGCCACAAGGCCGGATCCGGAATTAATGCCCATTGAAAGGCATTAATCCGGATCCGGCCTTAAGCTAAACGTCGTTTCGGCGCATCGCCGGATCCGACGTTTAGCTTTTTCTCAATGGTTACCATGGCAGCCAGGACGCTAAAGTCCAATTGAGGAATGACCCCCTCCTCACAGTGAAACCCGCTGACAAAGGGGGAGCGGTGGTCATTCTGGACACTTCTAAATATGTTGCAGAGGTCAGGTGTCAACTTGATGACATTGAAGTTTACTCTGTCCTTCAAGCTGACCCTAAGTTTGACATTGCTAGGTTGATTAACCACCTCAGCCCCCCTAGCTTAAACACCCTTTTTACAATTCTGCACTACGCTACTTTGACCGTTTATTGCTCCGTCATGCAACTTACCACCCAAATGAATTTTACCTCTAAATTTATTGTTCTACATGTCTTTGATGAAAAAAAAAATCCAATAAGTGTATATTTATTGGTTTGGGTAAAAGTTATAGCGTTTACAAACTATGGTGCAAAAAAGTAAATTTCCGCCTTTGAAGCAGCTCTGACTTTCTGAGCACCTGTCATGTTTCTTCAGGTGCTAGAATGCCAGGATAGTATAAATACCCCCCAAATGACACCATTTTAGAAAGAAGACACCCCAAAGTATTCGTGGAGGGGCATGGTGAGTTCATGTATAATTTCATTTTTTACACAAGTTAGCGGAAAATGACACTTTCTATTGTATTAAAAAAAATTATAATAAAGTTTCCATTTCTGCTAACTTCTGGCAAAAAAAAATAAAAATCTCCCACGGACTCACTATGCCCCTCAGTGAATACCTTGGGGTGTCTACTTTCCGAAATAGGGTCATTTGTGGGGTGTGTTTACTGTTCTGGCATTTTGGGCGGGGCTAAATTGTGAGCAGCCATGTAAAACCTAAAGGTACTCGTTGGAATTTGGGCCCCTTGTCACTCAGGCTGCAAAAGTGTCACTCATGTGGTATCGCCACTCAGGAGATTAGGCAATGTGCTTGGGGTGTATTTTTACATATACTCATGTTGAGTGAGAGAAATATCTCTGTAAACTGACAACTTTGTATAAAAAAAATTAAAAAGTTGTCATTTACAGAGATATTTCTCACACCCAGCAGGGGTATATGTAAAAATACACCCCAAAACACATTGCCCTACTTCTCCTGAGTACGGCGATACCACATGTGTGACACTTTTTTGCAGCCAAGATGCGCAAAGGGGTCCAAATTCCAATGAGTACCTTTTAGGAGGTAATTAAAAGAAAGTTTTCCACAGCACTCTTGTAGTTGATCTTTTAAATCTTCTTTATTTTCCAGTGTGAGCGTTTCGACTTCTCTGAGTCTTTTTCAAGCATAATTATTATTATGCTTAAAAAAGACTCAGAGAAGTCGAAACGTTGCACACTGGGAAAATAAAGAAGATTTAAAAGATCAACTACAAGAGTGCTGTGGAAAACTTTCTTTTGATTACATCAATCAGGGATCAGAGACCGGGATCCAACGCCACTTGCACCGCCGCACTATTACAAGGTATTGACCAGAGGTTGTGCTGTCCCCTTGTTTGCATGTTGGATACCTTTTAGGAGGGCATTTTTACGCATTTTTCTTCTCACGCTTTAGGGCCCCTAAAATGCCAGGGCAGTATAAATACCCCACATGTGACCCCATTTTGGAAAGAAGGTATTCCGTGAGGGGCATGGCAAGTACATAGAAGATTTTCTTTTTGGCACAAGTTAGTGGAAATTGATTTTTTATTGTTTTTTCTCACAAAGTTTCTCTTTCCGCTAACTTTTGACAAAAAGTTCATTTTTTCATTGCCCTACTTCTCCTGAGTACGGCGATACCACATGTGTGACACTTTTTTGCAGCCAAGATGCGCAAAGGGGCCCAAATTCCCATGAGTACATTTAGGATTTCACAGGGCATTTTTACGCATTTGGATTCTCACGCTTTAGGACCCCTAAAATACCAGGGCAGTATAAATACCCCACATGTGACCCTATTTTTGAAAGAAGACACCTCAAGGTATTCCGTGAGGGGCATGGTGAAAAATTTTTGGCACAAGTTAGCGGAAATTGATATATATATATATATTTTTTTTACAAAGTCTCATATTCCACTAACTTGTGACAAAAATAAAATTTTACATGAACTCACCATACCCCTCACGGAATGCCTTGGGGTGTCTTCTTTCTAAAATGGGGTCACATGTGAGGTGTTTGTACTGCCCTGGCATTTGAGGGTCTGCACAATCATTACACATATGGCCAGCATTAGGAGTTTCTGCTATTCTCCTTTTATATTGAGCAGACGGGTAATGAGATTTTTTCATTCGTATCGATCATCGTGGATGAAAAAATCTCTGCCAAAATCAGTGACGGCGGTGCGGTGGGCTGGGTGCTAGCTACCTAACAAGTAGCTAACTAACTGGCGGTGATAAGGGACCCTTATGCCCCATTCACACGTCCGCAATTCTGTTTGCAGAACGGAATTGCGGACCCATTTATTTCTATGGGGACAGACTTTGTCCCGCTCGGACCTGGAATTGTCACACCAGTGATAAAATCTTTGATTGACCCTCCTGGGCGCATTGTGTCTAGTTCGGACTCTCTTTTTAGCTAAAATTCTGCGTAATTTTGCCATTGGGGCAAAGTCATATATTCAGGATACGACTGATTTCCTGTGCAAGTTGGAAACATTGATCTTACTGATATACATACTGTACATTTGGCATCTTTTGATGTGAGATCTTAGTATACCTCTATAGACCATGACCTGGGCATCATGGCAACCAAGCGTATGTTAGACATGTCTTCCCTTACTACACCTGCGAGTGAGTTTATTATTGATCTTCTTAATATCATCTTGAGACATAACTACTTCCTTTTTCAGGACATATTTTATAAGCAAAAACGGGATGTGACCATGGGGTCGAATGTAGAGCCCACATATGCTAATATTTTCATGAGGTGTTTTGAGGAGGATGTCATCTATGTGTCCCACAACTGCATACATGTGCTGCGGTAGTGGGGATACATTGACGACATCTTCCTCATTTGGACTGGTAATATTTCACAATTGAGTGATTACCAGACCTGTTTGAATAGTGTGAATAAGGACTTGCAGTTTACTCTTGTGCATTCTGACACTGAGATACAATTTTTGGATACTACTGTCAGATACCATGAAGGGAGGCTGCATACCTATTTATTTTCTAAGCCCACTGACAAGAACACGCTTCTGCGTTTTGACAGTACTCATCCACGAAATATGGTGAAATATCTACCTTTTTCCCAATTTCTTTGAGCTAAATAGATTGTCTCTGAACCTGAGGTACTCGATGGTACGTTAAACATTATGGCTAACAAATTTTTACAAAGGGGTTACCCCCTAAGTTACTAAACTCTCAAATTGATAAAATACGTATTATTGATAGAAACAAAACTCTGATGAGAAAGGAATCAAAACAGTCCCATACCAGGATCCCTTTTATCTCTAGGTACACTGAACATAGCAATGAAATTAACCGGATTATTAAACGACATTGGGGTATTTTAGGAGGTTGCTTGAGTCAAGTCCCTGAGTTGAAGTCTCCCCCTTTTCTCGTACCGCAGATCTAGGAATCTGAGGACCAATTAGTAAGGACAGACATTGGCCCTAAATCTAGATTGACACAGAGAACATTGACCCAACAGGGCTTGGGTAGTTTTACGTGCCTTTGTTGTATCAATTGTAGATTCATTTGTAAAGGTAGATTTTTTATTCATCCTGTCACTGACATTCGATACCCTATACTTTTTCACCTTACGTGTAACTCTAATTTTGTTATTTACATCTTAACCTGTCCATGTAAATTGTTGTATGTGGGCGAGACTTCCACTGATTTAAAGACCCGCCTCAACAACCACCATTACACAATAAGGAAAAAACGTCAAGATCTGCCCATCCCCAAACATTTTTCAGATCTTAATCATTCTGAAAGACAACTAAAATGTTGGATCATTGATCACATCCCTCCACCTAGTAGAGGAGGTAATAGAGTACTGTTGGTAAAGAAAGCTATATTGGATCCATACCCTGAACTGCCTTAAAACTAATGGTCTTAATATTGACTATAACCCTGGGATGTACACATAAAGCATTGGTTTGCCCTACGATATTTCTGTATATACAGTTTTAGTCAGTATTCTGAGTAAGCAGATTGTTTATAATGAACATAAGTAAGCTATATTCTTATAAAGGACTAATTGATCTTCCTTTATTCATAGAATTCAAGATGCATGAGGTGGAATTGTATGGAAGGTGAACATGCGTACCCAGCGGAAGACTATTGTGTCCCCATGCTATCTTTGTCATTATGTTTTTATTCTTTATATGTTTTTTGCCAGGTTGTGCCAATGTGTATCATTATAACCCTGGAGTCATCAGGAGATCCCTGTTTTTGGCTGCGATAGGAGGATCCTATGGGGCTCTATGTATAGCACGCATGACAAGGTCATGTCGAGCGTGTTTGCATTTTATGCCCGTTTGGTTCAAAGTTTTACTCCCCATATAAATGTCCACCTGCATACCTTTATTTTAGCTTTAAAATGACTCTGGGCTATTTGCCAATGTCCAAGATGGCGCATGCGCACGTGTTTGGAGCGTTTGTTACCTGATGTAAAATGGCCATGGCAGTGGTAGGTATGTAGTGCGCATACTCCACTGATGGCATTACGAGAACTCGAATCTCATACTCTTGACGCAACCTGGCGCCTGCGCAATGTCATCCACTACACGCCGAGTTCGGCTTCCAATCCCATGTGGGGTGCAATACACCTGATGGGTATGTTTATGTTTTATTCCTGCGTTCCACCCCCTGTCATCATATCACATTATATCACGATGCACATGTGTCTAATTATTATCACTTATGCACTTTATCTACTACTGTAATAATATTTATTGATTTATGCACTGCATTTTTAATAGTGTATCTGAAATTAATGTATTGAGCATCATCTTATGTGCACTTGGCTTTGATTATGTAGTTCCACATGAGAGTCCATTCTATGTTTTTAATTAGCACGTATTGGCACTTTGACATCACCTGAGCTTAATATGGGGAATACAAAATTTTAAACGTTTTGACGAATTATGAAGTATGTATTATAAATCATGTTATATGTTTGTGAACCAGATATCATATTAATACACATATGAATTTGCACGTTTTTATATGAAGAAATCATGATTTTATGCTTAATTATTTAATCATGTTATAAGATTGAGGTTGCTATAAATACACAGCATGTTTGCACATATGTTATGGCTTGACAAAGACTGCATGGAGCAGTTGAAACGTTGCAATCACATGAGGTAATAAATCACCCACTTTTTTCAACTTTACTTGGAGTACTGCATGCCGTTTCTTTCATATATATTAAAGGACATTGCTCATAGGTAGTGTTAAGCGAACAGTTCGAGCATCGTTCGGGTTCGTACCGAATTTTGGGGTGTCCGGGACCCGAACCCGGACATTTTCAAAAAAGTTTGGGTTCGGGTTCGGTGTTCGTCGATTACTTCCCGCTTTCTGAAGGGCTGCACAGCAGCCAATCAGCTAGCGTTTTACTTCTTGCCCTAAGAGCCCATCACAGCCATGCCCAATAATGGCATGGCTGTGATTGGCCAAGTGCAGCATGTGACCCAGCCTCTATTTAAGCTGGAGTCACGTAGCGCCGCACGTCACACTGCTCTTACTAGTGTAGGGAGAGGACGCAGCTTCTGTCAGGGCGAGATTAGGCAGGTTAAAGTCAGCAACAGCACCTGACGAACGGATCGATCTACAGCTGAGAATCAATGAACTTCTGCTAGTTACTTGCTCACTGGTTTTTAGGCTGCACAGAGCGTTTTTCTGTCACTTATTTTCTGGGTTGATCGGCGGCCATTTTGTGACTTGTGGTGCACCAGAAGAAGCTGCCACCAAGTCCATCAATCCATCCATACTAGTTTTTTTTTTTTTTTGCTTTATCCTACATCAGGGGCTTGGCTGTGCTAATTGTCACCCCTAGAAACTCAGGACAACAATTTCTATATTTTATTAAGGGGTTAAATACAATTGCCCAAATACCAATCCCCTAAATCTGGTGTTCCAGTATAATACTGTCTGCTGTCTGGCAAAGGATAGATTATTTTCTGGGGTGAAATTAACCTGCCAATATAGCAATACCCTGGATCTGGTGTCCCAGCAGTTGCAGGACCGATTTCATAGTGTCTGCTTACACATATATTTTGTTCTGGGGTTAAATTAACCTGCCAATATAGCAATACCCTAGATCTGGTGTCCCAGCAGTTGCAGGACCGATTTCATAGTGTCCGCTAACACATATATTTTGTTCTGGGGTTAAATTAACCTGCCAATATAGCAATACCCTGGATCTGGTGTCCAAACAGTTTCAGGCCAGATTTCATAGTGTCCGCTTACACATATATTTTGTTCTGGGGTTTAATTAACCTGCCAATATAGCAATACCCTGGATCTGGTGTCCAAACTGTTTCAGGCCAGATTTCATAGTGTCCGCTTACACATATATTTTTTTCTGGGGTGAAATTAACCTGCCAATATAGCAATACCCTGGATCTGGTGTCCAAACAGTTTCAGGCCAGATTTCATAGTGTCCGCTTACACATATATTTTGTTCTGGGGTTAAATTAGCCTGCCAATATAGCAATACCCTGGATCTGGTGTCCAAACAGTTTCAGGCCAGATTTCATAGTGTCCACTTACACATATATTTTTTTCTGGGGTGAAATTAAGCTGCCAATATAGCAATACCCTGGATCTGGTGTCCAAACAGTTTCAGGCCAGATTTCATAGTGTCCGCTTACACATATATTTTTTTCTGGGGTGAAATTAACCTGCCAATATAGCAATACCCTGAATATGGTGTCCCAGCTGTTGCAGGCCAAGTGTAAATCTGTCCATAAAAGGATACCTTTCATCCAGGGCCTAAATACTAGCCCTAAAAGAGATATTCCCCTAAATCAGTGGTTACTGCTGTGCCTGAATTAGTGTAATACGCTACATAAACAAATAGGCAGATAGTGTTAGGTGCCTGTAAAAAAAGGCCTAAATTTGAAATCAATACATTGGGCCAAATATTTAATTCCTTATTGTGGTGCTTGGTGAACGGTAACAATGAGGAAAACATCTAGTAAGGGACGCGGACGCGGTCGTGGTGGTGTTAGTGTACCCTCTGGTGCTGGGAGAGGACGTGGTCATTCTGCCACAGCCACACGTCCTATTGAACCAACTACCTCAGGTTCCAGTACCCGCCAGAATTTACAGCGATATTTGGTGGGGCCCAATGCCGTTCTAAGGATGGTAAGGCCTGAGCAGGTACAGGCGCTAGTCAATTGGGTGGCCGACAGTGGATCCAGCATGTTCACAACATTATCTCCCACCCAGTCTTCTGCAGAAAGCGCACAGGTGGCACCTGAAAACCAAGCCCATCAGTCTGTCACATCACCCCCATGCATATCAGGGAAACTGTCAGAGCCTCAAGTTATGCAGCAGTCTCTTATGCTGTTTGAAGACTCTGCTGGCATGGTTTCCCAAGGAAATCCACCTAGCCCTTCCCCAGTGGTGGAAGACATAGAATGCACTGATGCACAACCACTGATGTTTCCTGATGATGAGGACATGGGAATACCACCTCATCGGAGTCCGCACATCTCTGATGATGATGAAACACAGGTGCCAACTGCTGCGTCTTTCTGCAGTGTGCAGACCGAACAGGAGGTCAGGGAGGAAGACTGTGTGGAAGACGATGCAGGGGACGATGAGGTCCTAGACCCCACATGGAATGAAGGTCGTGCCACTGACTTTCATAGTTCAGAGGAAGAGGCAGTGGTGAGACCGAGCCAACAGCGTAGCAAAAAAGGGAGCAGGGGGCAAAAGCAGAACAGCCGCCGCCAAGAGAGTTCGCCTGATACTGGCCACCGCCACCAGGGACCGAGCACCCCAAAGGCAGCTTCAAGGAGTTCCCTGGCATGGCACTTCTTTAAACAATGTGCTGACGACACGTTGCACGCTGTGCCATCAGATCCTGAAGCGAGGCATTAACGTTCTGAACCTTAGCACAACCTGCATGACCAGGCATCTACATGCAAAGCATGAACTGCAGTGGAGTAAACACCTTAAAAGCAAGGAACTCACTCAGGCTCCCCCTGCTCCCTCTTCTGCTGCTGCCTCGGCCTCTTCCTCCGCCTTGGGAGGAATGTTGGCACCTGCCGGGCACCAAACAGAGGATGTGCCACCGACACCACCACCTGCGTCATCAAGCATCTCCACCATGTCACACGGCAGCGTTCAGCTCTCCAACTCACAAACCTTGGAGAGAAAGCGTAAATTCCCACCTAGCCACCCTCGAGCCCTGGGCCTGAATGCCAGCATTTCTAAACTACTGGCCTTTGAAATGCTGTCATTCAGGCTGGTGGACACAGACAGCTTCAAACAGCTGATGTCCATGGCTGTCCCCCAGTATGTTGTCCCCAGCCGCCACTACTTCTCCAAGACAGCCGTGCCTTCCCTGCACTACCAAGTATCCGATAAAATCAAGTGTGCACTGCGCAACGCCATTTGTGGCAAGGTCCACCTAACCACAGATACGTGGACCAGTAAGCACGGCCAGGGACGCTATATCTCCCTAACTGCACACTGGGTAAATGTAGTGGCGGCTGGGCCCCAGGCGGAGAGTTCCTTGGCGCACGTCCTTCCGCCGCCAAGGATCACAGGGCATCATTCTTTGCCTCCTGTAGCCTCCTCCTCCTACTCGGCTTCCTCCTCCTCTGCTTCCACCAGCTCATCCAGTCAGCCACACACCTTCACCACCAACTTCAGCACAGCCCGGGTAAACGTCAGCAGGCCATTCTGAAACTCATATGTTTGGGGGACAGGCCCCACACCGCACAGGAGTTGTGGCGGGGTATTGAACAACAGACCGACCAGTGGTTGCTGCCGGTGGGCCTCAAGCCCGGCCTGGTGGTGTGCGATAATGGGCGAAATCTCGTCGCAGCTCTGGGTCTAGCCGGTTTGACGCACATCCCTTGCCTGGCGCATGTGCTGAATTTGGTGGTGCAGAAGTTCATTCACAACTACCCCAACATGTCAGAGCTGCTGCATAAAGTGAGGGCCGTCTGTGCGCGCTTCCGGCGTTCACATCCTGCCGCTGCTCGCCTGTCTGCGCTACAGCGTAACTTCAGCCTTCCCGCTCACCGCCTCATATGCGACGTGCCCACCAGGTGGAACTCCACCTTGCACATGCTGGAGAGACTGTGCGAGCAGCACGCACGTGTCAGTCGCACTGCGGAACAGCACCACTTCACCACCAATGATTGGGCCTCCATGCGAGACCTGTGTGCCCTGTTGCGCTGTTTCGAGTACTCCACCAACATGGCCAGTGGCGATGACACCGTTATCAGCGTTACAATAGCACTTCTATGTCTCCTTGAGAAAACGCTTAGGGCGATGATGGAAGAGGAGGTGGCCCAGGAGGAGGAGGAGGAGGAGGATGAGGGGTCATTTTTAGCACTTTCAGGCCAGTCTGTTAGAAGTGGCTCAGAGGGAGGTTTTTTGCAACAGCAGAGGGCAGGTACAAATGTGGCCAGCCAGGGACCACTACTGGAGGACGAGGAGGATGAGGAGGAGGTGGAGGAGGATGAGGATGAAGCAGGTTCACAGCGGGGTGGCACCCAACACAGCTCAGGCCCATCACTGGTGCGTGGCTGGGGGGATACGGAGGACGATGACGATACGCCTCCCACAGAGGACAGCTTGTCCTTACCTCTGGAGAGCCTGGCACACATGAGCGACTACATGCTGCAGTGCCTGCGCAACAACAGCAGAGTTGCGCACATTTTAACGTGTGCGGACTACTGGGTTGCCACCCTGCTGGATCCCCGGTACAAAGACAATGTGCCCAATTTACTTCCTGCACTGGAGCGTAATAGGAAGATGCGCGAGTTCAAGCGCACGCTGGTAGAGGCGCTCCTGAGAGCATTCCCAAATGTCACAGGGGAACAGGTGGAAGCCCAAGGCGAAGGCAGAGGAGGAGCAAGAGGTCGCCAACGCAGCAGTGTCACGGCCAGCTCTTCTGAGGGCAGGGTTAGCATGGCAGAAATGTGGAAAAGTTTTGTCTCCACGCCACAGCTAACTGCACAACCACCTGATACGGAACGTGTTAGCAGGAGGCAGCATTTCACTAACATGGTTGAACAGTACGTTTGCACACCCCTCCACGTACTGACTGATGGTTCGGCCCCATTCAACTTTTGGGTCTCCAAATTGTCCACGTGGCCAGAGTTAGCATTTTATGCCTTGGAGGCGCTGGCCTGCCCGGCGGCCAGCGTTTTGTCTGAACGTGTATTCAGCACGGCAGGGGGCGTCATTACTGACAAACGCAGCCGCCTGTCCACAGCCAACGTGGACAAGCTGACGTTCATAAAAATGAACCAGGCATGGATCCCACAGGACCTGTGCCTCCCTTGTGCAGAATAAACATTTATAACTGCCTCCCCATCAACCATGTATTCTTGTACTCCGGGGCACTTCTTTATTGAATCCTCATTTTTTTAACTTTACCATGATCTTGCGGTGCAACCCAAAGTTGAATGAACCTCTCCTCTGTCTGGGTGCTGGTCCGAAATAACTGAGAGTGGCCTTCTCCGGTGGTGGGTGATATGACGCATGATTCCTTGCTGTGGAACCTGTATCCTCGGTCTGGGTGCTGGGCCCAAATAACTGAAAGTGGCCTTCTCCAGTGGTGGGTGATATGACGCATGATTCCTTGCTGTGGGACCTCTCTCCTCTGTCTGGGTGCTCGGCCTAAATAACTGAAAGTGGCCTTCTCAAGTGGTGGTTGATATGACGCATGATTGCTTGCTGTGGGACCTCTCTCCTCTGTCTGGGTGCTGGTCCAGAATAAATGAGAGTGGCCTTCTCCGGTGGTGGTTGATATGACGCATGATTCCTTGATGTGGGACCTCTCTCCTCTGTCTGGGTGCTGGTCCAAAATAAATGAGAGTGGCCTTTTCCGGTGGTGGGTGATATGACGCATAATTCCTTGCTGTGGAACCTGTATCCTCGGTCTGGGTGCTGGGCCTAAATAACTGAAAGTGGCCTTCTCCAGTGGTGGGTGATATGACGCATGATTCCTTGCTGTGGGACCTCTCTCCTCTGTCTGGGTGCTGGTCCAAAATAAATGAGAGTGGCCTTCTCCGGTGGTGGTTGATATGACGCATGATTCCTTGATGTGGGACCTCTCTCCTCTGTCTGGGTGGTAGTCCAAAATAAATGAGAGTGGCCTTCTCCGGTGGTGGGTGATATGACGCATGATTCCTTGCTGTGGGACCTCTCTCCTCTGTCTGGGTGCTGGGCCGAAATAACTGAGAGTGGCCTTCTCCGGTGGTGGGTGATATGACGCATGATTCCTTGCTGTAGAACCTGTATCCTCGGTCTGGGTGCTGGGCCTAAATAACTGAAAGTGGCCTTCTCCAGTGGTGGGTGATATGACGCATGATTCCTTGCTGTGGGACTTCTCTCCTCTGTCTGGGTGCTCGGCCTAAATAACTGAAAGTGGCCTTTTCAAGTGGTGGTTGATATGACGCATGATTGCTTGCTGTGGGACCTCTCTCCTCTGTCTGGGTGCTGGTCCAAAATAAATGAGAGTGGCCTTCTCCGGTGGTGGTTGATATGACGCATGATTCCTTGATGTGGGACCTCTCTCCTCTGTCTGGGTGCTGGTCCAAAATAAATGAGAGTGGCCTTCTCTGGTGGTGGGTGATATGATGCATGATTCCTTGCTGTGGAACCTGTATCCTCGGTCTGGGTGCTGGGCCTAAATAACTGAAAGTGGCCTTCTTCAGTGGTGGTTGATATGACGCATGATTCCTTGCTGTGGGACCTCTCTCCTCTGTCTGGGTGCTGGTCCGAAATAAATGAGAGTGGCCTTCTCCGGTGGTGGTTGATATGACGCATGATTCCTTGATGTGGGACCTCTCTCCTCTGTCTGGGTCCTGGTCCAAAATAAATGAGAGTGGCCTTCTCCGGTGGTGGGTGATATGACGCATGATTCCTTGCTGTGGAACCTGTATCCTCGGTCTGGGGGCTGGGTCTAAATAACTGAAAATGGCCTTCTCCAGTGGTGGTTGATATGACGCATGATTCCTTGCTGTGGGACCTCTCTCCTCTGTCTGGGTGCTGGTCCAAAATAAATGAGAGTGGCCTTCTCCGGTGGTGGTTGATATGACGCATGATTCCTTGATGTGGGACCTCTCCCTCTGTCTGGGTGCTGGTCCAAAATAAATGAGAGTGGCCTTCTCCGGTGGTGGGTGATATGACGCATGATTCCTTGCTGTGGAACCTGTATCCTCGGTCTGGGTGCTGGGCCTAAATAACTGAAAGTGGCCTTCTCCAGTGGTGGTTGATATGACGCATGATTCCTTGCTGTGGGACCTCTCTCCAATTGATATTGGTTAATTTTTATTTATTTTATTTTATTTTAATTCATTTCCCTATACACATTTGTTTGCAGGGGATTTACCTACATTTTGCTGCCTTTGGCAGCCCTCCAGCCCTTTCCTGGACTATTTTACAGCCTTTTTAGTGCCTAAAAGTTCGGGTCCCCATTGACTTCAATGGGGTTCGGGTTCGGGACAAAGTTCGGCTCGAGTTCGAATCCCGAACCCGGACATTTTCGGGAAGTTCGGCCGAACTTCTTGAACCCGAACGTCCAGGTGTTCGCTCATCTCTACTCATAGGCCCTTGGATGGATTTGCACCCACATATATATTGTGGCAGTGGAGCTGCCAGAAGGCCAATGAAGTGGCATATCTCACCCAGAGCAAGCTGGGTGAGAACAAGAAAGGTTGGGAAAATAGTTTTTTTCTAACTGTCTGCAGAAGTCAGGCTGGTAATGGGAATAATTATCAGCCAGGTGAGGAGTTCGGATAAAGCTGGGCTGAGCTCCTCAATCAGAGCTCCCAGTCTAGGAAAGGAGCAGGCGGTGTCAAGGCCTTTTGGAGCCGGGACCCTCTAACCCTGTGTGTAGGGTAAGCACTGGTGATGTGTCTTGGGGAGCTGGGTGGTAGACCCAGATCTTGATAGAGAGGGAAAGACTGTTTAGTCAGTGGCCAGACGGCCGAGGATTTTTTTTTATGATTTAGTTGTACTGCTGTTGTGACAATAAAGCTGGTCGTGGCCAGTTTGCACCCGAATCTACAGTGGTGGAGTGGCTTCTTGATGTGTGCCAAACGTCTAGGGAGTTAAGACGGTGATCTGGAAGAGATAAATGACCCCGTGTTGTTACAATATATATACACCTATATAATACTAACAGAAGTATATTTGCACGAGTATATTTCATCTATTTCATTTAATGTTTGTGTATGTTAATAGATATCGACAGTGACCTCTACAGTGTCACACCCCCTTAACAGAGAAATCCATTGGCCCCCCTCCAACAGTGTCCTGCCTCCTTAAGATGTGACCACCACAGCATCCCACCCCCTTAACTTTAACCTTCACAGCAGCCTGCCCCTTTAACAGTGACCTCCACAACATCCCACCTGCCCCCCTAACAAAGACGTCCATCGCGGCCTGCCCCCCCCTAACAGTGACTTTCCACAGCGAACTAACAGTGACCTCCACAGCACCCCGCCCTCTTAACTGTGACCTCCACTGCAGCCTACCTTCTTTACAGTGAGCCCCTCGCACTTCCCCGCCCCTTCAATGGTGACCTTCACAGCACCCCGTATCCTTAACAGTGACCTCCACAGTGCCCTGCCCCCATAACAGTAACCTCCACAGTCCCTGCCCCTATAACAGTGACTTCCACAGTACCCCACTGCCTTAACAGTGACCTCCACAGCAGCCCGCCCCTTAACAGTTACCCCCACAGTGCTCTGCCCCCTTAACAGTAACCTTCACAGTTTTTACCCCTTTAACAGTGACTTCCACAGTACCCCAGTGCCTTAACAGTGACCTCCACAGCGGCCCGCCCCTTAACAGAAACCTCCACAGCGCCTGCCCCTTTAACAGTGACTTCCACAGTACCCCGTTGCCTTAACAGTGATCTCCACAGTGCCCTGCCCCTTAACGGTGACCTCCATCGCACTTGCCCCTTTAACAGTGACTTCCACAGTACCCCGTTGCGTTAACAGTGACCTCCACAGCGGCCCGCCCCCATAACAGTGACTTTCACAGTGCACTGCCCCCTTAACGGTAACCTCCACAACACCCGCCCCTTTAACAGTGACTTCCACTGTACCCCACTGCCTTAACAGTGACTTCCACAGCAGCTGCCATTTATTAGTGACCTCCACAGTACCCCGTCTCCTTTACAGTGATTTCCACAATAACCTGCCTGCTTAACAGTGACCTCCACAGCGCACTGTTCCCTTAAAATGTGACCTCCCTAACACCCCGACCCCTTAAAAGTGACCTCTACAGCACCCTGCCCCTTATCACTGACCTCCATAGCGGACCTTCCCCTTAACTGTGACCTCCACAGCAGCCTGCAACCTTAACTGTGACTTCCACAGCACTGCACTCCCTTAACAGTGTCATCCACAGTGCTCTCCCCCTTTAAAGTGTGACTGCCGTTTAAATTTTTAGTGATAGGTAACATTTTTCTAATATACTTTATTTATCCAAAATGTTTATTTTTATTAGAAATCTGGGGCTGAAATGGCCCTTAGCAGCACTCTCTGAAATGAACGTTGCTAAGGGCCATCCGTCTCATATTTATTAAGGGTGAGACGGGCTGTGCGAGCGCTGTGCTTCTGCCTACCGTGCTCCCCCGATGGCCACAGGCGTCTTAGGAGTTAAAATTACACCTATATTCCCCCTTTCTATGAAATCTAATACTCTTGTACATTCCCTAACCTGCAATCCCTGCCATATTTACTCATGAAGCAGCCACCGGAAGTAGAAGCACTGTGTGCAGTCAGCGCTTACTTCCGGTGGCTGCTTCATGAGTAATTATCGCAGGGATTAGATTTAATAGAAAGGGACAATATAGATGTAATTTTAACTCCTAAGATGCCTATGGTCACCGGGGGAGCACGGGAGGTAGAAGCACAGAGTCCGCACAGCCCGTCTCCCCTTTATAAATAGGAGATGGATGGCCCTCATTTCAGAGAGTGCTGCTAAGGGCCATTTCAGCCTCAGTTTTCTAATAAAAAATAAATGTTTTGGATAAATAAAGTATATTAGAAAAATGTTACCTATCACTTGCCCCAACCATTAACAAAAAAAAAAATGTAAACGGAAGTTACACTTTAAGGGTGACCTATAGCAGTGACGAAAAATGGCTGGGTTGTTATGGAAGCCTGGTGTAAAACTGTGTGTATGTTGAGACTGGAGGACCTGCAAGCTGCAATTGGCTGATAAGGGTCATGTGACTGCGTGTATGGCAGTTAGGATATGAGTGAAAGACCTGCAGGCTTCTATTGGCTAATGCAGGTCATGTGATGGTGCCATATTTGCATTTTTTGGGAAATATCTCAGGAACAGTAAATCCTAGAGAGCTGAGATCCGGTCTAAAACCTTCCCGGACACCTGATGTACCTATGTGCCAAATTCGGTGCAGATCAGTTCAGTTGTTTGGCTATGCATAAAAAACAGACATTGATTTTTATATACATAAGAGACTAGCAGAAGGACCCGGCTTCGCACTTTTTCATCTATTTCATTTAATGTTTGTGTGTGAGGTTAAAAGATATCCACAAAGTTCTCCATCAGCTGTCCTGTTAATAGTGGCCTCCACAGTCCCCTGCCCCCTTAACAGTGACCTCCACAGAGGCCTGCCCCCTTAACAGTAACATCCACAGCGCCAGTCCCTCTAACAGTGACCTTTACAGTGCCTGCCTCTTCATTAATGACCTCCACAGTACCCCGTCTCCTTAACAGTGATTTCCACAATAACACGTCCCCTTAACAATGACCTCCACAGCAGATGCCCCTTTAATAGTGACCTGCCCCCTTAACAGTAACCTCCACAGTGACCACCCTTTTAACAGTGACCGCCACAGCGGCCACCCCTTTATTAGTGACCTCCACAGTACCCAGTCTTCTTAACAATGATTTCCACAATAACTCGTCCCCTTAACTGTGATCTCCACAGAGCTCCGTTCCCCTAAAATGTGACCTCCACAACACCTCACCCCCTTAACAGTGACCTCTACAGCACCCCGCCCCTTAACATTGACCTCCATAGTGGACCATCCCCTTAACTGTGGCCTCCACCGTTCACTGTCCCCTTAACAGAGCCCTCCACAGCACCCGCCACTTTAAGAGTGACTGCCACAGTACCTCGCTCCCTTAACAGTGACTTCCACAGTGCCCCCCCCCTTAACAGTGACCTCCACAGTTAACAGTAATTTCCACAGTACCCCGCTCCCTTAACAGTGACCTTCACAGTACCCCGCTTCCTTAACAATGACTTCCACAGTACCCTGCTGGCTTAACAGTGACCTCCACAGGAGCTGCCCCTTTAATAGTGACCTCCACAGTCCCCTGCCTCCGTAACAGTAACTTCCACAGTGCCCGCCCCTTTAACAGTGACCTCCACAACGGCCACTCCTTTATTAGTGACCTCCATAGTACTCTGCCTCCTTAACAACGATTTCCACAATAGCCTGCCCCTTAACAGTGACCTCCACAGAACTCCGCTCCTTTAACAGTGTTATCCACAGCACCCTGCCCCTTTAAAGGTGACCTACAGCAGTGAAGAAAAATAGCCGGGTTGTTATGGAAACCTGGTGTAAAACTGTGTATGTCAAGACTAAGGGCCTGTCAGTTTCTGATGGCTGATAAGGGTCATGTGAGAGCTGAGACCTCGCCAAAAAACCTTCCCGGACACCTGATGTACCTATGTGCCAAATTTCGTGCAGATCTGTCCAGCCGTTTGGTCGGACATAAAGAACAGACAGACAGATAGAAACTCATTTTTATATATAAGAGATATTTACACACATTTTGTATATTAGAAAATCTGAAGACTATCACTGAGATTAGTGGGTTTGTGTCACACAGTCAGACAGATAATTGTTAACAACATACATAGAAACGTTCATTAGCAATAATCTGACGGTGTAATGATGCCGCCGATTACTCGATGAACCAGCAAAATGCTTGTTCCTTGAGTAATATGATTGTTTGTGTAGGCACCTAAATCATCATTTCCTGGCAGTAGATTGTGCTGTGTAAACACAATTGCTGCCAGCAAACAATGTTTCTTTAAGAGGACTAGCAATGACATTAGCGATCGTTCCTCCCCATACTGTGGAGGAGATTGTTGCATGTAAACACTTCCTTTCCGACAATCGCCTTTTAATCTGCATCCAATCCACATTTTTTGCGGGTTGGATGTGGACCCATTCACTTCAATGGAGTCGCAAAAGATGTGGACTCGTGTGCTGTCCTTAACCGTGTGTCAGCTCTGCAGTCAGTTTTATGGACAAGGATAGGACCGTTCTATAGAGGACAGGACGTTCCGTTCTGCAAAATGCAGAACACACACGGCCGGTATCTGTTTTGTGAATCGCAAAAATGGCAATGGCCACGTGCAGGAGACCTAACCCACCTGTGGGATCGGCGGGGGTGCCGATTGTCAGACCTCCGCCGAGGATAGGTCATCAATATGACAAAGCCCGGAGAACCTCTTTAAGGCCCCGTGCACGCCACAGCGTTTTGGATCAGCAACTGATCCACATTTTTTTGCAGGTCAGACACATTTGCTATTAACTTCTATGGACCTGCAAAAAAAACAAACGCATTTGTGTGTCCGTTTTACAAATTATTAGCATATCTAAATAATTGGATTATAAATATTTTAAGGTCTAAACTGCACAAAATAATGAAGATATGGTCTAATATAACGTTAGAAACCGTACAGATAGTTTAGTAATGAGCAATTTAGTAAATTTATTGATGCACATTTATGCATTAATTTCCCAGGTCAAAAAGAGGGACATTGAAAGAGGACCTTTCACTGGTCCCGACATTACAATACTAGTACCTAGCAGTGTAGGGCATGTCTAGTAGATAACTGGAGCACGTCACAGCCAGGGAGAAGGTGAGCTTTTTTTCTTCTTCCTGGCAGTGACACACACCGCTGCGATTGGGCAAGAAGAAGGAAACACCCCTTGAGAAACACCGCCGTCTCCTCCTTCCTGTACCAATGCTATGAATTAGCATACAGGGAGGCAAAAGAGGACTAAGGCCCAATCTCCTTCTCTTATGTTCTGCCTGCTCAAGAAATTGGCCACAAGATTCTTGCTTCCTTTTAAATGGACTGCTGATAAGGAAGTCAGATGTTTTTCTGCCCATAGAAAAATATTCTTTGCGATTGCGGCTAGAAACTTGTTCCAAGTGCCCCCTTGTCTGTTTATGTATTGTGGGGAGTCGCTCTGGTAGACAGCGGTGCGGGTGCAGTTTAGAGGCAAAACAAGGAGTCCAGATTGTGCAACAAACAGTGTTTTATTCACACTTGCACACCATAAATGAAAAACAGTCTCTTGGTGACAGTTCACACACAACGGAAATAACGTGGCAAAACAAAAACAGGCCAACACAGGGTCCAGTCACCTGGGTGGTTTAGGTGCGGGTTCACACCTAGCAGTCGGTCCAGCCGTAGGCGATTCCACCTTCAGGTTGCAGGGAAACACCACCTTGCTGAGCTCCGTCCTCCAGCACAGAGAACCCCACAGCAGGCTCCAGGATAATCACCACCCAGACACAGCTGCTGGCTGTGTTTTATACCCAGCCCAAAACCAGGACTGGACCGTGGGGAGTAGGCACCCACCCTACACTTTACCTACTCCCAGTAAGAGCCGGCCCGGATTAGCTTTGCAGCCAAACTAAGTAACAAAGTCTAGCAGCATAAGCTGCTGCAGACAAAAAACCCGGCTCTCACCTCACCGAGGCCAGCAACCTCGGTGACACGTACCTGCCATCGCATATGATACCTTGCACCCTCTTACACACCCCCTTTGTTCAACCCTGAGGGGTGAACACACGTGAAGGCAGTGGACGCGGGACAGGGCATCTGCGTTGCCCTGCAAGCGGCCTGCCCTGTGTTCCACGGAGAATTTGAAATTTTGAAGCGATAGGAACCACCTGGTGACCTGAGCATTCCTCTCCTTGGCCTGACTCATTTGAGGGGGGAATGGTCGGTCACCAGACGGAACCTCCTCCCTAACAGGTAGTAGCGGAGACTTTCGAGTGCCCACTTGATAGCCAGGCACTCCCTCTCCACTATACTATATCTGGACTCGGCGGGGCTGAGCTTACGGCTCAGGAAGACAACGGGATGTTCTTCCCCGTTGACCTCCTGCGACAGTACCGCACCGAGGCCTACCTCCGAGGCGTCGGTCTGTACGACAAACTCCTTGTTGAAGTCGGGTGTCACCAAAACCGGGGACCCACACAGGGTCGACTTCAACACGGAGAAAGCCTCCTCCGCCTTCTCACTCCAGCTAACCCTCCCAGACTTTCGCCCCTTCAACAGGTCTGTCAATGGCGCTGCTATTGTGGCAAAGTGGGGCACAAACCTCATGTAGTAACCTACAATCCCCAGGAACGACTTTACCTGCCTGGTGGTGACCGGTCGGGGCCAGTTACGAATGGCCTCTACCTTAGTTACCTGAGGTTTGATGACTCCCGCCCAATTACATATCCCAGATATTTTGTCTCCTCTAACCCTATGGAGCACTTCTTTGGGTTAGCGGTCAGTCCGGCTTTCCTCAGGGCATCCACTACCGCCTGCACCTTGGGTAAATGGCTTTCCCAGTCGGTGCTGTGGATGACTACATCATCTAAGTAGGCCGAGGCGTACCGACGATGTGGTCGCAGCACTATGTCCATTAACCTTTGGAAAGTGGCGGGGGCGCCATGCAGGCCAAAGGGTAACACCTTGTAGTGATACAGGCCCTGCGGGGTAACAAATGCGGTTTTTTCCTTAGCCGACTCCGTTAAAGGTACCTGCCAGTACCCTTTAGTGAGGTCCAGCACAGAAAAATAACGGGCTTGTCCTAAACTTTCAACAAGCTCGTCTACTCGGGGCATGGGATACGCGTCAAACTTAGATACTTCATTTAACTTGCGAAAGTCGTTGCAGAACCGCAACGTCCCATCCGGCTTGGGTATTAGGACTATGGGACTGGCCCACTCACTTTTCGACTCCTCAATGACATCGAGCTTCAACATTAACTGCATTTCCTCCGCGATGGCCCACCGCCGAGCCTCGGGTACCCGGTATGGTTTTAACCGGACCTTGGCCTGAGGCTCAGTGACGATGTCATGTCGGATGAGAGACGTGCGGCCAGGGAGGTCCGAGAACACATCCGTGTTCCGACTGAGGAACTCCCTGACTTCCTGAACTTGTTTGGAAGACAGGCTGTCTGCAATTTTTACCGTGGTTACGGCTTCACAGACCTCGAACTGTGGGGCTGGACCCTTTTCACCTAGAAGCCCTGGCCGGGGGCTGTGGTCGTCGGCCGCGTCCCTATCTTTCCACGGCTTAAGTAAATTCACGTGGTACACCTGCTCCGGCTTGCGCCGCCTGGCTGGTGTACTTTGTAATTTACTTCCCTACCTTCTCGATCACCTCATAGGGGCCCTGCCACCTAGCTAGGAATTTGCTGTCAAGGGTGGGTACCAGAACCAAAACCCGATCTCCCGGATTGAAGTCCCGTACCCGAGCCTGACGATTGTACACCCTACTCTGGGCTTGTTGCGCTGCCTCAATATGCTCCCGGACCAAGGGCAACACCCTTTCCATCCGTTCCTGCATCTGGGCGACATACTCAATGACACTTTTGTGGGGACAGGCTGTTGTTCCCATGCTTCCTTGGCGATATCCAACAGGCCCCGAGGGTGTCTGCCATAAAGCAGTTCGAAGGCGAGAACCCAGTAGAGGCCTGGGGCACCTCTCGCACTGCGAACATGAGATAGGGCAGAAGCAGATCCCAGTCCTTCCCATCTCTAGACACCACCCTCTTTAACATATTTTTTAGAGTTTGGTTAAACCTCTCCACAAGACCGTCTGTTTGCGGATGGTAAACGGACGTCCGTAACTGCTTTATACGCAACAATTTACACAGTTCCCTCATTACTTTGGACATAAAAGGGGTCCCTTGGTCTGTCAGAACCTCTTTTGGCAGGCCCACACGGAAAACATCTCCATTAACTCTTTGGCAATGAGCTTAGCTGAGGTATGTCGCAGAGGCACCGCCTCCGGATACCGAGTGGCATAGTCGAGAACTACCAGAATGTGTTGGTGGCCCCTGGCAGACTTTGGTACAGGCCCGATTAAATCCATAGCGATTCGCTCAAACGGTACTTCAATAATTGGCAGAGGTACCAGACGACTACGGAAATGTGGCTGGGGGCTAGTTATCTGACAGGTCGGACAGGACTTACAATAATTCTCTACCTCCTTGAACACACTGGGCCAATAAAATCGCTGCAGTATGCGGTCCTGGGTTTTCTGCCACCCCAGGTGTCCCCAAGAACATGTTGGTGGGCAAGCTCCATGACAAGCTTGCGATACGCTGTGGGCACCACCAACTGTTCAACAGGTTCGCCTCGGATTTGGTTCACCCGATACAACATATCCTGCAGAACAATAAATCGTGGGAACATTAATTCAGCCCCTGGTTTCTGGGGTTTCCCATCAATTTCCAGCACATTCTCCCAGGCCCTGGTTAGGGTTTGGTCCCGGTGTTGTGCGGTCCCAAAATTTTCCCCGGAGACATTGAGGTCTGCCAACTCAGGTCCCGGTGGCAAGTCCTCCGTGTCTCCCACCATTACACTCAGTGGGGTTGTCTCCCCCTCTACCGCTGGAGCAGTGGTCACCCCTACCGCCGGCCCTTCAGACTCGGGCTCCCAGGGTTCTGGCCTTCCAGCGGTATCAGGCCACTCTACTAGGGTCACCCCTGTCTCGGGTCCCTCAGATACCTTTATTACCGGCCACAGCGCCGGAAAACCAGGGAAGTCCCTCCCAAGTATCAGTTCGTGTGGGAGTTTAGTAGCGACAGCCACCTCGTGGGTCCACCTACCAGCCGCGGTGGACAAAGTCACTAGTGCAGTGGGGTAGTCTTTCAGGTCTCCGTGGATGCACAGGACCCCGACTTTACGGCCAGTATACTCCGCAGGCCGTACAAGGGCAGCCCTTACCAGGGAGACTAAACTCCCGGAGTCCAGCAGAGCCACCGCCAGAGAGTCTCCCACCTCTACCTGACACAGGTGGTTATGGTCCTGCACCTCACGGGTGCCAGTTGCGCACAGCTTCCGTGCATACAGGGAGTGACGACCCCCGTAGTTCATATCCATCGGCGCCTCCCGATGCGGACAGTCGGCCCTGATGTGGCCTGGCTCCTGACACCTCCAGCATACCACGGGAGGCGGACTCGCAGGGGGTATATTCCGTGCAGGCAGCTCTGTCGCCGGACGTCGGAACTGGGGCAGAGGCCTCCGGGGTTTGACTGACCCCTTCCCCGCAAGAGTCCCCTGCAGGTTTCTGGTGGCCTCGTAGCGCTCCACCAGGTTGACCATCTCCAGGGCATTGGTGGGCGATACCTGGCCGATCCAGTGCTGGAGGGGATAAGGCAGGGCCCTCCAAAAGATGTCCGCCAACAGTCGATCCAGCATGGCAGTGGGACTTAGTAGATCGGGCTGCAGCCACTTTTGCAGCCTGTGCAGCAGATCGTAGTACTGCGGCCTAGCGGGTTCAGTCGTTTAAAGTCCCACTGGTGGACTCTTTGGGCGCGGACCAGCACGTTCACGCCCAGTCTGGCTAGGACCTCTCCTTTCACGGTGTCATAATCTGCCGCTTGGTCGTCCGACAAGTCGAAAAACACCTGCTGGGGTCCGGAAGCCAGGAACGGAGCGACCACCTCAGCCCACTGGTCACGGGGTAACTTTTCCCTCACGGCGACCTTCTCAAAAACCGCCAGGTACGTCTCAACGTCGTCTGCGGGGGTCATTTTTGGGATCGCCGCACGGACCGCTTCCGGGCATCATGGACGTGGTGGGACGCTCCTGCCGCCTGTAACGCCATCACATGTTGTAGCAGTAGTTGGTTGGTCTCCCGCTGCTGCACGTTAGCCTCTATGAGAGCCTTCACAGCAGCCTCCATGTTGCCAGAAACTCCTGCTTGCAGCTTTGCTGGCTTAATATATTCCATGCACTTTAGAAAAACAAAACTTCGGCGTTCACGCCAGCCTCACTGCGCATGCCCGCATCCTCCACCAAATGTGGGGAGTCGCTCTGGTAGACAGCGGTGCGGGTGCAGTTTAGAGGCAAAACAAGGAGTCCAGATTGTGCAACAAACAGTGTTTTATTCACACTTGCACACCATAAATGAAAAACAGTCTCTTGGTGACAGTTCACACACAACGGAAATAACGTGGCAAAACAAAAACAGGCCAACACAGGGTCCAGTCACCTGGGTGGTTTAGGTGCGGGTTCACACCTAGCAGTCGGTCCAGCCGTAGGCGATTCCACCTTCAGGTTGCAGGGAAACACCACCTTGCTGAGCTCCGTCCTCCAGCACAGAGAACCCCACAGCCCTGTTAGCAGGCTCCAGGATAATCACCACCCAGACACAGCTGCTGGCTGTGTTTTATACCCAGCCCAAAACCAGGACTGGACCGTGGGTAGTAGGCACCCACCCTACACTTTACCTACTCCCAGTAAGAGCCGGCCCGGATTAGCTTTGCAGCCAAACTAAGTAACAAAGTCTAGCAGCATAAGCTGCTGCAGACAAAAAACCCGGCTCTCACCTCACCGAGGCCAGCAACCTCGGTGACACGTACCTGCCATCGCATATGATACCTTGCACCCTCTTACAGTATGCATTGGTGATTGTGTTGTCTGATAAGATTTTTACATAGCGTAGAGGCATCTTTGAATGGAGTGCTAGAAGAACCTCGAAAACTGCCAAAAATTCCTTTTGGTTTGACGAGGCAGTTGCCATGGAGTTGTTCCAAATGCCCTGAACCATCAGGTCTGCCGCATGACCACCCCAGCCTCTGCTGCTGGCATCTGTAGTGACTATTAGCAGATTTTCCTGACTGCAAATTTCTTCTTATTTTCCAACAGGCTAGGGACTGTAATACTCTTGATGGAAGGCCTACTTTCCTTTCTAAGGAGGTTTGAGTACCGTCCCAGGAATATAGAAGAAATAATAGTAGAACCCTTGTATGGCTCTGCGCCCATCTGACTGCGGGTATAGAGGATGTTAGGTAACCTAAAACCATCATGATGTTTCTGATGGTGGAAGCTTTTAACTTTCAGAATTGAGAGATCTTTTGATATATGGTCAACTGCTTTTCTTCTGGGTGGAATGACATCTAAAGGCATGAATCCAAGTGGAACTACTAAGAAGCTTTTTTGTTGACCTGGGACGAAATTGGATTTTTTGAGATTTATAATCCATCCTAAAGAAAGGAAGACTTCATTTACTTGGTCTAGATGAAATAGCAGCTCGTGTTCTGTTTTGGCTGCAATTAGAAAGTCGTCCAGATAGGGTATTATGAGAATACCATGTAGATGGAGGTAACCTGTCACCTTGGATATTATCTTTGAGAAGATCCTCAGAGCAGAGGATAGCCCAAATAGAAGGGCCTGGAATTGAAAATGACACAGGCGGGTTCCTATATGGATGGCAATTTTCAGGTATTTCTGGTGATTTTTAAGGGTTGGCACATGATATTAGGCATCTTGTATATCCATAGTTACCATATAGCAATTCTAAGGAAGAAGGTTTATTGTCGACTTGATGGTTTCCATTTTGAATTTTTTGTAAGTTAAATATCTGTTCAAACTCCTTAGATTTATAATAAGTCTGAATGAACTCTCTGTTTTTTTGATCAGAAATACTGGAGAGTAGAAACCCCTTTTTTGTTGGTGGTCTGGAACCCGAATGAATACTTGCTTCTGGAGAAGAACTGATATTTCTGCCTCTAGGGATAGTTGTTTCTCTCTCTGAGGCAGTGGTTTGTTGATTACATAGTAATCTTCTGGACAGGTATTAAACTATAGGCTGAACCCTCTTTGGATGGAATTTAGAATCCAAGGGAAGGTACATATTATTTCCCACTCAGGAGCAAAAGTTTTTAACCTTGCTCCAACCAGGCTTTTGGCGCCATTGAGTGGGTTTTGCTGACTTGTCTGGATTAGGGAGGAATCCTCTTCCTCTCCTTCTTGAGGACTGTCAATTCCCTGAGTAATCCTTCCTTTTCTGATCCGTCTTCTATCTGTTCCTCTGGTTTCGAAAGGACCGCCTTTGCTGAAAAAATCTACTCTCTGTAGGGAATCCTTTCTTCCTATCAGAGGTCTTTTCAAGGATATCGTCAAGGACTGACCCAAAAAGACTGTCTCCTTCACAGGGAATAGAACATAGGCGATTTTTTGATGCCAAATCCCCTGACCAGGAACGGAGCCAGATTGCCCTTCTTGTTGCATTGGAGACGGCGGCTGATCTAGCCAACGGTCTCACTTAATCAGCTGAGGCATCTGCTAAAAAGTTTGTTGCTTGTTTCAACTTCAGTATAGATGCTAAGATTTCCTCTCTAGGAGTTCCAGTGGCCAGGTGATCTAATTTACCTAGCCATACTGACAAGGATCTAGCCATGCAGGTGCAAGAAATACTGGGTTTAAGCATTGCAGTACTGATCTCCCATGCTTTTTTAGGCAGGCTTTCACACGTTTTGTCCATTTGGTCACGTAGTAAGCCCATATCCTCAAACAGAAGGGAGGATTTCTTTGTTATACGGGCTACCGGTGTGTCAATCTTAGGAGTTTTATTCCAAAGAGTCGCATCAGAATCCGCAAAAGGATACTTTCTTTTAAAAGAGCTTGTAACTGGGGCTCTTTTTTCCAGACCTCTCCATTCCTTAGAGATTAGATCTTCAATACTATTATATACTGGGAATACACATGTTCTTATCTCTCCCAGACCCTGAAACATTTGATCCTGTACCGACTGGCTTTCTTTAGGGTGTTCTATATCCATTGTAGCCCTGATTGTTTTTAGAATACTCTGTGATTCTTCTGGAAGGAATGACGGTCTTCCATAACCATCTTCCGAGGAGACAGAGCTGTCATCAGGGATCTCCCCTTCATCCCCATATTCTAATAATTGGGAACTATGGGATTTCTGAGAGGAGGAAGCTTGTGGGAGGTAGCCTTGATTCCATCGCTGCATTTACTTCCTCTCTAATTATATTCCTCATGGAGTCCAAAAGAGAGGGAGACTCTTTTGATACTACTTGGTTATCAAAATTAGGGTTATTCACTTTAGAAAAAAGACGACTGAGGGGAGATCTAATAACTATGTATAAATATATCAGGGGTCAGTACAGAGATCTGTCCCATCATCTATTTATCCCCAGGACTGTGACTGTGACGAGGGGACATTCTCTGCATCTGGAGGAAAGAAGGTTTGTACACAAACATAGAAAAGTATTCTTCACTGTAAGAGCAGTGAGACTATGGAACTCTCTGCCTGAGGAGGTAGTGATGGTGAGTACAATAAAGGAATTCAAGAGGGGACTGGATGTATTTATGGAGTGTAATAATATTACAGGCTACAGCTACTAGAGAGGGGTCGTTGATCCAGGGAGTTATTCTGATTGCCTGATTGGAGTCGGGAAGGAATTTTTTTCCCCTTAAGTGGGGAAAATTGGCTTCTGCCTCACAGGGGTTTTTTGCCTTCCTCTGGATCAACTTGTAGGAAACAGGCCGAACTGGATGGACAAATGTCTTTTTTCAGTCTTATATACTATGTTACTATGTTACTTTTTCTGTGCATTTTACACATAGTGACTTCTTGGATTTTGAGGCAAAGAACTTCTTGCGTCCTGAGTCTTCACCCTATGTCCTGGTAGTGTTGGATCCTCTGCCCTAAAACAATCAGATTTAAAAAAGGGCTGACAATTTTAAGTGCAACTTGTAAAAAGAGGAGAGCCCCACATCCAAGATATTATCTGCACAAGTTTACAGGAGAGGAGGCTTACCGGGCTGAGGGCGCTGGAACCAGGATCCACAGGCTTGCAGGCCGCATCCTTTTGAGAAGTCGACATGCTGGAGCAGGGAAACACACTATCCTCAAGGCAGTGGCTCTGAGTATTTAAAATCAATGCCACCAGCGCCCCCTGAATGCAGGGACGTCCGAGTGTGCACATGACGTCAAGACGCACGCCACGTCATCATCTCCGCTCCTGGAACCTCCTCTGCCCAGGAGAAGGCCCCGCCTGCATAGACGCCTGTTGCGTCAGATCCACAACCCCTAAGAAGGGGTAAGAAGCCGTGGGCTGCCTTCCACAGAAGGGCTTATGCCAAAGATCAGAGAGGGGAGCCATCGCATTTCTGGAGCCTCCGATCTCTGCAGCGGCCCTCCTAATGCAGGGGAAACAGCAAGGCCGTGCGGAATCTTCATAGTACTGGCAGGAGCATCCGCGCTGTCCGTGGACAGGAAACAACACTGGCTTAGGTAAGGAGAGGAGGCCTTTTTAATCTGGAGCGTTGTTTCCTGTCCAGGGGGCGGGGATACCCTCCTGTCAGTGCAGTTGGGGAGGTGCCGGCGAAAATTGTGCATGGACATCTACTCATCATGCCCTACACTGCCAGGTACTAATACTGTAATGTCATTACCAGTGAAAGGTCCTCTTCAAAGGGGTTATCCAATACCAAAAACTGCCCCACTATGTCCTGGGCTCCTCACAAGGAATATACTTACCCTGATCCCCGCACTGCCACTTCTTCCCCAGAAGCAGCAGTGGCAGTGCGGGGTCCAGGAGCGGCGCAGGGAAGGGGGTAAGTATACACCCTGTGAGGGACCTGGCATATAGGGGGGCAGTTTATGGTATTGGATAACCCCTTTAAGGATCAAAGAGGGACTTGGGCCAAAAAGAAGAACTGTCCCTCCAAAAGAGGGACACTCGGGAGGCATATTTATCATCAGTTTTCTGGCATAAAAGAACTTTAAATTTTCTCCAACCAGGGCCTGGCGTAGATTTCAGTTCAGGCACATGAACATGCTGCGCCTAATTTATTATAAGGCGCACATCTCGTTGTAAATTAAGGGCAAAACCACTGCTTAACTTAATTAAAAGCAAGAAAAAAAATTTGGTTTTAATTTTAAAAAAGTGTTGGAAAATTCAATATGATCAAACCATAGGTGTCAAATAACCTATTGAGCCAAGCCCAAACTTACCCTTTTGGGCGTGACTTAACTTAGCTGATATTTTTTGTTGGGAAACGCTAGTTCCCAGTGACTGTGATGCTGAAACACGTTGGGTACCACAAACTTTATGCAGGTATTTAGACCTTGCATAGCACTAAAATCCACAAAACAATGCAATTTGCTACAATTAGGATCGCATCATTTGAATTTGTAGATGTAATGACAAAGTGTTTTGTGGCAATGCTTTTCATTTACCATTTATACTGTACATGACTGCCTCACACGTTTTCTATTAAAACGTCTCCTTTCTGTAAACAGCTATTTTAACTACGTATTTTTAAAGTTCCGTGTGCTGCTAGTTTGTAATAAAGTTATTATAATAAAAAAAAGCTTGAACTTTTATGAAACTACACATCCCAGAAGCCAAAGCACGCAGTCCAATAAAACAGAGCATGCGCGTCACTGTCCGGGTCTTCCTTAATTCAAGTACTGTCCAATCAACTTTTAGATACGGCACGAAGTGGGCGCGGTACAGAGCAAGCTTTGCATAGTTGAAGATGTTGCGCCTGCGCAAGGCGTCGCAAGCGAACCTGTTTTGCGTTTTGGGCAAGCGCAGTCGGTCTGATACTGAAAGCAAGGGGGTGAGCAGCCAAATGACGCAAGAGCGCTGACCCGGAGGGGGAGCTCCGCGCTTGCGCAGTGCCGCATACAGAGAGCGGACTGGCTGACGGACGGATGCCGGGAGGGCCGGAGCCGCGAAGCCGCCCGAAGAGGGCAGCGGGGGCCGAGGGGGCGGCCGTAGAAGATGAAGTTATAACTGGGGGCTCCTCCCGCCGAAGGAAGGCGGAGTGTCCGCGGAGGAGGAGAAGTCGCCGGGAAATGCCTGGCGAGGAGGAGGCGCTAGGTCTTGGGGGCAGGCACAGGTGAATGACGTCACGGCAGGGGGTCTGGTGTAGTGTAATCTACTGGTGGTAAAAAAAAAGGGGGGGGGGGGTTTGTGATACTATAGGCTAAAAGTGGGCTGGGTTGCTGATGTGGGCGTGGTCAGTCATTTCAGTGGGTGGGTCTTGAGTGCTCATTTGCATACGGGAGTGTTCATATGTGCTGGTGTCAACTGTTTTTAAAAATGAAATGTGAGATGTGCAATACTTCCTTGTGGAAACTGGAGACATGGGGCATATATGTGATGTTTAGCTTGTGTCATAGTGGGATATGAATTAATAAGATTGATTTTCATTTACAGCTACCTGGCGGAAGACATGTTAGCTAATAAAGGTAGGTGAGCACGTTAGTGATACATGTAATAGACACACATACATGCCTCTTCTAGGAGTTTTCATTGTCCTATGGAATGCTTGTTGTGAATATCTACAGGGATTTGTGTGTCCTTCAAGTTACTTATGTATCTGTAAACCCTGGTTTCCGTTTTTGAGGGAGGCATCGTGGGCAGATACCAGGGTATCCCCAATTATTAGGGACAGAAAAATAGTCTCAGCTTTTGGCAAAAATGGGTTCCAGACAACACCATGGCAGGTTGACAACCGTCCAGAAATTTCTGGACTGTCTGTAAAAAAAAAAATAGGCGACTTTTTTCCTGTCAGTAAAAAAAAAAAAAAATAGTTGTGTCCGTGATTTTTTTTTTTTTTTTGAGGCTGGCGGTTCTTGACTAAATTATTTTGGTGGTAATTATCACTTTACAGCTCATAGTAAATGCTGGTTATGAGTTCTTATCTGTATATTGAGCTGTAGACATGGATTACTCATAATTAGAGATGAGCAAATTTCCGCTTATGACATTCGTTCACCCTTCCTTTTGTCGGTAAAAAGTTAATTGATAAGTAATGTACAGGTGGCTCTCTGGTGGTACACTATGATTAGTGGTGCCTATGTATAACGGTTACCCCAGGGAACAAAAAAATTAACCTATCAAAATTAAAATAAATATGGGCACTCAACTATATGTAGCTGCACTGAAAACATTTATTAAAATGCATAAAATATAAAGAAATATGTAATAAATCTAAAAAATTCCATAAAACAAATAATATAAACCAAAGCACGAATATTAGACCAAATATGCAGATTGTGTAGTTCTTCGTTCTAATTCGTTCTTTGTGTAGGACCCAATCTACATTTTTGGTCTAATATTCGCTCTTTAGTTTATGTTATTTGTTTATGGAATTATTATTTTTTTTTTATTACATATTTCTTTATATTTTATGCATTTTAATAAATGTTTTCAGTGCAGCTACATATAGTTGAGTGCCCGTATTTATATTTATTTTTATTTTAAAAGGTGAAGTGAGTTATGGAATCCATTACCACGGACCATAACGCAATTCTATGACGGAATGCCTTTAGAGGCAATCCGTTATAATAGAGGTCTATGGGCGGCAAAACTGATCTGTCCCCTGCATAACGGAAACGGTATGGATCCCTTTTGCAGCCCATAGACCTCTATTAGTGGTGGAAAGCCTCTAAAGGCATTCCATCATAGAATGGCGTTATGGTCCTTGGTAACGCAATTCACCTTTTGCCGACACCTGAAGTGTGAACGAATTTCATAAATGGATATTCGCTCATCTCTACTCATAATCTTTATCATTCATAATAGTTTTCTAATTTGTCCGTTAAAATGTTGTCTGTGCCTAACTAGGTGACACCAAAGATCTGCTTGTCTGTGCAAATAAGATTTCAAAGCACTTGAACAACTTCACACCAGGGCAATGTTAAAGGGGTTGGGCCTGCGGGATCCTAAAAAGTCCCATTTAATTGTGGGGACCCTCGTCTAGTTTCCTACATACCATAATACTGCACCTGTCAACTTTTCCTGAGTCTTCAGTCTCCATGCTTCGGCTGCACTCCATTCTTCCCATAGTGCTGTGTGCTGCAAAGATCAGCCAGAAATATCAACACCCTTCGCTGGGCTAATAACTCCTACGACCTTCACCGTCACCTTGCTGTTTCTTCCCACACCTCTGATATGACAAGCAGTGGACTCCTCCTACCCTGCTTGTGGATTGAGAGCATCAACCAGTCCATTCCAAGGTCACATGGGTCTGACATCACAACTGTTGGGTCGGGGATTCTGACAGAGGAGATCATGGGAGGCCTGGTAGTGATGTCCGAGAAAATACAGTCCCCACTTAGGGTGCAGTCATGTGACTATTTTCCTGATCTCTGGAGAGAGACAAAAAAAAGTAGCACACGTACATTAGTAAGTTGCAGGACCTAGCAGGGGAAGCACAGGGAAAGGGAGAAATGTATACCTGGATAACCCCTTTCATTTTCAATTGCAGGTCTCAGGGAACCCACATAGGAAAGATCATGCTCCATATATAAACTGTTACTTTAGATGTCTGCCTCTAACACATCATAAGACATAAGGATTTAAAAAGAGGTCAGATAGCTGCTTTTAGACTACAATTTCTTTACTGAACCCAATTAGCCACATTCGTCCAGCTCCCAATACATAATAACATAGCTTATAAGGCTGATCTAGTTCAGCCTGTTATCCTGCAAGTTGATCTAGAGGAAAATAAACCATATTAGGGGGAAAAATTTCCTACTCCAATCAGAATACCTTCCTGAAACAACGACCCCTCTCTAGTAGCTATAACCTGTAATATTATTATATTCCAGAAATACATTCAGGCCCCTCTTAAATTCCTTTATTGTACTTACCATCACCACCTCCTCAGGCAGAGAGTTCCATAGTTTCACTGCTCTTACCGTAAAGAATCCTCTTCTATGTTTGTGGGTTTTTTCTCCCAGCTCTGCGCTGCGATTGGACAGCACTACAGCCTGGGAGAAGGAGATGCCCAGGACAAAAAGGGTAGACTCCTCCCAGGAGAACCAAGTCACCGAAGATACTGGAGGATATAGCGGGAGAATGGAGCGGCTCTCCATATCATGATACTAAGTTCATACTTTTTTTCACATGAAAGGCGTTTTCTGCAATTTTTTTTTTAACTGAATACCTGTTATCAGGATAGGTCATCATTATCTGATTGGTGGGGATCTGACACCCTGGACCCTTGCTGATCAGCTGTTTGAGAAGGCGCTGGAGGACAAGGTGACTAATAAATGGAGAATCACGCGTTTTTTATTTTCTGTTACGGCGTTCAACGAATAGGAGATATTTTTAAATAATTTAATAGTTCAAACTTTTCGGGTGTGGCGATATGTAATATGTTTGTTTATTTATGTATTGTTTATATATTTTATATGTAAAATTGGAAGGAGGTGATCAATCTACCCCGGGCCAGTTTTCACCTTCCTGCCCAGACCATTTTTTGCATATCCAACATGTGTCTCTTTATGGAACACTTTTACTTATCCAAAGCCATTCTGAGATTGTTTTCTCGTGACACATTGTACTTCACGACAGTGCTAAATTTGAGTCCATATATTTTTCCTTTATTTATTAAAAAAAATCCCAAATTTAACAAAAATTTGGAAAAATTCGCATTTTTTTTTCACTTTGAATTTTTCGACTTTTAAGACAGATAGTAATGCCTCAAACCATTTTTTAAAGCACCAATTCAGTTATAAAAATATTTTGAAGGGCTTACATAATGGAAACCACCCATAAATGACCCCATTTTAGAAACTACACCCCTCAAATTATTCAAAACTGATGTTACAAACCCTGTTGTTAACCCTTTAGGTATTCCACAAGAATTAAAGGAAAATGGAGGGGAAATTTCAAAATTTCATTATTTATGCAGATTTTTCATGTTAATGCAGGGTCAACAGCAAACTAAACCTCAATATGCATTAGGCCTCTTGCACACAACCATATGGCTTTTTCAGAATTTTGCGGTCCGTTTTTAATGGATACGTTGTTCCAGTTTTTGTTTCTGTTCCCCGAAAAATCTCTGTATGGTTTCTGTGTGCGATCCATTGTTTGCCGATCGCAAACAGAAACATAAATTTATTAATCATTTAATACGTACAGTAATGTGTTTTAGCAGTAAACACATGGGCATAGTGGGCATGGATCCGCAAAAAAAGGATGACATATGGATGTGTTCCGTACTTTTTATGGACCCATTGACTTGAATAGAGCCACGGATCGTTATTTGCGAGCAATAATAGGACAAGTTCTATCTTTCAGAGGAACGGATATACGGAACTGGAATACTTACGGATTACATTCCGTTTTTTACAATCCGCAAAAATGGAACGGAAAAAATAAAAACTTTTGTGTTCAAAAGGCCTTACTCTGATTCTGCAGTTTACAGAAATACCACATATGTGGTGGTAAACTGCTCTATGGTGGTGTGTTGCGGATCCATCACGGACCATATGATTGGACCATGTGATGTGACGTCATCACAGGTCCTTTAGCTGGTAGCTAAAGCTTGAAGAGAGAAGACAGATCGCCAACTATGCGATCAAGTGGCTAAGGTAAGTTAAGTTTTTTTATTTTTAACCCCTTAATCAACATTATACAAAGCATTCTTTATTGAGAATGCTATTATTTTCCCTTATAACCATGTTATAAGGGAAAATAATAAAATCTACAGAATACTCAACCCGAAACCGGACTTCAGTGATGAAGTCCGGCTTCGGGTCTGGGTACCAAACATGGCGATTTTTAACACGCGCGTGCAAAACGCACTACCAAATTTTGCACATGTGCGGAAAACTCGCGCATATTCCCGCAACGCACCCGCATTCAATCCGGGCGTCAAACATGACGCCCGTGTGAAGGAGGACTAAACCTTCTTCAAGCTTTTTCAACTTTTCACATATACCAGACAATACTTTATCTTTCTGACCAACATATCTTCTCACACTCTGGAAAGCAGAACTATTTCAACAGAGATATATTTCTAACACCTTCATATTCTTAGTGCTAGCCACACATCTATTGGCACACACTAGGTACAATACTTCGTTAACTGACCATCCTTAAGGCTAGGTCTACACGACGACATGTGTCGACAAATAGGGCACAACTACATTGCAACACTTGTTGCGCGACATTTTGTCGCACCAATGTCGCGCGACAATTTTTATAATGATAGTCTATAGTGTAGCACTGTGACATGCGACATACTGCGACGCGACACTCGCAGAAAAATCTATTTCGAATGGATTTTTTGAGACTGTCGCAGTCGCAGCATGTTGCAATGCGACACCATAGACTACCATTATAAAAATTGTTGCTCGTGTAGACCTAGCCTAATGCTATGGCCACATGTCTTTCCTACTTAGACACACACATAGCATTAGGGTAACAAAACAAAATGGAAACAGTTAATTTTTGAACATTTAACACAAGTGCCTTTCCGATTGTAGACTGCAGATTATTGCAGATTATTAATTCCCGCGAATGCCCGGGTTGCCATTCGGAGTGGCGGCTCCAAGCTACCCTATCTCTATGTAACACCTTATCAACTTTAAGCATATTCATTTGCTCAAATCCCATTGCTGGCACCATTTGTAACGTAAAGTGAATTAAAAAAATTTGAGGATGAATAAGCTTACCCGGGGTGAATACGTGAATAAATATATTTACTAAGTGATTAAATACACAAAGAAATCACATACAGAATAATAAAAAGTAAATAAACATCACTAGCCTAAATGGGGTGGAGACTCCGTCAATCATGCGATAACCCATGGCTGTCTACCCCGTTATAACACATGACCGACACCCCAGGTTGTACAAGAGATAGGGCAATCATACTCGCATCCTACCTAGAATGAAGAGCCTGGTGAAGTCTCCTGAGAAAATTTCGGTCACAGAGTTTAACCCTGTTAGCCCCTCCTCCAGTGTGCATCACACATGTCTCTGAGATCATTCAGGAATGTGGTTTTATCAGCACAATGGGGGATGAGTACTATCTCTAACCCACTTCATTACAAGGGAAACTTATAAACTATTACACAGAGTATTAAACAGAATTAAAGGGGAGAACCAGTCACTTAAAAATACCCTTACAATACATACATAATCAAAAACAAGAAGAAGACGAGTTACAAACTGGCACAGAAGAAGAGAGGACCCTACTCGCAAGGGCTTACAATCTACAAGGGATGGGAGAAGGACACAGTAGGTGAGGGTAAAGCTGGTCATGGCGATATAGTGGCAACAGGGTTACTGTAGGTTGTACGCTTGTCTGAAGAAGTGAGTCTTTAGGTTTCTTATGAAGGTTTCCATCGTAGGTGAGTCTTTTATGTTGCAGTACAGAGTTCCAGAGTACGGGGCTGAATAAGAGAAATCTTGGAGGTGATTGTGGGAAGACAAGATAAGAGGAGAGTAGAGAAGGAGGTCTTGTGAGGATCAGAGATTGCATGTAGGAAGGTATTGGGAGATCAGGTCCCAGATGTTTGGAGGGGGCAGGTTGTGGAAGTCCTTGTATATCATACAGAAGAGACAGGAGAGTAACGGGGGGAGAGGTGGATTAGTCAGGCGGCAGAGTTGAGTATAGATTGGAGGGGTACGTGAGTGCTAGATGGGAGGCCACAGAGGAGGCTGTTACAGTAGTTTAGGCAGGAGATGATGAGGGCATGTACAAGCAATTCTGCACACTCTGGATTGAAGAATGTGCAGATCCGAGAGATATTTTTGAGTTAGAGTTGGGAGGAGGTAGAAATGTGTAGTTTAAAGGACAGAGCAGAATTGAAGGTTACCCCAAGACAGTTGACTTAGGAGAGTATACAGCCATTGACTGTGATAGAAATGTTTATGAGGGGGCTGAGTGAGATGATGGAAAAATTATAAATTCTATTTTATCCATGTTAAGTTTTAGTAAGCGGGAGCGGAAGAAAGAGGCTAAAAAGGATAGGCATTGTGGGATTTTGCATAGTAGGGTGGTGATATCTGGACCAGATGGGTAAATTTGCATGTCTTCAGCATAGAAGTAATACGGAAAGCCATGGGATTCTATGAGCTGTCCCAGGCCAAAGGTGTGGATTTAGAAGAGCAGGGGTCCTAGGACAGAACCTTGAGGAAATGGTGTGTGAGTGCTCCCACTCACACACCATTTCCTCAAGGCTCTGTCCTAGGACCCCTGCTCTTCTAAATATCCAGTCTGTAAAGTATGATGTGATCCAGGAGAGGGTCAAGTCTGTGACGCCAAGAGATGGGAGAGTTTGTAGCATAAGAGAGTGGCCAACTGTGTCAAAGGCAGAGGATGGGTCGAGGAGGACAGAGTAATGCAGGGCTCCATATGGCGACCAAAATGGTCGCCAATGAGACTAGGAATTTGCAAATGGCGATAAGAAATTTAAGTCTTATTGCCATTTGCGACTTGTCCCACCGCCGCGCTGCAGCTTTAAGAAAAAAAGAAAACTTCAGCAGATGCACCACGCAGCGGCACAGGCAGCGCAGCCTGAAATAACCAATACATTAAGGAGATTTGCTATTGGTTAGTTTGGGCGTGCGCCGGAGCCATACAGCGCCCTGCAGCAGAGAAAGCCGGCGGGAGATAAAAGGAGGAGGGGCCGGCTCTAGGGGTGTCTGAAGCAAGGAGTGCCGGGCGTGCTGAGGAGCTGAAGCCTACAGCCCAAGCATCAAGATGGGGCCGCAGAAGAAGGTGACAGCGCAAGGTGTTATGTATGTAGAGGAGTGTGTGATCATCACATACTGCACTACATACATCATACAGTACACATGTATACATCACTACATACATCACACGCTGCACTGCATACATCATACAGTACACATGTATGCATCACTACATACATCAAACACTGCACTACATACATCATACAGTACACATGTATACATCACTACATACATCACACACTGCACTACACACATCACACACTGCACTACATGCAGCTCACACTGATGTATGTAGTGCAGTGATGTATGTGTTGCGGTGTGTAGTAAATACACAGCAGGCTTTTATAGCCAAGTGATAACGTACAGGGAGGTTCCGCCATATTGGACTGGACTTTATCACTTCGCTATAATTGCTTCATGTTATTTGGACTAGTAATGGTTTCCTGCACACCCACCTAGGCCCCGTTCATACCACCACTATTTATTTCTGTTGTTCTGCTCCGTTTGATGAGCAGAACAATGAAAATAATAGAAGTATTGGATTTTTGTCATACGTTTAACATATACAAAAAAAAACATATGTTGACGGACGCCTCAGACAGATGCCATACTGTGGCATCTATCTAGTAGAGTTCCATTGTACAAAAAACCATATATGCTAATTTATACTTTTTTTTTGCAGAATGGGAGATCGTAGTGTACCACGTCTTCCCATCCTGTAAAGTCCAGAAAAAAATATATACATTTTTTGTACAATGGAACGCTATGGTGAGGGATGCCGCATTACAGCATCTGTCTGAGGGGTCCGTTATGTTTCGGTCATAGTATAATATAACATATGACCGAAACATAATGTGAACCCCTTTGTGAATGAGGCATCAGTGTTCGGTCAGTGATTTCCATCAGTGATTTTTGAGCCAAAACCAGTTGCGGCTGTAAACACAGAACTGGTGCAGATCTTTCCCTTCCCTTATACCTTATGTCTGTGGAGGCTCCAATCCTGGTTTTGGCTCACAATCACTGATGGAAATCACTGACCGAACACGGACGTGTTAATGAGGCAATTTTTTCTATCATGAATATATATCTATTTAAATTTGGCGACTAAAAATTTTATTTGGCTCCTAAATTTTTCAGTTTAGGAGCCAATGGCTCCTAGGTAATTTTTTTTAGTCTGGAGCCCTGTAATGGCGTTTGGCTTTGGCAGTTAGGGCTCGTTCACATCACCGTTTGTCTTTTCCGTTCTCCGGCTCTGTTATGGAGCAGGAGAACGAAAAGGACGGATGCTGTACATAACTGACAACTAACTGACACCAACTGAGCCTAAAGACCCGGTAGACTTTAATGGGGTCCGTTTGATGTCCGTTCAGAACATGATTTTTGAGCGGACACGAAAGTACTTTCATGTCCGCTCAAAAATCATGTTCTGAGCGGACACCAAACAGACCCCAGTAAAGTCTATGGGGTCTTTTTGGCTCCGTTGGTGTCAGTTAGGTTTCTGTTATGTACAGCATCCGTCCTTTCCGTTCTCCTGCTCCTTAACGGAGCCAGAGAACGGAAAAGACAAACGGTGATGTGAACGAAGCCTTAGCAGGTCATTGGTGCCTTTGGTAAAGGCAGTTTCAGTAGAGTGGTGGGGTTGGAAGCTAAATTGTAACCGATCAAATAGGTAACAAGAAGAGAGGTGAGAGAGCAGTTCGAGGTTGACATGTTCAAGTAACTTTAAGGTGCATGGGAGTAGTGATATGGTGCGATAGCTGTTCATGTTGACACCAAGTTCCAACATAAAATAGTAAAAGACCGCACTGCTCCCAGTAGATACAGATCCAGCAAGTCCAAAATAAAAATGTTATCAAATAAAACTTTATCAATATAGTCAATCACTGATTCATCAGGCCTGGACTCCACAATGACTCCTGTCCACCTCTCCTGTATTAAAACGTGTGAACATGGTGTGTTTTTTGTCTGCCGTGCAAAGGTTGCATTGCAAAATATAGGAGGCTTAACGTTACGGAGGTTGTGTCACATACCAATGGAATAGTCTTTAGGATAGAAGGAGAACTTACGTGCGAACACTCGGGGGTCGTCTACATGCTGGAGTGCCCCTGTGGTCTCCAGTATGTGGGAGGAACCATGAGAAAACTGAAAACTAGAGTAAAAGAACATGTCTGGAGCATCAAAAAATGGCTAGAGACACATGACATCTCTATACAGTTCAAAAAAATTTGCAACAAAAATCCAGCAGGCTTGATTTTTCTGGAGTGGGTGCGAGATAAATGGCGAAGAGAGGATCCTGTCACCAAAATAATCTGCCGAGAGGTAGAGTGGATATATCAGCTGGGGATTCTACAACCTGGTGGGTTAAAAATAGAATTTGATATAAAACCATGTTTGGTCTAATTGACATGGGTTAGATCTGGACTTGTTTTTGTATTACTCTTGTAGCTAGAAAGCAGCTGGATCATAATAGTTGCTTCCAAACCGTACCAGTTTCCATTGGTAGAAAGACAACATGTGATTCTGTTTTTCTGAATGAAGACCGGAAGTAACAGCTCATTGGCAGATACACTGCATGTGATATAGGAGTAACATCTGATTGTCTGGAATGGACATGTAGGTGTGGGCTTTTATTGGTCTGCTTATAACATGTGGTTGCGGGAGGAGGAATAGTGAATTTTTAAATGGTTGGGGGAAGAATGAATACCTTTTGGACGGTTGCAATTTTTGTTTTTAAGATAAGATAATGAAGTGTATATTTTATGGACAGAAATTTTTGTGGATATGGTGAAAAATGAAACAAAGAAGTTGTATGTGAGTATGAAATACAGAGGGAAGAGTTACTGCCTGCTAGATATAAAGGACATGCCCGAAAGGTGGTGCATGATGAAGCAGAGGGTTGGGGACTAGTGTTGAGCGAACAGTTCGAGCATCGTTCGGGTTCGTACCGAATTTTGGGGTGTCCGTGACATGGACCCGAACCCGGACATTTTCAAAAAAGTTCGGGTTCGGGTCCGGTGTTCGTCGATTACTTCCCGCTTTCTGAAGGGCTGCACAGCAGCCAATCAGCTAGTGTTTTCTTTCTTGCCCTAAGAGCCCATAACAGCCATGCCTACTAATGGCATGGCTGTGATTGGCCAAGTGCTGCATGTGACCCAGCCTCTATTTAAGCTGGAGTCACGTAGCGCCGCACGTCACACTGCTCTGATTAGTGTAGGGAGAGGACGCAGCTTCTGTCAGGGCGAGATAGGCAGGGATAAAGAAGTGAATGATCTACATTTCTACACCTGTGCATCAGAACAACTCAGCTGAGCTGTTCACTGAAAGTCACTATTTTGTTTAGACTGGCCAGAGCGATTTTTACTGGCACATGTAACTGGGCTGACCGGCGGTGGCCATTTTGGGACTTGTGGTGCGCCAGCACAAGCTGCCACAGAGTCTAAACCAAAGCTCCAAAGAAGTGAAAAATCTACACCTGTGAATCAGAACAACAGCGATTCAGCTGCTCAGTCAAAGTCAATTTTTTTTCTGGCTAGGCAGACCGTTTTCTGGCACATGTTACTGGGCTGATAGGCGGCGGGCATTTTGGGACTTGTGGTGCTACAGCAAAAGCTGCCACAACGTCCATTAATCTCATGTAATAGTCGATTTTTTCATAGATATACTACATCAGGGGTTTGGCTGTGCTTGTGTCACCCATACTAACTGCAAAGATATTTAATATATCAGTGGTGAAACTGAAAGTAACCCACTTGGATAGCAAATCCCATGAATGTGCTGCTCCAGCTAGGCTAGCCAGTGCCACTACAGCCAAGTCCAATACTGTCAGCCAGAAATATTTTTTTTTATGTGCCAGAAATATAAATTAAAAAAGCTTTCACCGTAATAATAAAATGATTCTGGTGTTAGACCAGAAGAAGCACTCCTGTTGTAATTAATACTGTAAAAGGCTTAGGCAATATTTCTCCCAGTGTGGGAAATTTATCTAGCAAAACTAGCATTTTAAAAATTCCGGTGTTCTGAAATACCAGCAGTCCTCTTGTAATTAATACCGCAAAAGGCATTATATCGTCCAGTGTTGTAATTTTGGTGAAAAAAGGCCAATTTAATCAATCTGGTGTTAGTTACACCAGAAACAGTAGGCAGCACGTTTTTACTCCTGTAAAAAGGAATTAATACCGGAAAAAGGCATTACATTGTCCAGTGTTGTAATTTTGGTGAAAAAAAGGCCAATTTAATCAATCTGGTGTTAGTTACACCAGAAACAGTAGGCCTCACGTTTTTACTCCTGTAAAAAGGAATTAATACCGGAAAAAGGCATTACATTGTCCAGTGTTGTAATTTTGGTGAAAAAAAGGCCAATTTAATCCATCTGGTGTTAGTTACACAGGAAACAGTAGGCCTCACGTTTTTACTCCTGTAAAAAGGAATTAATACCAGAAAAAGGCATTACATTGTCCAGTGTTGTAATTTTGGTGAAAAAAAGGCCAATTTAATCAATCTGGTGTTAGTTACACCAGAAACAGTAGGCAGCTTCCTTTTTACTCCTGTAAAAAGGAATTAATACCGGAAAAAAGCATTACATTGTCCAGTGTTGTAATTTTGGTGAAAAAAAGGCCAATTTAATCAATCTGGTGTTAGTTAGACCAGAAACAGTAGGCCGCACGTTTTTACTCCTGTAAAAAGGAATTATATCTCCCCGTGTGGGAATCTATGTACCAAAACTAGCATTTTAAAAATTCTGGTGTCCAATTTGCAGCAGTTTTCTTGTAATTAATACCGGAAAAAGGAATTATATCTTCCAGTGTGGAAATTTTGGGGCTAAAAAAAATATATATTATTGTGGTGCGAGTTGAATCGCAACAATGAGGAAACATTCTATTAAGGGACGCGGTCGTTGTTAAGGTGTCCGTGGAGCCTCTGTTGCTGGCAGAGGACGTGGCCGTTCGGACTCAGGTGCACAAAGTAGTGAACCAACTCCCTCAAGTAGCCGGGCAGAATTTACAGCGATATTTGGTGGGGCCCAATGCCGTTATGAGGATGGTAAGGCCTGAGCAGGTACAGGCATTAGTTGATTGGGTGGCCGACAGTGCTTCCAGCACGTTCACCACATTGTCTTCCGCCCAGTCTTCTGCGGAAAGCGCACAGGTGGCACCTGAAAACCAAGCCCATCAGTCTGTCACATCACCCCCATGCATATCAAGGAAACTGTCTGAGCCTCAAGTTATGCAGCAGTCTCTTATTCTGTTTGAAGACTCTGCTCGCACGGTTTCCCAGGGGCGTCCACCTAGCCCTTCCCCAGCGGTGGAAGACATTCCATGCACTGACGCACAACCACTTATGTATCCAGATGATGAGGACATGGGAATACCACCACAGCAGAGTGACCGAGTCTCTGATGATGACGAAACACTGGTGCCCACTGCCGCGTCTTATTGCAGTGTGCAGACTGAACAGGAGGAGGTCAGGGAGGAAGACTGGGTGGAAGACGATGCAGAGGACGATGAGGTCTTAGACCCCACATGGACTGAAGGTCGTGCCGCTGACTTAAATAGTTCAGAGGAAGAGGCAGTGGTGAGACCGAGACAACAGCGAAGCCAAAGAGGGAGCAGGGGGCAAAAGCAGAACAGCCGCCGTTCAGAGAGTTCGCCTGCTATTGGCCAGCGCCAACAGGGACCCAGCACCCCAAAGGCATCTTCAAGGAGTTCCCTGGCATGGCACTTCTTCAAACAATGTGCTGACGACAAGACCAGAGTGATTTGCACGCTGTGCCATCAGACCCTGAGGCGAGGCATTAACGTTCTTAACCTGAGCACCACCTGCATGATCAGGCATCTACATGCAAAGCATGAACTGCAGTGGAGTACACACCTTAAAAACAAGGAACCCGCTCAGGCTCCCCCTGCTCCCTCTACCGCTGCTGCCTCGGCTTCCGCCTCGAGAGTAATGTTGCCACCTGCCGAGCAGCAAACAGAGGATGTGCCACCGACACCACCACCGCCACCGTCATCTAGCGTCTCCACTATTTCACACAGCAGCGTTCAGCTCTCCATCTCTCAAACCTTTGAGAGGAAGCGCAAATTCCCACCTAGTCACCCTCGAGCCCTTGGCCTGAATGCCAGCATTTCTAAACTACTGGCCTTTGAAATGCTGTCATTCCGGCTGATGGACACAGAGCTTCAAACAGCTGATGGCCATGGCTGTCCCCCAGTATGTGGTTCCCAGCCGCCACTACTTCTCCAAGACAGCCGTGCCTTCCCTGCACATGCAAGTGTCCGATAAAATCAAGTGTGCACTGCGCAACGCCATTTGTGGCAAGGTCCACCTAACCACAGATACGTGGACCAGTAAGCACGGCCAGATACGCTATATCTCACTAACTGCACACTGGGTGAATGTAGTGGCGGCTGGGCCCCAGACGGAGAGTTCCTTGGCGCACGTCCTTCCGCCGCCTAGGATCGCAGGGCATCATTCTCTGCCTCCTGTAGCCTCCTCCTCCTACTCGGCTTCCTCCTGCACTGCTTCCACCAGCTCATCCAGTCAGCCACACACCTTCACCACCAACTTCAGCACAGCCCGGGGTAAACGTCAGCAGGCCATTCTGAAACTCATATGTTTGCGGGACAGGCCCCACACCGCGCAGGAGTTGTGGCGGGGTATTGAACAACAGACCGACCAGTGGTTGCTGCCGGTGGGCCTCAAGCCCGGCCTGGTGGTGTGCGATAATGGGCGAAATCTCGTCGCAGCTCTGGGACTAGCTGGTTTGACGCACATCCCTTGCCTGGCGCATGTGCTGAATTTGGTGGTGCAAAAGTTCATTCACAACTACCCAGACATGTCAGAGCTGCTGCATAAAGTGCGGGCCGTCTGTGCGCGCTTCCGGCGTTCACATCCTGCCGCTGCTCGCCTGTCAGCGCTACAGCGGAACTTCGGCCTTCCCGCTCACCGCCTAATATGCGACGCGCCCACCCGGTGGAACTCCACCTTGCACATGCTGTGCGAGCAGCAGCAGGCCATAGTGGAGTTTCAGCTGCAGCACGCACGGGTCAGTCGCACTGCGGAACAGCACCACTTCACCAATGATTGGGCCTCCATGCGAGACCTGTGTGCCCTGCTGCGCTGTTTCGAGTACGCCACCAACATGGCCAGTGATGATGCCACTGTTATCAGCGTGACAATACCAATTCTATGTCTCCTAGAGAAAACGCTTAGGGCGATGATGGAAGAGGAGGTGGCCCTGGAGGAGGAGGAGGATGAGGGTTCATTTTTAGCACTTTCAGGCCAGTCTGTTAGAAGTGGCTCAGAGGGAGGTTTTTTGCAACAGCAGAGGGCAGGTACAAATGTGGCCAGCCAGGGACTACTACTGGAGGACGAGGAGGATGAGGAGGAGGTGGAGGAGGATGAGGATGAAGCAGGTTCACAGCGGGGTGGCACCCAGCACAGCGCAGGCACATCCCTGGTGCGTGGCTGGGGGGATACAGAGGATGATGACGATACGCCTCCCACAGAGGACAGCTTGTCCTTACCTCTGGGGAGCCTGGCACACATGAGCGATTACATGCTGCAGTGCCTGCGCATCGACAGCAGAGTTGCCCACATTTTAACGTGTGCTGACTACTGGGTGGCCACCCTGCTGGATCCACGGTACAAAGACAATGTGCCCACTTTACTTCCTGCACTGGAGCGTGATAGGAAGATGCGCGAGTACAAGCGCACGCTGGTAGACGCTCTCCTGAGAGCATTCCCAACTGTCACAGGGGAACAGGTGGAAGGCCAAGGCAGAGGAGGAGCTAGAGGTCGCCCACGCAGCAGTGTCACGGCCAGCTCCTCTGAGGGCAGGGTTAGCATGGCAGAAATATGGAAAAGTTTTGTCTCCATGCCACAGCTAACTGCCCCACCACCTGATACGGAACGTGTTAGCAGCAGGCAACATTTCACTAACATGGTTGAACGTACTGACGGATGGTTCGGCCCCATTCAACTTCTGGGTTTCCAAATTGTCCACGTGGCCAGAATTAGCATGTTATGCCTTGGAGGTGCTGTCCTGCCCGGCGGCCAGCGTTTTATCTGAACGTGTATTCAGCACGGCAGGGGGCGTCATTACTGACAAACGCAGCCGCCTGTCCGCAGCCAACGTGGACAAGCTGACGTTTATAAAAATGAACCAGGCATGGATCCCACAAGACCTGACCCTCCCTTGTGCAGAGTAGTCCTTAATAACTGCCTTAAACCATGTTGTCTTGTACTCCTGGCCACTTCTTCATTGAAAAATAAATTTTTGAAATTAAGTAGGATCTTGGGGTGCAACCCAGAGTTGAATGAACCTTCCCTCTGTCTGGGTGCCGGGGCCAAAGTACATGAAAGTGTCCTTCTCCTGTGCTGGGTGATATGAATGTTATACTTGTGCTGTCTGACATGTCTCCTTTGTCTGGGTGCAGGGGGCCAAAGTCACTGAAAGTGGCCTTCACCTGTGGTGGGTGATCGAAATGCCTGATTCTCTGCTGTGGGACCTCTCTCCTCTTTCTGGGTGCAGGGGTCAAAGAAACAAAAGGTGGCCTACTCCTGTGGTGGTTGACATGATGCCTGATTCTCTGCTGTGGGACCTCTCTCCTCCGTGTGGCTGCAGGGGTCAAGGTCTCTAAAAGTGCCCTTCTCCTGTGGTGGTTGATGTAAAACTGATGCTTGTGCTATCTGACCTGTCTCCTCTGTGTCGGTGCTAAGGCCTAAGTAACTAAATGGTGGCCTTCTCCTGAGGTGGTTGATATGATGCCTGATTATGTGCTGTGGGACCTCTCTCCTCTTTCTGGGTGCAGGGGTCAAATTAACTAAAGGTGGCCTACTCCTGTGGTGGGTGATCTAAATGCCTGATTCTCTGCTGTGAAAACCTCTCTCCTCCGTCTGGGTGCAGGGTCAAAGTCTCTAAAAGTGGCCTTCTCTTGTGCTGGGTGATGTAAAACTGATGCTTGTACCATCTGACATGGTTGCCGGGGTCCCATTAAATGATGGCCTACTCCTGTGGTGGGTGATCTAAATGCCTGATTCTCTGCTGTGAAAACCTCTCTCCTCCGTCTGGGTGCAGGGGTCAAAGTCTCTAAAAGTGGCCTTCTCTTGTGCTGGGTGATGTAAAACTGATGCTTGTACCATCTGACATGGTTGCCGGGGTCCCATTAAATGATGGCCTACTCCTGTGGTGGGTGATCTAAATGCCTGATTCTCTGCTGTGAAAACCTCTCTCCTCCGTCTGGGTGCAGGGGTCAAAGTCTCTAAAAGTGGCCTTCTCTTGTGCTGGATCATGATATGGCACGGAGATAGGGGCGATCATTTATGATAACAGAAACTGTGTTAAAATCCTGAATGACATGTTTACTATGTGCAGTCATGTGATGGTCACATGATCGGAGCGGCGGTGATGTCATCTCTGATGCGTGTGGACATGTGACCTGCTATGAAGATAATTGAACTCCTGACCCGGAAGGAGTAGACAAGGCTATTGCTTATGTTTACTTATATATCGCTGCGCTACGATTTTTTGATCAGCGAGACTTTCATGACATGGTTGGATTTAACCCTGATGCTCTTATGTTACATATTTATATATATTTTTATATTGTGTACTACTTTTACATGATGATGTCACAGGAAGAGGGAGGGTGTTTCCTCCCACTCACCAATGATGTCTGGGGGTGGGGTATATATATCTGTCACTTACTCAATTGTGTATGCTTGATAAAGACTTGATTAAAGTCGAAACGTCGCACTTTAAGGTGGAATAAAGAATATTTTCTACAGACGAAGGAGTGCCGCGATCCTTTCTTGTTTGGCTTCTCTTGTGCTGGGTGATGTAAAACTGATGCTTTTACCATCTGACATGGTGGGTGATCTAAATGCCTGATTCTCTGCTGTGAAAACCTCTCTCCTCCGTCTGGGTGCAGGGGTCAAAGTCTCTAAAAGTGGCCTTCTCTTGTGCTGGGTGATGTAAAACTGATGCTTGTACCATCTGACATGGGTGCAGGGGTCAAATTAACTAAATGGTGGCCTACTCCTGTGGTGGGTGATATGATGCCTGAATATGTGCTGTGGGGCCTCTCTCCTCTTTCTGGGTGCAGGGGTCAAAGTAACTAAAAGTGGCCTTCTCCTGTGCTGGATGGTATAAATATAATGCTTGTGCTATCTGACATGTCTCCTTTGTCTGGGTGCTAAGGCCTAAGTCACTGAAAGTGGCCTTCTCCTGTGGTGGTTGATATGATGCCAGATTCTCTGCTATGGGACCTCTCTCCTTTGTCTGGATGCTGGGGTCGAAATAATAGTAGGCGACCTTCTCCATTGGTGGGTGATTTGAAGCCTGATTCTGTGCTATGGGACCTAACTCCAATTAATATTGGTTAATTTTTATTTATTTTATGTTAAGTCATCATTTCCCTATCTACATTTGTTTGCAGGGGATTTACCTACATTTTGCTGCCTTTTGCAGCCCTCTAGCCCTTTCCGGGAGTCTTTTACAGCCTTTTTAGTGCCCAAAAGTTCGGGTCCCCATTGACTTCTATGGGGTTCGGGATGAAGTTCGGGTTGAGTTCGGACCACGAACCCAGACATTTTCCGGAAGTTCGGCCGAACCTCTCGAACCCGAGCATCCAGGTGTTCGCTCAACTCTATTGGAGACATGACACTGGTCGGGCACATGACGGGAGACCCAATTTAAATTTGATATGCCTGTGTTTTAAGCAACTTTGTAAGTACAATAAATGCTGGATTTTCTAAAGTGACTGCGGTACTTCACTATCTTCTGCCGCTCTGTCCGTTTTAATACAGGAGAGGTGGATAGGAGTTGTTGTGGAGTCCACGCCTGATGAATCGGTGATTAACTACATCAAAAAAGTTGTCTATATATTTTGGACTGGCTCGATCTGTATCTACTGGGAGCAGCACAGTCTTTTACTAGCTTATACCAAACCCCTATCAGTATTTTATTATTGGTTTTCTACCAACAGTGACTCCATATTAATTTCCTTCACTTCTATTTTTCCAGAGTGTGGGCTTTAGACAGGACTTTACATAGAAGCTTCTCCCCCTCTCTGTTTTTTACGATCCTTTCTAAACAGCTTTGGTCCACGTCCTATGCACAATTTTTGAGGATCGCTTGTAAACGCATTCATTGCTATGGATCTGCAAAAAATACATACAGCACATGGATGTCATCTTTGTCTCCCCTCTGTACTGCCAGAGGATTAGCATAATTTCTGAATATGGCGCACCTGTGGCAGTGTGCGCTCCTGGAGTAAAAACTTCTCGGGCCTATCACTGGAGTCGTTTTTGCTCCTCTTTTACACCTGTTTTCAGGTGTAAGAAATAGTGTTTTGGGGCCAGAGTCCCAATCCTTGTCATGCACTTGCCACTCCTAATTAGTTGCAAAAAGGGGTCTTGTAATTATTTTTACACCTAAAACAGGTGTACAAATATTCTTAAGGATATTAAAAGTTATGTTTTAAGCTATTCACCGATAACCTCCAGGGGATTGGGTGAGTATAGTTATGCATTGGACAGAGTTAGAGGTGTGGCTTAGTATAGCGTATGATATTGTCCCTCTATCTGATTTTCTAAAGTTGGGAGGTATGTGTGGGCGGGGCTTGGGTGGTGCATGCCATCTTTGTCCCGACTCCCAAGTGCAGGAAAACCTAGCTACACCACTGTGTCAGTTTTCCTCAATTACTAATTCCAGTTCACCAGTTTTATTGGTCAGGCTTCTTGCATTACATACTATTAAGAATGTTAAGAGTGTTATGTTGGCAGCTTATGCCCACTGCTCCCCTGGGTGGGTATGGGGATAGATCATAAATATCCGATCAGTGGAGGTCCAACACCGGTGACCCCTGCCAATCGGCTGTTTAAGAAGACACACACACTCTGTGTAGTGCCGCGGCCTTCTCTCAGCTTTTCCTAAGCCAGTGGCGATGTGTTTTTCGGTCATGTGGCCTAGACACAGCTCAGCCCCATAAAACTGAATGGGGTTGAACGTGATACCAAACACAGCCACTATACTGTGTACAGCGCTGTGTTTGGTAATCTGTGAGAAGGCTGTAGCGCTCACAGGAGCGCCAGTGCCTTCTCAAACTGCTGATTGGCATGGGTTTCGGGTGTCGGACCCCCACTGATCAGATACTGATGACCTATAGATGATCCATAGGGTAGATCATCAGTATATAAGTCTCAGAAAACCCTTTTAATGCTTTGGCCACTGGAGTGCCATGTGTCCGTCTTTAGCTACAGGCTTTGGCCTGCGCTTGCTGGCTAGGACTCGTCTGTCTGCCTATAGGGCGTGTGCTTCCCTGCTGTTAAAGGGCTAGTGCACATGCCATAACTCTCTTCCCTAGCCTATGATGGGCCACATCTGGGTATTTAATGCACCTTTACCCATGGGAAGATGCTTAACCACCTCAGCCCCCCTAGCTTAAACACCCTTAATGACCAGGCCACTTTTTACAATTCTGCACTACACTACTTTCACCGTTTATTGCTCCGTCATGCAACTTACCACCCAAATGAATTTTACCTCCTTTTCTTCTCACTAATAGAACTTTCATTTGCTGCTATTTCATTGTTGCTGACATTTTTACTTTTTTTGCTATTAATAAAAATTTAACAACATTTTTGCAAAAAAATGACATTTTTCACTTTCTGTTGGAAATTTTTTAAAAAAAAACTACATTTCTATATAAATTTTTCTCTAAATTTATTGTTCTACATGTCTTTGATAAAAAAATCCAATAAGTGTATATTTATTGGTTTAGGTAAAAGTTATAGCGTTTACAAACTATGGTGCAAAAAAGTGAATTTCCGCATTTTGAAGCAGCTCTGACTTTCTGAGCACCTGTCATGTTTCTTCAGGTGCTAGAATGTCAGGATAGTGTAACATAGTAACCGAAAAAAGACATTTGTCCATCCAGTTCGGCCTGTTTCCTACAAGTTGATCCAGAGGAAGGCAAAAAACCCCTGTGAGGCAGAAGCCAATTTTCCCCACTTAAGGGGAAAAAAAAAACTTCCCGACTCCAATCAGGCAATCAGAATAACTCCCTGGATCAACGACCCTTCTGTAGTAGCTGTAGCCTGTAATATTATTACAATACCCCCCAAATGACACCATTTTAGAAAGAAGACACCCCAAAGTATTCGCAGAGGAGCATGGTGAGTTCATGTATCATTTTATTTTTTTTCACAAGTTAGCAGAAAATGACACTTTCTGAGGAAAAAAAATAAAATAATAAAGTTTAGATTTCTGTTAACTTCTGGCAAAAGTAAAATAAAATCTCAGACGGACTCGCTATGCCCCTCAGTGAATACCTTGGGGTGTCTACTTTCCGAAATGGGGTCATTTGTGGGGTGTTTGTACTGTTCTGGCATTTTGGGTGGGGCTAAATTGTGAGCAGCCATGTAAAACCTAAAGGTACTCATTGGAATTTGGGCCCCTTTGCGTACCCAGGCTGCAACAAAGTGTCACTCATGTGGTATCGCCGTACTCAAGAGAAGTAGGGCATTGTGTTTTGGGGTGTATTTTTACATATACCCATGTTGGGTGAGAGAAATATCTCTGTAAATTGACAACTTTGTATAAAAAAATTTAAAAGTTGTCGTTTACAGCGATATTTCTCACACAAAGTATGGGTATATATAAAAATACACCCCAAAACTTATTGCCCTACTTCTCCTGAGTACGGCGATACCACATAAGTGACACTTTTTTGCAGCCAAGATGCGCAAAGGGGCCCAAATTCCCATGAGTACCTTTAGGATTTCACAGGGCATTTTTACGCATTTGGATTCTCACGCTTTAGGACCCCTAAAATTCCAGGGCAGTATAAATACCCCACAAGTGACCCCATTTTGGAAAGAAGACACCCCAAGGTATTCTGTGAGGGGCATGGCGAGTTCACAGAAAAAAAAAAGATTTGGCACAAGTTAGTGGAAATTGTAAAAAAAAAATATATATATATATATATATATATATATATATATCAAAGTCTCATATTCCACTAACTTGTGACAAAAAATAAAATTTTACATGAACTAACCATACACCTCACGAAATACATTGGGGTGTCTTCTTTCTAAAATGGGGTCACATGTGAGGTGTTTGTACTGCCCTGGCATTTGAGGGTCTCCGCAATCATTACACGTATGGCCAGGAGTTTCTGCTATTCTCCTTATATTGAGCATACGGGTAATGAGATTTTTTTTTTCCGTTCAGCCTCTGGGCTGAAAAAAAAAAAAATTAACGGCACAGATCAATGTGGATGAAAAAATCTCAGCCAAAATCAGTGACTGCGGTGCGGTGGGCTGGGCGCTAACTACGTAACAAGTAGCTAACTAACTGGCGGTGATAAGGGACCCTTATGCCCCATTCACGCGTCCGCAATTCTGTTTGCGGAACGGAATTGCGGACCCATTAATTTCTATGGGGACAGACTTTGTCCCGCTCGGATCCGGAATTACGGATCCACGCTTCCGGGTCTGCACTTCCATTCCGCAAAAATATAGAATATTGTCTATTGCGGACAAGAATATTGAATATTGCGGACAAGAAAAAGCATTTTCTATATAGTTCTGGCAATGTGCGGATCTGCAAAATGCGGAAAGCACATTGCCGGTGTCCGTGTTTTGAGGATCTGTAGATCAGACCCGCGGATTTGTGGATCCACGGATCCGCAAAACACATATGGACGTCTGAATGGAGCCTTACAAGGGGTGTGATCAATGACCGGGGGGTGATCAGGGAATCTAGATGGGGTGATCAAGGGGTTAATAAGTGAGGGGGGGGGGGTTGTGTAGTGTTTGGTGCAACTTTACATAGCTACCTGGTCCTCTGGTGGTTGATCCCAGCAAATGGGACCACCAGAGGACCAGGTAGCAGGTATATCAGACGCTGTTAACAAAACAGCGTCTGATATACCTGTTTGATGCGATTTATTTCGCATCTACAGCCTGCCAGCGATTGATCATCGCTGGCAGGCTGTAGTACAACTCCTGAGACGTGCGGCACTGTGAACTGGCGCAGGCGTTCACAGGAAGTCTCGCGAGATGACGCGCCGATGCGTCAACCCAGAACTACAGGACCGCCCGCCGGACGCATCCGTGCGTTAGGCGGTCCTGTAGTGGTTAAAGGGGTTGGCCACTTTCTGGCTACTGTTCATCAATGTGTTTGTAAGAGGACTATATGGCACTTACTAATATCTTCTTTTTTTATATTCTGCACCATTTTTCTATCATTCATAATGTACTCTCCCTTGTTGGTAGAGTCTTTTGCGCTGTCCACAGAGAGGTTCTGTCCATAAAATAGCCGCTGGTGGAGGTTCATGTGACCAGGCAAATCACGGAGTCTCCTCCATTAAAATACCTGCAATAAACTCTCAACAATGCATGTGCAGATGTGGTGTATTTGAGTGGAGAAGGCTGAATGACATGTCTGGAGTTATTTGCCTGGTCACGTGACCCTCCATCAGCGGCCGTCTTATCGACAGGTCTGGACAGCACAGAAGATTTACCCAACAAGGGGACATGACTTATGAAATATAGCAAAGGGCATAGAAAATCAACAATTAGAAATTGCCATATAGTCATCTTACCTACACATTGGTCAAAAGTAGCCAGAAAGTGGCCAACCCCTATAAGCAGTAGGTTTCACTTGAATGCCAGTTCCTGTGAGGGTGTGCTGTTCTGTTTGCCTGACCTCTGCCTTATTCCTGCCTGCCCTGACTTTAAACCGTTTACTTGATTGCTTACACTCAGTCTGCCCTTAACTCGGCCTGTCCTTGACAACTGTTTTGCCTGTTCCCTCTGTCCTCCACACTGGTTTCTCTTACCCCCGTGGGTCAGCTGTCAACCACACAAGGACCAAGAGGTAGTGGTTCTTGTGATTCCAAGAGGTAGTGGTCTGATGGCTCCCCTCCGGGTCTCTGTGTAGAGATCAAAGGGTGAATACCCAGGGACCTCCGAGATAACGCCCTTAGGATTAGCCCAAAGTCAAACCTTTTGGTTGACACAGTGGCTCCACACCCACTGCCATAACAAAGAGTTTTTTTGATATTTTTTACCTTGTACCTTTCCTTATGAATTATTACTAATCCCCAGATCACAGTCTTCCCCTTCCATAATGTAATTTTCCATTTTTGTAATTTTTTTATAAGGGTACTTTCACACTAGCGTTATTCTTTTCCGGTATTGAAATCCAGTAAAGGGTCTCAATACCGTAAAAAAACGCTTTTGTTTTGTCCCAATGTATCTGAATAGAAAGCAATCCGTTCAGTATGCATCAGGATGTCTTCCGTCCCGTCCCTTGTACGGTATTGTTTTCCAACAGATCGCGCTGTTGGCCAGAGCATGCGCAGTAGCTACATCAATGCCATAACCACAGTGGGCATTGTAGTGCACTTGCCCCAGTCAAGCAGAACGCAGGCGCAGGTTTTCACAGGGAGAGGAGGAGGACGCAAGGGAAAGGAGAGGGCGGGGATCTCAAGCAGAGCAGCCTGGGCTCCGAAGATGTAAACTCCGCCCTGGGCACTTGCGAGCCGCATTTGCATATATATAAAAGTTCGTTTTTGCTGCAGGAGAGCGATACTAGTGACTAACAAAGGTACCATTTAAATCATCTTAAGTTAAGCCAGAACCCTGTGTACTCGGTCTATAATGACCAAATGTGGTGACAGACTCCCTTTAAAGGGACAGTGAAGCCAGAAGTGGTCCATGCTTTCCAGCAGCTGATATAATTAGTGTCCATCCATTAGGATTTACCACAGGTATTCATTCTGTGGGATACTCCTAAATCCTGACCGGCAAGTGGGCCCTGAGGACTGGAGTTGGGGAACCCTGCGCTTGAGGACCTGGAGGTGAGATGTAACACCAGGAGTCACAGCAATGTGGCTCCTACTTTCCCCAGGTGTGCTGCAAAGCTTCCACCGTTGATGCCAAGCAAAGTTTCGTGAGTGGCAGTGGTCCTCCCAGGCCACTGAAGAAAAGCTGAGGGTTCACATGGGTGAGTACCAACAGGCGAGTAAGACCACGAGGAGACTTCGGGAGGAGCTGCACTGTGCCCTGCCATGGTTGAGGTGGGTCCGAAGAAGAAGCAGCAAGAAATCCTCACTGAAATAAAGAGACTGGAGTAGGAGATTGAGAGATTGAAGGAGAGGAAAGAGCTGATCATCGCAAATTTCTGAAAAACTGACTAAACGTTTTTTCCTTTGAATGAAATTTTAACATTATGTCCCTAATGCCCTAAAGAAAAACTTGGTCCAATATACTTTATTTATTCACTTTGTATTTTCCTAGTGTTTTCCCTACCTAAAGCGCACCATTCACTGTGCACTTAAAACTCAGTTCTCCGTACAACGTTGACAGCTCAGCGGTGAACGGAGTATGGACTGTGAAATTTATGAATTGGGCCAACGCAACTTCTGCCATTGCCCCCGGGAGGTTTACTAACTCCTGGCATAGCACATGGGTACTCTGTAGAGTGGAGTGGGCTCCTACTTCTGCCTGCTCTGCTAAGCTAAGTCCTGACATGCAGTTCTCTTAGCTTAGTAGAGCAGGCAGAAGCAGGATCCCGCTGTACTCGGCTAATCCTCGCATATGACCTTGGTACAGAGTACCCATGTGCTTTGCCAGAAATTAGTAATCCTCCAGGAGGGCACGGGCAGGAGCAGCAATATGCTCTCCTGCGGCCCCATTGATAAATTTTACTCTTCGTACTCCATACACTGCTGAGCAGTCAGCGGTGTACGGAGAACTGAGCTTTGGGCGCACAATGAATAGTGTGCTTTAGGTAGGGAAAACACTAACAAAAATACAAAATTAAAGGGAGTCTTTCACCCCCCAAACCCCAATTTTCACTACTTACATCATTCTTTGGTAAACAGTCCCCCCATTATATAGCCACTTACCCCATAATTTTTAAACTTAGGGATGTTGAGAAAACGACGTTTATAAGACCTGTCAATCAATAGTGAAGGAGCCCAGGGGCGGCGTCATACCGGCCGGAGCCCAGGCCGCGCGCTCATCATACTTTTCTACCACGCCCCCTGTGCGCAGGGTAGCCCGATGCTTGCGCCAGTAATCGGGAATCCAGTGCGCAGGCGCGGACTGTCCAATCCACGGCGCGGGATTTGGCCAGTTCTGGAGGAGGCCGAGCGCATCACAATGGGCTGGCCACCTGGGTGAAAGGGGGCGTGGTAGAAAAGTATGATGAGCGCGCGGCCTGGGCTCCGGCTGGTATGACGCCGCCCCTGGGCTCCTTCACTATTGATTGACAGGTCTTATAAACGTCGTTTTCTCAACATCCCCAAGTTTAAAAATTATGGAGTAAGTGGCTATATAATGGGGGAACTGTTTACCAAAGAATGATGTAAGTAGTGAAAATTGGGGTTTGGGGGGTGAAAGACTCCCTTTAATAAAGTATATTGGAAAAAGTTTTTTTTAGGGCATTAGGGACATCATAATAAAATTTTATTAAAAGGTTTAGTTACTCTTTAACAACTGAGTTTTAAAGACGCCTTGGTTCCCCTCTTGACTGAGGTATTTAATGAGTGTCTATACTCAAGCACTCTGCCAAAGTCAATAAGGTGGTCAGCCCTGATCATCCTGTCAAAGGGTAAAGATCCATCTCACATTGAGAACTGGTGTCCCATAGCACTTTTGGTCTGGACAGAAAGATTCTGGCAAACGTGCTGTTTAACTGGCTGGTGAAATTTGCACCCCGGCTCCTTTCGGATGTCCAGAATTGCTCTGTATGGTCTGCCGGGCAGTTTGTCGATTGGCAGGGGTAGAGAGTTTCCGCTTGTGAATAGTTGGATTGGCCACTCTTTTGAGGTGGGGTCTCGTGTTCGCCAGGGTTGTCTGTTGAGCCCACTGCTATATGTGTTCGCGATTGACCCGGCTGGCCGGTCTCACCTATGCGGACTGGGCCTATGGCGCATTCAGAAAATCCTGAAAACATGACCGGCAGGTGGGCCCTGAGGAGTTGAGGACCACTGCTCAAGCGTACTGGCCGGTTGCTGGCTTCTTCTGTCCCCCGCCGGCCTGGTCCGAGGAACAAAAGCCTGGGACTTGCTCCGTCCAGTCATCCCCAGAGACCCACTCCCCTGGGGTGAAGAGAGCAGACTCTGGGTGGAGAGATGGTTTCCTCCAAACAATCAGGAGCACCTCAACACACAGCTGACTGCACCCACAGGTAATTGCAGCTCAGGAACAGCTGGTCCAGAGCTGCACTCACTACTCTGCAGTTGATAGTCAACGGAACCTAGCCAGTCTCCCAAGTTGACCTCAAACAGTTTACTGGATTGCTTACACTCTGTCTGCCCTGACTTCTGCCTGTCCTTGACAACCGTTTGCCTGTTCTCTCTGTGCTCCACACTGGTGTCTCTTACCTCCGTGGGTCATCTGTCAACCACACAAGGACTACTCCAAGAGGTAGTGGTCTGATGGCTCCCTCCAGATCTCTGTGTAGAGATCAAAGGGTGAAAACCTGAGCACTTCTGGGATAACTCCCTTAGGATTAGCCCAAAGTCAGACCTTTTAGTTGACACAGTGGTTCCACTGCCATAACAAATTTTTCCCCTGTACCTTTACTTTATGAATTATTGTAGTCCCTTCCTCGATTCCACCCCCAGTTCCATTACTAAGCCCCAGATCACAATCTTCCACTTCCATAATGTAATTACCCTTCCCCAGTCCCTAGTTTAAACACTCCTCCAACTTTTAGCTATCTTTTCCCCAGAATAGCTGCACATTCCTCATTTAAGTGTAGTCCATCCCTACCATAAAGCCTGTAGCCAACAGAGAAGTCAGCCCATTTCTCTTGGAATCCAAACCCCTCCTTCCTACACCAGTTCTTGAGCTGTTTAGCTCCCTATTCTCTTGCTGCCTTTCTGATGTGACTTGTGGTACAGTTATTATTTTAGAAAATATTACATTTGAGGTCCTTCTTCTGAGCTTGTGACCAAAGTAATTGACGTTTTTTTTAAGGAATTTCCACGTACTCCTAACTTTGTCATTGGTGCCAATGTGCACCATGACCACTGGGTCTTCACCCACTCCTCCCAGTAATCTCTCAACCCTATCCATAATATGTCGACTTTGAATGCCAGGAAGACAAAAACATTGTTCAACAATCCCTGTTTTTATGACATATCACCCTATCTATACAACTAATGATTGAATCTCCCACTACCAGCACCTGTCTGGCCTGCCCTGCACTTCTAGTCCCCTCTCTGCTAAAACATACTTCTTCTGCTAGCCTGGGGAATGTATCTTGTTGCACCATTGCTACCCCTGAGCTAACATGCCCTCATCGTGCCAGTTTGGCAAACTTTTATTATCTAGGTATCTCAGTGTTGCAATTTGCTCATTTAGATCCAATGCAAACATGCAATTTGCTCACATTTCACACATCAATATGTACCCTCAAATGGCCGTTCAAAGACCACTTACATTGCACAAAATATGTATTAGACTGCATTGTCAATCACTGATTCCCAGAATCTAAAGTCATTCAATCTCAAGTCTCAACTTTAGATCAAAACACACTTGCAATCTCCCACGCTGCCAAAATGCCCTGTGCTGCTGTATTTGTCCGGCCGAATCCTGGCATATTTGCCGGGTAGCAGCCCGATCCCATCACTGGGGTTGCTGAGCATTTCGATAATGCCGGATCCAGGTAGTTCCTGCAGGCTGTTCTCTGCTGGAACAGCCTACTGACACTATGCCGGCAGTGTGAAACAAGCCTATTCCATGTTGGCTACATTTCTACAGCTCTCAATATGGCTGATTCCTGTCAGCCATGTTTCTTCAATTTTTAATATGCCTAATTCCTCTTGGCGGCAACGTTCCTACATTTTCCAAAATTTCTGATCCCTGTCATTTGTGTTCCTGCAGCTCCCATTATGCCTGATTTATATTAGCTGCATTCCTACAGCTCCTGACATGCTCAGCAATACTCTCTTTCTGTATGTGGAGGACATATAACTTGTTAGAAGGGACCTACTGACTGACCCCTTTAAAGGGTTTCTGTCACCTGAAAAATGGGTATTAAGCTGGCTAACATTAGTGATGTGCTAATGTCAGCTGGCTGAACATAACTATATTAGTGCCATCTTACTGCCTGCCGCTGTTATTGAGAAAAACAAACGTTCAGCGTATACTGAACGGGACGGCGCAGGCGCGAGATTTACACTGCAGACAGGGCAGGACACTAACGCTGCCTAGCCCTGTCAATCTAGTGAAGCAGGGCGTTGCCAGAGGTGGGAGAACGGAGCTTCTAGGAGCAGGGGCAACGCCCCCCCCCCCTGCTCCTAGAAGCTAATTAGCATAAAATAAAAGTTTTTCCCAATAGCCAGCTTAATACCCATTTTTCAGGTGACAGAAACCCTTCAAGTGGGAGCACAGCTAGCATATCCCAATCCACCCATTTTTCATAATATTAATTACATCGGGGCCAAATGATATTAGAAAAAAAAAAAAAACATATGACAGCTTATGGGGTTTTTGGCCCTGACACGTCACAAAAGATTGCAATGTAGCACTGGCTGCATCAATTAAAGAAAATGGGGTTGTCTCAACGTAACGGTTGCAAGAAATTCAAATTTGTGGTTTTTGGCTGTGCAACGTGTCATGCCCAGAGTTGCCGTGTTGCCCTAACTTAAAGAGTAAACTTTTAAAATGTCCCTAATGCCATGATAACACTTTTTGTAATATACTTTATTAATAGGGATGAGCGAACCCGAACTGGATAGTTCGGGTTCGTACCAACTTTAGGGTGTTCGGGACCCGGACCTGAACATTTAAAAGAAAGTTTGGGTACGGGTCCGTTGTTCGGTGATTTCTTCCCGCTTTCTGAAGGGCTGCACAGCAGCCAATCAGCTAGCGTTTTACTTCTTGCCCTAAGAAGCCATCACAGCCATGCCTACTAATGGCATGGCTGTGATTGGCCAAGTGCAGCATGTGACCCAGCCTCTATTTAAGCTGGAGTCACGTGGCGCCGCACGTCACTCTGCTCTGATTAGTGTAGGGATAGGACGCAGCTGCTGTGAGGGCGAGATTAGGCAGGGAAAAGTCAGCAAAAACACCTAATGAAGTGATCGATCTACAGCTGTGAATCATTCAACTTCTGCTAGTTAATTGCTTACTAGTTTTTAGGCTGCACAGAGCGTTTTTCTGTCACTTTTTTCTGGGGTGATCGGCGGCTATTTTGTGTCTAGTGGTGCACCAGCACAAACTGCCACCAAGTCCATCAATCCATCAATACTAGTTTTTTTTGCTATATCCTACATCAGTGGCTTGGCTGTGCTTATTGTCACCCATAGAAACTCAGGATAGAAATTTCTATATTTTATTGAGGGGTTAAATTCAATTGCCAAAATAGCAATCCCCTAAATCTGGTGTTCCAGCTGTGGCTAGCCAAGTGTAATGCTGTCTGCTGTCTGGCAAAGGATAGATTTTTTCTGTGGTGAAATTCAATTGCCAAAATAGCAATACCATAAATCAGTGGTTTCAGCTGTGGCTGGCCAAGTTTAATAGTATCCGGCAAAGGATAGATTTTGTTCTGGGGTGAAATTCAATTGGCAAAATAGCAATACCGTAAATCTGGTGTTCCAGCTGTGACTGGACAAGTTTCATAGTGTCCGTCATAGGATATATTATTTTCTGCGGTGAAATTCAGTTGCAAAAATAGCAATACCATAAATCTGTGGTTTCAGCTGTGGCTGGCCAAGTTTAATAGTGTCCGGCAAAGGATTTATTATTTTCTGGGGTAAAAGTCAGTAGCAAAAATAGAAATACAGTAAATCTGGTGTTCCAGCTGTTGCAGGCCTAGTGTAAATCTGTCAGTAAAAGGGTATATTTTTTTCTGGGGTGAAATTCAATTGCCAAAATAGCAATACCCTGAATCTGGTGTTCCAGCTGTGACTGGACAATTTCACTAGTGTCCGTCAAAGGATAGATTTTGTTCTGTGGTGAAATACAGTTGCAAAAATAGAAATACAGTAAATCTGGTGTTCCAGCTGTGACTGGACAAGTTTCATAGTGTCCGTCAAAGGATATATTTTTTCTGGGGTGAAAATCAGTTGCAAAAATAGAAATACAGTAAATCTGGGGTTTCAGCTGTGGCTGGACAAGTTTCATAGTGTCCGTCAAAAAATAGCTTTTGTTCTGAGGTGAAATTCAATTGCCAAAATAGCAATACTGTAAATCATTGGTTTCAGCTGTGGCTGGACAAGTTTAATACTGTCTGGCAAAGGATAGATTTTAAATTGTTGGGTGAAATATTACCATTTTTGCTAGGTACAATCCCCTGCACTGCATAACTGACAGGGAACTTATAATTGGTGGTTACATTCTTGCATGAAATGAAGCCTTTTTGGGCTGTGAAGCCAAAGATAGTCTCCAATAACAGTTTTTTTATTTTTATTTTTACAACAATGGTTGGGTGAGGCCGGTATACATGTCTATTCTGCATAAGGTTCAAACAAGTCCTGTGGGATCCATGTCTGGTTCTTTTAATAAACGAAAGCTTAGTTGCCAACATTGTCTGCGGACAGGCAGCTGCACTTGTCTGTGATAATGCCCCCAGCCATGCTAAACACACATTCAGACAATACAGTGGCATGACATGTGCCCAATTTGAAGACCCAGAAGTTGGATGGGCCAGACCCAGTGGCGTAGCTAGAAATGATTGGGCACCACATCAAATTTTTGAATAGGGCCCCCTCCCCAGTAATATTTGCGCAACCCCTTCCTTTCATGCCGCCATGCCTGTGGCTACTAAAGATCGCTCTCTCAGACCAGGCCCAGCAGCTGTTCCATTCGCTTTCTACACTGTCTATACTGCCACTGTATATAATTTAATTGTATAATACTGTTGAGGGGCCCTGACAAAGTCCTTTACTCCTCTTCCTCCTCCTGGATGGGCCCTTTCTAGGTCACGGCCCCAAAGCAGTTGCTTCCCCTGTAGCTATTCCCCTAGGCAGACCCAACAGTCAGTACGTGTACTGTTCCAACATGTTGCTGAAATGCTGCCTCCTGCTAAGATGTTCCAGATCTGCTGGTGGTGCAGGTTGTTGTGGCGTGATGACAAAGCTTTTTCACATTTTGCCAATGATAAACCTGCCTTCTGAGGTGTTGGTGGTGACCCAGCTGCATTGGCAAACTCTTCCTCCTCTGCCTTCACCTTGTGCTTCCACTGAGTCCACGGTGTCAGGTGTAAATGCCATCAGCTGCGTGTCTACTAGCGGGCTCATCTTCCTATCACACTCCAGTGAGGGAATTAAGGATGGTAAGTTGTCCTTGTAACGGGGATGCAGCAGGGTGGCCACCCAGTAATCAGCACAAGTTAGAATGTGGCAGTAACTGGGCAGTCGTTGCGCAGGCACTGCAGCATGTTGTCGCTCATGTCTGCCAGGCCGCCCAGAGGCAAGGACAAGCTATCCTCTTTGAGGGAGGTATATCGTCTGTGTCCTCTGTATCCCTCAGCGTTCCTCCTACTCCTCCTCATCCTCCAGAACTGTGCCCTGGATAGACAATTGTGTTCCAGGCCAGGGCCTGTTGGTGCAGGAACCCATCCTCCGAGCCACTTGTAATTGGCTGGCCTTAAGTTATGGATAAGGCGTGTATATAGTTTTGTTTGTTTATATAGTTACTTTAGCTGCATTATAGTTATTTTAATATGTTTTTAAATAAATTTGTAAATAGTTTGTTAATGGTTTGAGTGAAGGGGGTGTTGAGTGTGTAGGGTGTGAGGCTGTTTGGGTTAATTTTCCATCCGCTTTTTATACCGTCTATACTGCCACTGTATATAATTTCATTGTATAATACTGTTGAGGGGGCCCTGACAAAGTCTTTTAGTTCTCCTTCTCCTCCTCCTGGATGGGCCCCTTATAGGTCAGGGACCCAAAACAGTAGCTTCCCATGCTTCCCTGTAGCTACGCCTCTGGACAAACCCATCAGTCACTACATGTACTCTTCCACCATGTTGCTAAAATGCTGCCTCCTGCTAACACGTTCCAGATCTGCTGGCGGTGCAGGTTGTTGTGGCGTGATGACACAGCTTTCCCACATTTCGCCAATGCTAACATAGCCTTCTGAGGTGCTGATGGTGACCCAGCTGCCCATGAGCTGGCTTGGGTGCCACCCTGCTGAGAACACTGTTCCTCCTACTCCTCCTCATCCTACTTATCCTCCTCATCCTCCAGAACTGTGCCCTGGCTGGACAATTGTGTTCCAGGCCAGGGCCTATGTTGGTGCAGGAACCCTCCCTCCGAGCCACCTGTAATTGGCTGGCCTTAACCCCTTAAGGACGAAGGGCGTACATGTACGCCCTTCGTCCGCACTTTAAAGATGGCACCCGCTCCCGCACGGAGCGGGCGCATGAGCTGCGGGTAAACGCTTGATTCATCAAGCTGACACCCGCAGCTCATGTCCGCGACCGGCAGCGATGCCGATCGCGGACATTTAACCCTCAGATGCCGTGGTCAATCCTGACCACGGCATCTGATCACACAAAACCGAAAGTTTCACTTTCGGTTTGTGCTCGGCTCCCTGATGGCCACAAGGGGAGCCGGAGCATGCATGTAGTAGCCTAGGTTTCTGTGAATGAAACCTTGGTTACTACATAGTATTCCTATGGAGCCTATGACTGTAATAGGCTCCATAGGAAATATGCGATATTTCTCATATATTCCAATGCTATTGCATTGGAATATATGAGAATAACAATCTGATGATTGCATCTTATAGTTCCCTATGGGAACTATAAGAAAGTGGTAAAAAATAAAAGTTTAAAAATAAAAATAAAATAAAAAAATATAAAAATTCAAATCACCCCCTTTCCCCAAAATGAAAATAAAATAAATAAAAAATTACATATAATGGGTGTCGCAATGTGCGAAACGCCCATACTATAATAATATAAAAAATATTCACCATACGGTAAACATAAAACGGAAAGAAAGCGTCCAAATGGCTAATTCGCCATTTTTGGACGCTTCATTTCCTAAAAAAATGAATAAAAAGTGATCAAAACATCATACGCATCCCATAATGGTATCAATTAAAAGTTCAGATTGCCCCGCAAAAAATGAGCCCCTACACTGCTCCGTACGCATAATTACAAAAAAGTTATAGGGGTCAAAACATGGCGACAAAAAAATAAAATAAAAAAATTCCCACTTTTAATTTTTTTTTTCACTATCAAAACGCAAGAAAAACTATACATATTAGGTATTGCCGAATTCGTACTGACCTGAAGAATAAAATTAACCAGTCAGTTTTATCGCAAATCGAAAGTTGTAATTTAAAAACCCGTAAAACTGTGGTGAAATTGCTTTTTTTTTGCAATTTCACCCCATTTGGAATTTTTTTCCCGTTTCCCACTACATCACATGCAAAAATAAATGGTAGCATTAAAAAGTACAACTTGTCCCGCAAAAAACAAGCCATCATATGGCTATGTGAGCGGAAATATAAAAATGTTATGGCTTTTGGAAGGCAGGGAGCGCAAAACAAAAACGCAAAAATCCCAAAACCCCCGGTCCTTAAGGGGTTAAGTTAAGGATAAGGTGTGTATATAGTTTTGAGTGAGTATATCTGTTTTATCAAAAACAGATATGGCGGTCCTGCGCTACCAATGTGTCTAGTATATTTATGATCCCCTTCTCCTACTATAGAGGAGTCGCTGCTAGATGCTGCTGAGTTGGAGCCTCCTGCCCTGGCTCCTTTAATAGTATTCAGAATAAAGTTGTCGGTCAGGTTTGACCAGACATGAACACCTGTGCTGAAATCGAGGAGCACTGTATGGTTATTCCGATTAATATATAACTACCTTATTGAAGTCTTCTATCTGTTCCGTTGTAGAATCGATGCTGTCTTTAGGTTCCAGCTTCTTCTTCACGCGATCTTTGGGTTCCACCTTCTCCAGGCGTGCGTCTCGCTCCGGCCGGCAGCGAGCGCTCAAAAACATATAGTTTTTATATATTGTGTATATAGTTTTGTTTGTTTGTATGATTAGTTTAGCTGCATTATAGTTATTTTAATATGTTTTTAAGTAAATTTGTAAATAGTTTGTTAATGGTTTTAGTGAAAGGGGGTGTTGTGTGTGTTCGATTAACTTAATTGATTTTCACTGTCTGGTGTTTAGGAATTTCTGCACCCCAAATTCAGCACATGTGGCAGGCAGGGGATGTGCGTCAAACTGGTTAGGCCCAGACCTGCTATTACATTTTGCCCCTTCAGCGCACAACACCAGGCCGAGCTGAATGCTCAATGGCACCAACCAATCATCTGTCTGTTGTTCCATGCCTGTCCACAGCTCCTGCGCGCTTTTCCCACAAACACACAAGTTTTAAAACAGAGTGCTGTCATTTTCCCTGGCTGTGCTGCTGTGGGTGGTGAAGGTGTTACACTGCGTGGATGAGGGGGTGGTAGAGGAGGAGGAGGAGGAAGAGGTGGAGGTAACAGGATACAAAGAGAAATGCCCAGCAATCCTCGGGGGCGGAAGGACATACGCAAAAATGCTATCTGCCTCTGGGCCAGCCGCTACATTTACCCACTGTGTTGTTGGTTATGTGGACGTTGCCATAGATAGAGTTGCGCAGTGCACACCTTATTTGGTCCGCCACTTGCTTGTGCAGGGAAGGGATGGCTCGCCTGCAAAAGTAGCGGCGGCTGGGATACACGTATTTAAGGTTTTTAAAACTGTCCACCAGACAGAATGACAGCATTTCAAAGGACCAGGAAGTTTGAAATAAGGCATTCAGAGCCATGGGTAGGGGGGGTACTTCCTCTTTCTATTTCTTTTTCTCTCCAGTGTTTGGGAGATGGACAGCTGATAGCTGAACACTTTCATGGGATTTGGTGGAGATGCTTGGTGACGATGACAGATGTGGTGGCGTTGCTGTCACATGCTCTGTTTGCTGGGTGACAGGTGCCACTGTCACTCACTTGGGCTCAAGTTTAGAATGTTTATTTATTATTTTTCTCTATTTTATTTTAAGTCATTTCCCTATCCACATTTCTTTGCAGGGTGTTTACCTACATTTTTCTGCCTTTTGCAGCCCTCTAGCCCTTTCCTGGGCTATTTTACAGCCTTTTAGTGCCCTAAAGTTCGGGTCCCCATTGACTTCAATGGGGTTCGGGTGAAGTTCGGGTCGAGTTCGGATCCCGAACCCGAACATTTACGGGAAGTTCGGCCGAACTTCTCGAACCTGAACATCCAGGTGTTTGCTCAACTCTATTTATTAATGTATTTTTAATAGACTTTCCTCCCTCTAAAGAGCACCTTTCCCTGTGTGCTTAAAATTGACTTTTCTGTGCACAGCTGACTTCTCATCGGTGTACGGAGTTGACAGTTTGTCAATGGGCCTGCAGCACAGGGAATACAGGTATGAGCACACATTGCTGCTCCTGCCCGTGCTCCCGGAGGATTACTAACTCCTGGTATAGCACATGGGTACTCTGTACCCATGTGCTATGCCAGGATTAACTGAGTGGAGTGGGCTCCTGCCTGCTCCGCTGAGCTAAGAGTCCTTCATGTCAGCTCTTAGCTTAGTGAAGCAGGCACAGGCTAAAGTTGGCATTGCAGAGTACTCATGTGCTATTCCAGCATTTAGTAAACCTCCGGGGGACACGGGCAGGAGCAGCAATGTGTGCGCCTGCCTTTACTCTCTCCGCTGCAGCCCCATTGAGAAACTGTAAGCTCCGTACACCGCTCACAAATCAGCGGTGTACAGAAAAAGTCAATTTTAAGCACACAGGGAAAGGTGTGCTTTGGGGGTTGGGGTCTATTAAAAATAGCAAATGCATTAATAAAGTATATTACAAAAAGTGTTGTTATGGCATTAGGGACATTTTAACAAAAATGTATTAAAAATTTTAATTACTCTTTAACTGTTGAGATTATTAGAACAGTAATTATAAGACTGGGGTCCTCTTTCAGAAAACCGTTTTTGCACTTTGGCCTCTACTTCCAGATTTCCTCCTTTATGAACACAAAATGGCAGTATTTTACTGTATTATTTTTCTGCGTTTCTGACCATAGGAGGTGCTTTTTTTTGTTTTCATTACTGTCCCATGCAGTAGTTGCTGAATGTTCAAGATATAGGCAAAATCCACATTGAAGTTCAAATCAGTGCAAAATAATATTGGTTAAAATAGATTGTTTATGATGTGGTTTGGGGGTAAACATACATAATCATGCGACCATTAACAAGTAACAATAATTTTTCACAATCAATCTGAAAACTGTGATGACTTTCTTCATTATATTGTATAAAATTTGTGACGCATCAGGAATGACCCACAAATCTCAGAAGAGGTGCTCACAGCAAAGAGGAATCACCTTTCCTCTAGCTAGGATCAAAATTACGAATCAAAAGTATGCTGGGCACTCAATATATTTGGACCATAAAATTTATTAAGGTGACACAAAATAAAACATTCACTTAAATCACAATATCATTATATAACATAAAACATCCAATAATTGTCCCGTATATTAGTAATGGAAGAAGGTGCTGGGTGGTATGTGCGTCTCCACATAGTGGCCGCACCAACGTATAAAGTAAGCAATGACAAAAATTGGCCTCCAATCCTCCGTGTTATAGTGCACTGCTTGTACCAATACAATGTTCCATCCTAAAATTGAGCATTCACAGACTGCGTGTTAATGGAATGTTTAGCGGCGTCCCGCTTTACTTACTGATCGCTGCTTAATATGAAAGATGGCTGCGATTACAGGAGAGGCCCGGACCTGTAATCGCAGCCATCTTTCATATTGAGCAGCGTTTGGTCAAAAGATCCCCCTGATGTACTAGGACACGGTTTGCTGGAAGATCGCGATACCAAACCAACCCTGAAGACCCGAACCTGACGCGCAAGAATAATCATTGCACTACCGCAAACAAACACCAGCGCGGTAGAAGGAAGGCTCGCAAGACACCGGCTCTTTTACATAGCGGAGCGGTATCTGGAACCACGGAGGGGTAAGGTAAAAGGACAGATAAGATCTGTTCTAACAGCGATTGCAACACCAGCACATACATCGACTGAAAGAACTCGGCGGGACGCCCCGATCAGTAAGTAAAGCGGGACGCCGGTAAACATTCCATTAACACGCAGTCTGTGAATGCTCAATTTTAGGATGGAACATTGTATTGGTACAAGCAGTGCACTATAACACGGAGGATTGGAGGCCAATTTTTTGTTGTTGCTTACTTTATACGTTGGTGCGGCCACTGTGTGGAGACGCACATACCACCCAGCACCTTCTTCCATTACTAATATACGGGACAATTATTGGATGTTTTATGTTTTATAATGATATTGTGATTTAAGTGAATGTTTTTTTGTGTCACCTTAATAAATTTTATGGTCCAAATATATTGAGAGTGCCCAGCATACTTTTGATTCAGTAACTTTCTTCATTATGCTACATGAAACCATAATCTTACTTGGGCCAATTCTTGATCTGGCTATGTACGACCTGAAGGCATCCCTCATTTGTATAATGTCATAAAATGTGTCTCATGAGCACAGTAAGCTTTCTTCCAACAGTATGCGTATGCATAAATCATCATGGTTGCCTTCAAGATGGCAAATGTTAGTACGGAATTAAATAGCTAACATGAAGTACAGCAAATTCATTAAGAATTGTTAAAGGTTTGAGAATATGTAGTTTCTAAAATATTTCCACAAAGAAGTTCTAATCTGAGCACCACTTGTAACTTTTATAGAACTGAATGGTCTCTATGGCAGATTGGGCACTACAGAAAGTGTATCTCCTTTTCATGTCTCTTGCATGTGATGTTTGTCTTTAGGCTACTTTCACACTAGCGTTTTAGTTTTCCGGTATTGAGATCCGTCATAGGGGCTCAATACCGGAGCTGCTCCGTTTTGTCCCCATTCATTGTCAATGGGGACAAAGCGTAACTGAACAGAACCGACTGCTCCAAAATGAATTCCGTTTAGTTGCTCTGCCACAATAGAAAACTGATCCGTCCTCCATTGACTTTCAATGGAGTTAATGACGGATCGGTCCTGGCTATGTTAAAGGGTCACCTGGATTTCACTTACTGAGCTATTAACATCACCACATCAGTCTCCACGATTTATATTAAAATATACTAGTATTACAGCCCTTTGTCTTTTCATTTGTCTAGAAAATAGCTTTTAATCATATGCTAATTACCTCGATAAGGAGCCCAAGGGGCTTTCCCTCTGGTCGTTTGAGCCCAACCGCACCCATTGTCTTGGAGCCCAGCACCACCTTACTGCTAATTTATTGACTGCTTATTGCCGACATAATGTGTAGCGATTAAAATCTTGCGCATGCACCGTGGATACTCATGTCAGCACCCGCACGGTGTCCTGGCATCGGCCTCACAGAATGAAGTGCGCATGCGCTAGCTTCGCTCGACCCGGAAATGCCGAGATTTGGGGCGCAACAAACACATTACGTCTGCAATGAGCAGTGAATCAATTAGCAGTGGGGTAGTGCTGGGCTCTGAGATTAAGGGCGTGGCTGGGCTCAAACGGCCAGAGGGACAGCCCCTTGGGCTCCTTATCGAGGTAATTAGCATATGATTAAAAGCTATTTTGTAGACCAGGCATGCTCAACCTGCGGCCCTCCAGCTGTTGCAAAACTACAACTCCCAGCATGTCCGAAAAGCCTACAGCTATCAGCCTACAGCAGGGCATTGTGGGAGTTGTAGTTTTACAACAGCTGGAGGGCCGCAGGTTGAGCATGCCTGTTCTAGACAAATGAAAAGACAAAGGGCTGTAATACTAGTATATTTTAATATAAATTGTGGAGGCTGATGTGGTGATGTTAATAGCTCAGGAAGTGAAATCAAGGTGACAGTGTCCCTTTAAATATAATACAACCCGGATCCGTTCTTAACGGATGCAGATGGTTGTATTTTCAGTAACGAAGCGTTTTTGCTGAACACTGCCGGATCCAGCAAAAATGCTAGTGTGAAAGTAACCTTAGTAGTGCCAGTGTGTATGGGGAGTTCATTTGTGCTAATAGTTGAGTGATCTCTGTGAGCGTCCAGAACAGAATGACGTGAGAATGTTCCAGTGGACATGGGTCATTAGGCTGCAAAGAGTGATTCCAGAAAAATGTAAAAGTCCTTTGTGAAGTGTAATATTTTGTCCAACTGTCTCTGATATACATCTGTTTTCGGTAAGTAGCAACCATTATGGTTTTCATTACTACATACTACTCCTACAGGAATTGTAGTCTGAATTAAGTGATCATGGCACGGACCATATTTTTCGGACTATAAGATGCACTGGACTATAAGACGCACCTAGGATTTGGAGGAGGAAAATAAGAAAAAAAATATTTTCTATCAGACCTCAGAGCAGACCCCCAAATGGGGGACACCATTCTTCATCAGACCTCAGATCAGACCCTCGTTATATCCCCATTCTTCATCAGAGCCCAAATCAGGCCCCCATTCTCCATCAGCCTCAGATTAGAGCCCATCAGCCTTCATTAGCCTCAGATCTACCTCCCATCAAACTCCATTAGCCTCAGATCAGACCCCCAACAGCCCCATCTGACTCATATCAGATGCTCAATCAGACCCCATCAGCCTCTGATTGGACCTCCCCCCCCCAGCCCCATTCAGCCCCCAGCCCCTACCAGACCTCAGATCAGACGTTTAAAAAAAAAAAAAGAAAAAATTTACCTTGCTTGCGCTCCATCATATATTCCATGTCACTCTGTCACTTGACTGCACACAGTGTCAGGTCATAGTGCGCAACTATGTGCACTACGACCTGCTACTGTGCGCGGTGAGGACACAATAGTGGTACCCAGAAGAAGACCAGGAGAGGTGAGTACAACCAGTTCATTGCTGTCCTCACCTCAATGCCTCCTGCATGGTAATAACCACTTCCATAATAAAAGCAGTCATTAGCATTCAGACTGATGCACTGCTACTTTTCCCCCATTTTTTTTTGGGAGAGGGTGGGTGCGTCTTATAGTCCGAAAAATATGGTATATGAGGTTTTTAACCAGGTTTGTCACAGTGACTTACAAGCTATGTACACCTTCTGGGGGCATTCTTTTAGATTGCATTTTACTCATTTTGAACTTAAAATAATTTTTTCAATTTGTCTTTATTAAAAATATTGACCTGTTCTGTCACAAAGGGTTAAAGAGGACCTTTCACTAAGATTTAGGTTGTGAAATACTTACACTACCTTCCTGGGAGGCCCCCAATGACGTCCAGGCAACATTTTTTTTAAATAACCCCCGTTCGTGTGCTCTGGTCCCCGTTAGTTTTCACATGCGGGGATTTCTTGTATGAGGCGGGGACTTGTCTTTTGCCTGGGGAGTGGGTTTCCTCGCTGTGAGCCGAGCGCTATGATTGAGAGAGAGAGAACCCACTCCCCAGGCAAAGACAAGTCCCCGCCTAGTACAAGGAGTCCCCGCATGTGAAAACTAACGGGACCAAAGCGCACAAACGGGAGGTTATTTTGAAAAATAAATGTTGCCTCTACGTCAGCGGGGGCTGCCCAGGAAGGAAGTTTAAGTATTTCACTACCTAAATCTTGATGAAAGGTCCTCTTTAACTGTTTTTCTAGCTGTCTGAATCCTACTTTCACACTTTGAAGCACATGTTTTGGTCAGTGATTATGGGCCAAAACCAGGATTGGAGCTTTCACAGACATAAGGCAAAGATCTGCACCTGTTTGTGTTTAGAGCCACTTCTGGTTTTGGCTCAGAATCACTGTTGGCAATCACTGACCAAAACACTGACATGTGAATAAAGCATAACCCTTATCTCTAAATTACTAAGATGTCACATTCTTATCAGTAAGATAAGGATTGAGCTTTAATAGGCATTTATAAGGTCAGAGAGCAGAGATAAGGAGTCTGTCAGCTCCATGCCTGATGGAAGAGAGAGAAAACTCAGATACTGCTAATAGAGCATCTTAGCTCTGTACAGAGAAAAGGTTCCATATTTTTAATAGACCAATTGAAAAAAATGATTTTTACCTCAAAATGAGAACAATGCATAATAATAATAAAGAAAATTGCCCCTAACGGTGTACACAGTCTTTAAGTGACTGAATCTATTTTTTAAATGCTTGACATTTTTGTAATTCACTGTGAAAATGAAATCGGGACTCTGGTTATTGTGGGCAACAAGGCCTCTACTCTAAGGCCTCTTTCACACGAACAAAATGGATTGGCTCAGGGTGCATTCAGTGAAACTTGCACCATTTCACAAGCAAGTTCAGTCAGTTTTGTCTGCATTTGTGTTCAGTGTTTCAGTTTTTCCACGCGGGTGCAATCAGTTTTGATGTGTTGTTCACATGTGTGAAAAAAAACCTGAAGGTTTACAAACAACATCTCCTAGTAACCATCAGTGAAAAATTAATTGCACCCGGACTACATCCAGAAGCAATGCATTTTATACTGAAGCCCCATTCACTTCTATGGGGCCAGGGCTGCGCGAAAAACATGGAATATAGAACATGCTGCGAATCTCACGCAATGCAGAACTTATTCGTGGGAAAAACGCTCATGTACACAGATTCATAGAAATGAATGGGTCATGATTCAGTGCTCGTGCTATGGGTTCACTTCACGCATCGCACCCGAGCGGAAAACTCGCTCGTGTGAAAGGAGCCTAAGACTTCAAGATTTCCTCATTGAGGTCAAGTGTACTTGAGTTTCTCTTATGAGCATGAAGCTTCCTGTTAATAATTTAGTGGTGTCATTCACAAATGTTATGTCTTATGCTTTTCATTTCTTTGCCTCACCTCTCAGCGCCAAAGTGTGAGGTCGAGGAAGTAGTGGTTCAAGAGACAGAACCTCCCATATTAATTCCTAATTCACACCTGGACGTGGTGGAGACCCAGATGGTTGGGAGGGAAGGTGTCCTGCGCAGCACACGTTCAGAGTCCCCTACCTTAGAGCTCATCTGTAAGACAGAGCCTGACCCGGATGATCTAGTCTATGGTAAGAGAATGAAAGCAATGGAGTTAAATCATGCATTGGGTGATTGTGAAGTAGAATATTCTAAAAATATCATTAACTAAGAAATGTGACTTCATTTCTTTGTGTAAATGTGACCGAAATATGTTTTTAGAGGTTTGGTCAATATGGCTCGGGTTTCAACTTATCAGTATTATATTTATAAGAACAGTAAAGGTTATACAGTGCCTATGAATACACCCATAGGTTCAGGTGAACAGGGCTGAGCTACTAAACCAAACAGTCTGTGGAGGAGAGTGCCACTGTTTAAAGAGAAGCGGTCAGCATGTTATAGAGCAAAGGAGCTGAGCAGATTTTTATATAGATTTTGGGAAAGGAGTCACCAAAACTTGTAATCTATACATCTCTGCTCTTTCTGAACTTAAAGGACTTTTCTGAGATTTTAACACTGACCCATCCTCTAGATAGGTCATCGTAGTAAGCTTGCAGTAAGTACAATGTACGGCGCTGTGCTTGCTAAGCTGCGAGAAGGCCGTAACGCTCACAGGAGTGGCAACGCCTTCGCAAATAGCTGATCTTTGGGGGTCCTAGGTGTCAGACCCCCACCATTTGAATACTGATGACCTATCCAGAGGAAAGGTCATTAGTATTAAAATCTCAGAAAGTCCTTTTAACATGAAAGTGACCAAGCACTGAATATATAAGGCTGGGTCTCAAAGGCAATGTCAGTGTAAGGGTGGGTTCACATCCTCCAAAAAACATATACGTTAACGGATGCCTCAGACTGATGCCATACAGTGCCATATGTTCACCATAGAGTTCCATTGTAAAAAAAAAAAAAAAAGTACACGTTAACGTATTTTTTTTTACTGGATTCTGCAGGATACAAAAAGAGTGGTGTGAACCCACCCTAATACTGACTGATCCTTTGCAGTACAATGCACTATTTATTATACTGCATTGTAAAAGGGATCAGACCACCAAAAGTTGAAGTTCCATAGTGGGACCAAAAAAGTTTATAAAAATGCCCTTTTCCCTCTTCAAGCCATTAACAATGAAAAATAGATATATTTGGTATTTCTGCTTCTGTGATGACCAGCTCTTTAAAAATATCACATGATTTTACAGTCAGGTGATTGCTGTAAAAAAAAAGATATACACACTGCCAGAGCAGTAATTTTTGTTACCTTGCTTAAAAACATAGTACCAAGCATTGAAAAAGTTGCATCTACCCCAAAATGGGACCAGTGAAAACGTAATCTCATCTCGCAAAAAATGAGCCTTCAAACAAGACCATCGCCAAAAAAAAAAAAATATGGATCTCGGAAATTAGTTACACAAAAACATGATTTTTTTCTTTTCAAAAATGCTTTTACTCTGTAAAATTGATCAAAAATGACAGACAAAAAAACAGACATTTGGTACAACCGACTCTATAAAATTTCACATGATTTACCCCGTCAGGTGAACAATGTAAAAAATAAATAAATAAAATATATATAGTTTCCCCTGTCGTCTCCATGACAGCACATGAGACTGACTTTCCTCTGATAGGACAGGAAAAACACAGAAAGGTTTAAATTCCCTCCCTTCCCTCAACCACCAGTGTGTTTCCTGTCCTGCCAGGAAAGGAAGTTTCATAGAGGTGCTGGGAGAACAGAACTTTCTGACAGAACTTATTTATTTTTTCATGGATTCTTTACTTCTATCAAGCTGGGGGTCGGATTCAGGTTGCTTGGGACCCAACTGTGGGATCCCCGGTCAAGTTCCCTGTTGTGGTGACCCAGGCGGGTTATATGCACAGAGGCATGGGCGGCCGGAGCAACCCTATGACGTGATTCCCTCTGGCTGCCGGGTGGCGACATGCGGGAGTGTGGCCGAGCGTACTAAGGTCACGTCCGGCATCCTGGGCCCTGGCGCAGGCCACATAGAGATAAAAGTGCAGGGCCTGGGGAAACATGGAGTCTGGCATCATACACCCTCTGCCCAGAGTAAAGCAGCGGCAGCAGCTAAAGCAATGGCACCGTGGACAGAACTACCGCAGTGAGCACCTATACCATGCCAGGCTCAGGACAGGAGCCTGCCACCGTAGTGGGAACAGTGAGTAGCCTGACCTCAAGCCCACTCTTATGTTGGATACCCTGCTGTGGCTGACCCTTCTCTCCCTTGTATTTTCAGGGAGAAAAGGAGTCATCCTCCTCTACTAAATTAAAATACAGGAAATGTGGGTTATGCTTCAAACATTCCCTTTTTTATCTGGGTCTAAGCCCCTTTGTAAAGAATGTACAGCTAAAGTAGTGAAAGGGGAATCTTCTAATTTTTAGCATTATTAGACTTCCGGTAAAAGAAGTGCAGTCTGCTCTATCTTCAGCCTTCCCCAGGCCTCCTCCCCCGACAGTTTACAGGGAAACTCTAAACAGTTAGGAGCAATAGAACCTGTCCCTCAAGTAGAACAGGGCGGGGTCATTATTCCAGACTCTTTATTATAGAAAAAGCCAAACGGGAAATTCTGGACTATAATAAATCTAAAACCTCTAAACAAATTTGTCTACCAAACGTTCAAAATGGAGACAGTTAAGTCAGCGGTAAAGGTAATTCGGAAAGGGGTGGTAATGGCCACACTAGACCTAAAGGATACCTATTACCACATTCCAATCCATCCCAGATCCAGGTACCTTTTTCGGTTTGCAGTCCCACTAAGGGGTCACATTCTTCATTTCCAGTTTACCTGTCTCCCTTTTGGAATCTCGTCAGCCCCCAGGATATTCACCAAAGTCATAGCTGAAGTGGTGATAAGCCTCAGACAGCAGGGCATTTTACCTAGACGACCTGTTGATAGTAGCAAACAAAGAGCTTCTCCAGGTTCATTTACAGACCGTCATATCACCTTTTCAGACCTTAGGATGGATGATAAATTGGGAGAAGTCCAGTCTGGTACCAGAAAGTTGCAAAATATTTGTACGGATTTTGCTAGATTTCCATCTTCAGAGATTGTTTGTTTCTTCCTGCTCAAAAGATTTAAAAGACAGAATACACCAATTCCAGAAAAGGCCAATATGCACAATCAGGGAAGGCATGAAGATTTTAGGAACCCTCTCCTCATCTATACCTGCAGTAGCTTGGGCCCAGTTCCATATGAGACCCCTTCAGAAACTTATCCTCAAAAGCTAGAACAGGTCTCAGATGACCCTGGAACAAAAGATTATCCTGACTAAAGAAGTTAGAAACTCTCTGTATTGGTGGCGGCGGAACAAGAACCTGGAAAACTGAGTATTCTGGGAACAGAAGTTAGCCGTTTCCCTGACAACAGATGCAAGCTCTTGGGGCTGGGAGCTCACACAGACCAAGAGGTATTTCAGAGAACCTAGACCGATACCATAATACCTCTTTCATCCAATTACAAGGAACTAAGAGCAATGCGGGAAGCCTTGAAAATGGTGCAAAGTCACTTAAAATACCGACATGTCCTAATTCATTGGTGGTGTCACCCAGTGGCGTAGCTAGAAATGACTAGGCCCCACAGCAAAAAATGTATGGCCCCACCCTCCCGGATCTCCCACCCCACATACCTATCGGACCTCCCACCCTTCCAGAGCTTCCACCCAAACACCCCTCCAGGACCTCCCATCCCAACATCCCCACACCCTCCTAGATCCCCCATCAGTCTCCTCCACATCCCCCATCAGTCTCCTCCACACATCCCCCATCAGTCTCCTGCACACACCCCTCATCAGTCTCCTGCACACATCCCCCATCAGTGTCCTGCACACATCCCCCCATCAGTGTCCTGCACACATCCCCATATCAGAGCTTCATATTAACCTGCTATACTAATATTATGGCTAAAAACCTCAGTAATAGTTTCCCATATATAATACATTTGTACATATCAGAAGTATAAATATATATTATCATACTTTCGATATACATGAATGCATAATTTAGCCTCTATTTCTAAAAGGTTTCCACCAGGACTCGAACTCACAACTTATCACATCAGAGGCAAAACCCTAACCACTGAGCCATGAAGCTCAATGCTAAATTGAGCTGTAAAAACCTCATAGTAGTGTATCATGTATTTGGGATTCCTATATAGCAGAAGTGTAATTAATATAAATATATATATATATATATATATATATATATATATAGAGTAATTACACATTTATTTTGTGTCATACATTTTTTTACAATTACTGAAAAAAATGTTAATTATATTTATGCTGTATAGGAATACCTAATACTTGATAAACTACTATGAGGTTTTCCAGCTCAGACAATGCTTGAGGATACCCCTTCATGTTCATAGCACTGACTCCATATATGGACACAACCATATATGGAGTTAGAGATCAGACCGGGATTCCCTGTACAGCATCAATCCTGAAGTGCAGTGAATAAATTATCTTCTGCCGGAGCCGGCACTGGTGTCGCCCAGTCAGTGGTGTAACCCGGTGCGGCCCGCACCCCTCGCAACGCTACTGCTCCTCATAGAAACTGATAAAATTAGTTTGACATGACCGATCCCTCATGAAAGCCATGCTGATATGGCGTTATTTGCTTATTTTCATTGAGGTACTCCAAGATAGCATTTCTTAGAAAACCTTCAAACATTTTACCCACGACAGTTGTTAAACTTACCGGCCTGTAGTTTCCGGGCTCTGTTTTTGGACCCTTTTGAATATTGGCACCACATTTGCTATGCTCCAATCCTGTAGAACACTCCCTGTCAGTATAGAGTCCTTAAATATCAGAAATAAGGGTCTGGCTCTGGAAGGGGAGGAAATTTAAACCTCTGTGTTTTTCCTCGGTCTCAAGATGTGCTGTCATGGAGACTCCCAAAAGTAAGCACCTAATATCACCCTAGTAGAGCCAAATATCATAGTGCAGCACAACACACTGCTCCAGCAAAACCGAATACCACAGTGCATCACTAAATAATGTTTGAGCAGCACAAAATACTTCCCCAGTAACTGCCTCTCTCTGGTGGCCAGCACCAGCTGCCATGTTTTGTCCTTCTAGTCCAGTTGCCTCAGGATGGCAGTACAGTTGAATTCAAGGGTCAGGGGGTAGCATCAGATCATTACTCGGCTGGCGGTCTTGAGGAGGGCTCAGTGTCACGACCGGTTGTTCGGTCGTGACTCTATGTCGCATGCAGTTGCCAGCGGCGTGGCTTGCCGCATGCGAGTGCTATCCTGTTGTAGCCTCACGTGCGGTTGCCGCTGGCAACAGGATAGGTTCAGCGTGCGTGTTTGTTTTCCTGTTTGAGTGCACTTTCCTGGAGTGCGGTTTGTACAGGGTTAATGTGTGTGCTGGGTTTGGTGGGTGTGACCTCAGGCTTCTTTATTTGTTGGTGTGTTGGAGCCTGAGGTCAGTTTGTTTGTCTCTAGCCATGGTGTGAGCATGTGCTGGAGGTTGCTGGTTGTTTCCCTGTATTGTCTGTGTGAGCCACCCTTATTTGTTATAATGTCACGGTGGGAGTGGGGAAACCCCTCCACCGTGCAATGTCCGCGGCTGCTACGCCGGAAAGCAGGGAAAAAGGGAGCAGGTCACCTCCTAAAGCGTCCCTTATACTCGCCCTGGTCTCGTAACAGTATGAGCCAACCCAGAATGTAGGAGGGCCCATACTACTGGAACCTAAGAGCCCTGGTGTCCCCGTATCGCCCTAGGATGGTGAGAGGGCAGAGACCACCCGCTCATCCAGGACAACAGATGAGCAGGCTTCTCCAGAGGCCCCACAGCAGCCGGGAACCAGACAGTGCACGCCTGCACAACAGGTAAGTAACAGAGCCAACTACATCCACAGAGCCCACACTTACCTGCCACACTGGAGAAGCCGAACCAGCACCAGGACCCCTGGACCCCCATGCGGACACCAGATGCATGGGGAGATCCTGGCAGGGCAGCACACCATCTGGTTAAGCTATACCCCTCCGAGTAAGCCAGCCCCTACCGGAGCACACGCAATAACACAAACCTCCAAGCAAAGCCTACACCATCACAACATACACCAGGTGGGGAAGGGCCAACAGAAGCACGCAGGAGGGGACACACAAACTGAGAAGGGGAACAATCAATATAACAAATAAGGGTGGCTCACACAGACAATACAGGGAAACAACCAGCAACCTCCAGCACATGCTCACACCATGGCTGGAGACAAACAAACTAACCTCAGGCTCCAACACACCAACATATAAAGAGGCCTGAGATCACACCCACCAAACCCAGCACACACACATTAACCCTGTGCAAACCGCACCCAGGGAAAGTGCATACGAACAGGAAAACAAACACGCATGCAAACCTATCCTGTTGCCAACGGCAACCGCACGTGAGGCTACAACAGAATAGCACTCACATGCGGCAAACCACACCGCTGGCAACTGCATGCAACACAGAGTCACGACCGAACAACCGGTCGTGACACTCAGGTGGCCCCCTGTATCGCCCTAGGATGGTGAGAGGGCAGAGACCACCCGCTCATCCAGGACAACAGATGAGCAGGCGTCTCCAGAGGCCCCACAGCAGCCGGGAACCAGACACCGGATAGTTTCCCTGTATGGTCTATGGCCAATTCGCCCTGGTTGTATGTCCTCCAAAATGGTACCAATGAAAATGTCACCCTCACACAAGATCATCGCCTAAAAATATGTCTGTCAGAAAATAGTGACACATTTTTCAAAATGCTTTTTGTAAAAGTGGTAAACCTTTAAAAATCTATATAAAATTGGTATTTCTGTAACCGTACTGACCAACAGAATAAAGACAACGTCATTTTTCCACCCAATGTACTCTCAAACCACTAGTGGACTAGGCTTAAATCTTCACTTTTACTAGTTAATCGTTAAAAGTACTGTAAACATAGAAAATAGCAGTGATAACATACCCATATCCGGGAAAAAAAAATTTTGGTCCAAATTGTCCCGTGGAGGACACCCTCATGATAAATGTACATCAATGAGGGTGCAACATCCAAAGAAGAACCTGGTCCCACAAAAATTAAGCCCGGACAAAATAATTTGGCACGGCGTACAACACAACAGTATTGGTGCAATGTTTTTGTGTAGCGCACGTGCGCTGTCTTAGCACCACATAACTGTGATGGCCACTGTGACAGATTTTTAGAAAAAGATACAAGCACAATCGGTGAAAAATGGTACAATCTCACCGGAATGAAGATGTATGTGCTGATCAAGTCAAGTACAGGTGCTGCTGGATGTCCGATGTTCACAAATTCCAGTGATACTTGCTAGTTTTTATGCCAAGTGACTCCTGGTTGACCCTAGTAGCAAACCTGCCTAAACACAGTGAAGGGTGCTACTCTGTCACCTGCCTTACGACACAGAGCACCCGCCCGACAGGGGTGACCCCATACGGATCCTAGCCCTGTCTGGGAGCTAATGGCTGCACTTCCCCTCCAGCTATAGGTCCCTACGTGGCATGTTTCATTCTAAAATAGGAATCTTCAGGGGACAATTTTTCAATGCCGGGAAGCGATAAAAGCTGTAAATAAACCAAAGAAGAAAGCCGCCTATAAGCATCTTCATCACAGAATAACTTTCATAAGTATCTGCCCTCCCTTTTAAAACCACACTGAGATGGAAGGGGTAATGTCAACTTACATAATAAAGGTGTCAGCGGTAAAGTGCCTGTAGGACAGTGGTCCACACACTGGGAGGAGGAAAGTGTCCCTCTCACTCCCGTAACCAGACGCCGCATAATCGCGGTCACGCTGCTATAAATGCCGGAAGAGGAGGAGGTCCCAGGAACAAAGAAGAGGCATTATTCAGTTGATTAGCACCTTCAATGGGGCGTCCAGTGCAGTGAAAGAAATAATCTCTCGGCACTGGCACATTCTCAAAATGGATGCTGACATTTCAAGGGTGATTTCAACAAATCCAAATATTACTTACTGAAGGGGAAGGAGTATACGGGACAGGCTTGTAAAGAGTCATTTTGTGGCCCCGACGACTACTGGCACTTGGCTGGATGTAGGGTTCCCGGGTAATCATCGCTGTGGTAATTGCACGTACTGTAAATTTATGGTGCGTAGCAAAACATTTAAAAGCTCTAACACCGGAAAGTGTACACTATTCGCAATTTCATTAATTGCAAATCTGTAGGAGTTATCTACAAAATTTACTTGCCAATGTGGCACTAAATATGTGGGTAAAACCACTAGAGAACTCAGAAGACGAATTGGCGAGCATATCTGAGTTGTGCTTAACTCACGTGACACTCCGATTGTTCGTCATGTCAAAGCAGAACATGCAGGTCGGGTTGAATGCCTTTCGTTTTCAGGTATTGAATTGATCAAACCCATGATCAGGAGGGTTGATAGGGATCAGAAACTATTACAGGCGGAGAGTAGATGGATTTATTATCTGAGGACTTTGTATCCAGGCGGTTTGAATGAACAGCAAAATTTTGGGTGTTTCATTTGACACTTTTAGGCCTTTTCCAATCAGCCAGGAATTAAAAATTAATAAAAAATAATAATTTTTTCCATCATAGGCGCTGTTGGTTAGGGGTTAAGGCAGAATAACAGAGCAATTCCCTATTGTGCCTTGGGGTCTGGCCACACCCAGCGTTTTAGATTGCGGTTATAATCCGACATAGTCGGTGTAAATGAGACCAGCCCATGCGTATTGACATGAGTTATTATCTTTTATTTTTTGTTAAAAAGAATGACAAAAAATTGCAGTTGTAAATGAGACCAGCCCATGCGTATTGACATGAGTTATTACCTTTTATTTTTTGTTAAAAAGAATGACATATCCCCCATGTATCATTTGGGTCCGCCGGTACTTTTAAATCTATGACTGGGTTACTTTTGGACACCAAGTGTATGATCAACCCATTGCCGTAGTGGACATTAATTGTATGACCGACCCATTGATCTAGTGGTTTTGTCCAGGTATATGCGATTGTGCATTTTCTTCCATGTATTAAAAATTTGATTCGGCCTTTTATTAAGCTTGAGATTATTAGCTATTATGACCGTGCCACAGTTCCCGATAGCGCGGATCTGTCTGTAGTGGAAGGATTGTAGCTGGGTTGCCTAGGCGACCTGGGACGCTTCTGCTATATAGAGCTATGTGCGGCCGTTTTTACCTAGGTGGCCTCCCTCTTCCGGCTGACGTCTGGATATGCTGGTTGGCTTGCGTTCCAGCGTGAGTCACCGGCGGTGGGCGCAAGCAGAAGGGGAGTGGCCACGTTTCAGGCCGTGATACAGGTGGCTATTTAAACTGGGTGAGGTGGGACCTCCTCCTCTCCCGACATTTGGAGCAGTGTGACCGCGATTCTGCGGTGTCTGGTTACGGGAGTGAGAGGGACACTTTCCTCCTCCGAGTGTGTGGACCACTGTCCTACAGGCACTTTACCGCTGACACCTTTATTATGTAAGTTGACATTACCCCTTCCATCTCAGTGTGGTTTTAAAAGGGAGGGGCAGATACTTATAAAAGTTATTCTGTGATGAAGATGCTTATAGGTGGCTTTCTTCTTTGGTTTATTTACAGCTTTTATCGCTTCCCGGCATTGAAAAATTGTCCCCTGAAGATTCCTATTTTAGGATGAAACATGCCACGTAGGGACCTATAGCTGGAGGGGAAGTGCAGCCATTACCTCCCAGACAGGGCTAGGATCCGTATGGGGTCACCCCTGTCGGTGCGGGTGCTCTGTGTCGTAAGGCAGGTGACAGAGTAGCACCCTTCACTGTGTTTAGGCAGGTTTGCTACTAGGGTCAACCAGGAGTCACTTGGCATAAAAACTAGCAAGTATCACTGGAATTTGTGAACATCGGACATCCAGCAGCACCTATACTTGACTTGATTAGCACATACATCTTCATTCCGGTGAGATTGTACCATTTTTTCACCGATTGTGCTTGTATCTTTTTTCTAAAAATCTGTCACAGTGGCCATCACAGTTATGTGGTGCTAAGACGCGCACGTGCGCTACACAAAAAAACATTGCACCAATACTGTTGTGTTGTATGCCGTGCCAAATTATTTTGGCTTAATTTTTGTGGGACCAGGTTCTTCTTTGGATGTTGCACCCTCATTGATGTACATTTATCATGAGGGTGTCCTCCACGGGACAATTTGGACCAAAAAATTTATTTTTTTTTGTCCGGATATGGGTATGTTATCACTGCTATTTTCTATGTTTACAGTACTTTTAACGATTAACTAGTAAAAGTGAAGTTTTAAGCCTAGTCCACTAGTGGTTTGAGATTATATTTTGGAAGTGTGACTTTGACCAATGGAGAATTTTTGACTTTTATACTCTATAAGCCATATTTTTGTTTTTCAGTTTACCCAATGTACTCCGCAATAACAAAACCCAAAAAGCAATGGCAGAATTGCTTCACTTCTCTAGCCTGCCTCCCGCAGGGTACTTTCACACTTGAGTTGGTGCGGATTCGTCTGTTAATTTGCACAGACGGATCCGCACCTATAATGCAAAGGTTTGTATCCGTTCAGAAGCGGATCCGTTTGCATTAGTTAAAGAAAAATGACAAAGTCCAAAGCGGATCCGCTTTTGAATTACATTGAAAGTCAATGGGAAGCGGATCCGTTTTCAAATGCACCATATTGTGTCATTGAAAACGGAATCCGTCCCCATTGACTTACATTGTAATTAAAAACGGATCCGTTAGGCTCCGCCTCTTCAGACGGACACCAAAATGCTGCATGCTGCGTTTTGGTGTCCGCCTCCAAAACAGAATAGAAGCAGAACGGAGCCTAATTGATGCATTCTGAACGGATCCTTATCCATTCAAAATGCATTGGGGCTTAACTGATCAGTTTTGGACCGTTTGTGAGAGCCCTGAAACGGATCTCGCAAACAAAATCCAAAACACTAGTGTGAAAGTACCCTTAAAGTGAAATGAAAAGTGATCATAGCACTGTATATACCCTAAATTAGAACCAATGATAACGCATCATGAAAAAATCCCTCACACAGCTCCATTGATAAGAGAAGAATAATAAAAGCATGGTTATCAGAAAACAGCTGTACTGGTATCTCAGTAGATGTTCAATAGCAATATGGCACCCATAAGCCAATCCACCAAATCTGTGTTGTTAAAGCCAAAATGTGGTACTTTCCTTCTGAACCCTGCAGTTTAGTCATACAGCAGTTTACATTCACATTTATGACATTTCCATACCCAGTAGTACCCGCCTGACAATTTAAGGACCTTGGTGTATCTCTGATGGCACCAACTGGGCACCACATATTGAGCACTTAACTGTCCTATCTTTGAAAAACTTTTTCATTCATTTTTCATGGTGCTCTTCATGTTAATCTCGGCAAAATACCTGTGGTGTCAAAAGCTAACTCCACCCCTTAATAATTAACTTGTGGGGTATAGTTTCCTCAGGGTGTTTGCAATTGTGATTTAACACCTGAAAACCATTCCAGCAAATTTTGCTCCCCAAAAGCCAAATGACGCTCCTTCCCTTCTGTTACAGCAGTTTACATCCACGTTTATGGCATTTCCATACCCAGTACACTACGATTAACAATTTAATAGGCATGGTGTTTCCCAGGCACCAGCTGGGCACAGCATATTGAGCTCTAGAATGCCATATTTGTGGAAAAATAGAAATTTTCCTTTTACTTGGTCTGCTGTGAGTGAATTTCTGCAAAATACCTTTGGTGTCAAAACCTTAATACCTTGATGGGTGGAGTTTTCAAAATGGGGTCACTCATTAGGGGTTCCATTTATTATATCACCCCAGAGCCTCTACAGTTGACAGCACAAGCGTTGTAGAGCACCACATTGGGCCTCATAATGCTCATGATGCTCTTTTACCTCTGAGCCTTTTTGTATGTCTAGGTCAGGCATCCGCAACCTTCGGCTCCCAGCTGTTGTGAAACTACAATTCCCAGCATGCTCCATTCATTTCTGTGTAAGTTCTTAGAAGAGCAGAGCATCTGTGCATGCTGGGAGTTGTAGTTTCACAACAGCTGGGAGCCAAAGGTTGCCTACCCCTGGTCTAGGTAAAAGATTAGCCACATTTAAGGTGTCTCTAAAACCAGGAAGCAGTGAAGCACAGCATAATAATACAAGGGCTTACTTTTCATACTGGCGTACTCTGGGCACAACATATCAGGCATATCTCTGCAAAATTGCAATTTTCACTTTTCTCCATCTGCTGTGCATTAATTTTTGCAAAACACCTGTGGGGTCAAAATGCTCACAGCACCCCTTGGTAAATTCTGTGAGGGCTATGGTTTCTAAAATGGTGTCACAATGGTGCCCCTTTAGTTGTCAGCTAATGCTGCATAAATTGCCAAACTAGGCCTCACATGCATATGGTGCTCTTTCTCGTCTGAACCTTTTTTTGTACCCATACAGAAGTTTATAACCACATAGGGATTAGGGTTGTTTCGATACCAAAATTTTAATTCGGTATCAATACCATAAAGTATTGCGATACTCGATACCATGCGATACCATGCGAAAAAATAAAATGCCAAAAAAGCCGCGTGCATTCATAATTTTATGGAACGTCCGGCCCATAATCAAACAGTCCTATCCTATTTTTGGGGGACAAGGCGACTAAAAGAAAATGGCGAATTGTTTTATTTTATATATTTTTTTATTTTTGCGGCGTTCACCGCATAAAAGAGGATTTTTAAAATAGTTTGGACTTTTGAGACGTGGCGCTATATAATATTTTATTTATTTATTGTTTATATATTTTATATGTAGAATTGGGAAAGCGGTGATTTATACTTAATATTTTGGTGTACTTTTTTAAACTTTTTCTTTTGTTACAGTTTATTTATTAACTATTTCCCCCTTAGGGGCTAGAAACTGGGATCTTTTCATCCTATTCACCCTAATAGTGCTCTATTAGGGTGAATAGGATCTTACTCTTCCTGCTGCCCTGTGCATAGTGCACACGGCAGCAGGGAACTGACTATGGTCGCCAGGACTTTAATAGTGTCCTGGTTGCCATGGTAACCAACCGGAGTCCCAGCATTACACTGCTGGGGCTTCGATCACTGGCAGTGCCAACAATGAGGAGGAGGTGAGGGGTTAATTGCCGCGGATCGCAGCGTTCGGTCACAGGCAGGGTGCCGGCAATGTGCTCCTGTTGCCTGCATTTGTATATGAAACGTTACTCGTCATTGGTGACCAGTCCGCCGCCCCTCCTCCTCCTTCCGCCTCTCCTCATTTGCAGCGGCAGCACAGGGGAGGAAGAGACTCCTTCTTTCTCTCCGTGCTGCTGAGGGAACATGGCAGCGCTGAGAGCTGCGCGGCCACATTCTCTGATACTAGGTTGTGCAGTAGCACAGCTTAGTATCGATAAAGAGCAAATCCCGGTATCGTATCGAAACCGGGTTAAAAGTATCGATTGGGTATCGAAACTTTGATACCTGAAACACCCCTAATAGGGATAGTGTCGTACTTGTAAAGAATTTGGGATGCTTTTCCCATATTACCACTTATGAAAATTAAACATTTGAAGCTAAGACTACATATATGGTATATTTCACCCTATTAAACGCGCTTGCCCAAAAGAAGCAGAGGAGGAAAATAAAAAAAAGTATTTATTTTTTTTTCATCAGATCAGACTCCCAGTGTTAATCAATCCTTAGCTCAGACCCCGTTGTTAATTAGGCCCCAGCACAGACCTCGAATCAGACCTTATATCAGACCCGCAATGTTAATTAGACCGCAGCTTTGACTCCCAATCAGACCTCAGATCTGACCCCCAATGTTAATCAGACCTCAGATGTTAATCAGACCTCATGTCAGAGGAAAAAATAAAATTCTCAACTCTCCTGTCCTGGATGCCACTGTCTCTCCTGAGATCCAGCGCTCTTCCTGCCACGCTGTGGTGTGACCTGATGTTGTGCCTGCAAGAGAAGACCAGGAAGTGGTAGTACAAACACAGGGAGTGTTGTATTTACCGATCATAAAGGAAGCGCTCATTTGTATTTTCTCCTAAGACGCACTGACCTTTTTCCTCAGTTTTGAGGGAAAAAGTGTGTCATATAGGGTGAAAAATACGATAATTGAAATGCAATGTTTCATTTTATCCACATTTTAAAAAAAATAAAAAATCTATAAAACGTCTTTCGGGTTAATTACCACTACATCCCTCAAAAAGTCTCTGTTTCCAAAATGGGGTAATTTTTTTGTAGTTTCCACTATAGGGGTACCTCAGGGTCTCTTCAACTGCGACATGGTGCCTGAAAACCATTCCAGTGAAATCTTCCCTCCAAAAGCCATATGCTGCTCCTTCCCTTCTGAGCCTTGCAGTGTGCCACCTTGCAGCTGTTTACGGCAACGTATGGGGTTTTGCAGTATTCAAGAGAAAATGGGTAAGAAATTGTGTGGCACAATTTGGGGCTTAAGCAAATTTTATTTGAAAAAATCCCAAATGGCACCCAAAAACCCTTACATCAAAATCTGCCCTCCAAAAACCATATGGCGCTCCTTTCCTTCTGAGCCCTGCTGTGTGCCCATACAGCAGTTTCTGACCACATGTTGGACAGTTTCTGCAGAATCAGGGTAATAATTATTATGTTTTGTTTTGCTGTTAACTCTTGTTGTGTGAGAAATAGATTAAAATGGAAAATCTATAAAACTAATGTGAAATTTTTAAATTTCACCTCCCATTTTGCTGGAACATCTAAAGAGCTAACAAAGTTTTTAAAATCTGCTTTGAATAATTTGGGGTTGTAGTTTGTAGTTTCTAAAATTCTCAAACCAGCATTAATGCTCCTGCCAGCAATTCTTCCTTTTTCCTACCCAGATGCCAGGACTGTTTTTCTTACATATGGGCAGGAGAAAACCAGCCAAGGATACAGTTAAGAGGCTGGTTTGCCACTTTTTTGCCTCTGATATGGCGCATTCTAAAAATGGCATCTCTCGCTCCTCGGCTGCAGCTTCAGTGAGGACTACACAGGTGGTGGCAGCACCGTAAAGGCCTTTGATGGCTGTTACTGATGCTTCGTCATCGCCAGACCCACACCTGGAGCGTGCAACTACCGATATGTTTGATATTCCAGACTGGTGGGCCGCGACTCCTCTCCAGCTGCAGCCAAGATGGGGAATGGGTTACAGGCCTCCAAGGATACTAGATGACCCAAGCCAGGTATCTCTTAGTGACACCGGTCACAATGTGTCTCCACCTGGGGGTATTCCGGCTGCGTAGTTGCCTCACACAGGGAGTCCAAAGAAACAAACCAAGCAGGCCAAGGCCCCTGCAGATGCTGATGTGGGGCAATCTAAGGCCCGGGTCTGATATGGAAACACTGCAGGTGCCAACCTCTTTGCTTATTTTCAGGCCTCTGATAGCGAGGCATCCGAAACCACTCTGAAGCTGATGTTGTCAGCTCTTTGCATGGAGACTTTTCAAAACTTGTGGAGCCATTTCAATCCTCTCTCTCTAAGACTGTGTGTCTCATATGGAAACTAAGATGGCTGTCTTTGCATTAGCATAGGAGTTAGTGGACTGTTACCTCCCTTAATGACAAGTATGATGCTCTGCAGGCCAAGCTGCAAGACCTTGTCAAATATGAGTTGAGTATTGACGGGGCCCACAGGGTCCCGAAGTAGGGTTGAGCAAGTCGGGTTCGGATTTCTGTATCCGAACCCGATTCTTTTAAAAACTAAGTGACACGTGATAGAGGCAAGATAAAGTAAGTCAAGCGATATTTGCTGAATCTTTAGAAAACCTCAGCGGAGGCAATACATTTTACAGTAGGATGGAGCCAGTATTCTTGACAAAGTATTTAAAAGAATCGAGTTTGGATATAACAATCCGAAAAGTAGCAATTTTCCTTTTACTTGGTCTGCTGTGAGTGAATTTCTGCTAAATACTTTTGTTGTCAAAACCTTAATGCCTTGATGGGTGGAGTTTCCAAAATGGGGTCACTCATTAGGGGTTCCATTTATTATTTCACCCCAGAGCCTCTACAGTTGACAGCACAAGCATTGTAGAGCACCACATTGGGCCTCATAATGCGCATGATGCTCTTTTACCCGTGAGCCTTTTTGTATGTCTAGGTAAAAGATTAGTGATCCCTTAAAACATAACTTTTAATAATCCTACATATAAAAGACAAAAATATGTCTCCACTAATGCGTGAACTTGTCGCCCCTTTAACAACCCATAGCATGCATTGACATCTGTATCCAGCACGGCACGTCAACGGATGATATTGTAATCATAGGTATGGAGTCGAGGTATATGTACACACCAGACTGTCCCTAGTGCCTACCCTACTCTACCCTACGCCCAGAGACCTCCCCTGATGGTGGGGATCCTCTGTCCTCGTGCCTTCTCTGATTGTCCCTGGTATATACCCTTACAGGACAGTTGATAAGTGCATGGTGGGTACAGATGTCAATAAAACCCCACCAAGGGGTAGACCAATCTCTCACAAAGTCAATCGCTAAACAGGGAGCTCATGTAGTTGGATCCCACAGAGCCCCTGTGCAAATCATCACCTCTTTGGGCACTGATATTACTGGCCTCAGAGGTGTTCCAGCCTCAACGCGTTTCCCCGCTAATAAACGGGGTTCATCAGGAGGACAAAAGAAACAGGAAAGATTTCTGCACAGACACATATATCATGTGTACCGTACAGATAATTATAACATATATAGATATACAACGATTGGTCCAACACTCTTATTTGGGAGCATCAGCACTAAGTGAAACGATAAGTGCCAATAGTAGAGCACATCCCACTTAACATATTGTTCGCAGGAGGCACCACGTCCTCTTAATATGGGGCTGTCACAGGAGTGCAGTACCTAGAAATAAAGACAAAAGAGGATGCCAGTACGTAAGACACAAATCCTAATACCACCAAGGAGGGTGTATAATAATGCTCACTCCACCACTCACATTTATATAGTGATATATCCACGTATTGATGCTGTCATAGATCGTACTTCAACCCCTAGTCACATACTGTTAACCAAAATGTCATAATTATTGGCACAGCTAAAACCTCCAGACATTCAAAAACAAGGCTGCTGCCTCCTCATAGTACTCACGCTCCCGGACGTTCATCGTGCTTCCCTCTCCTGCGCTCAATGATACCACACATACCTCCTCTTTAAATCCTCCCGCTACTGCCTAGGTCACTTCCGGTCCCAGATGTGTAAATTGATTGACACCTAGGAATATCCTATCAGACACCCTCAATCTCTGAGCAAGCTTCACATGTAGCTGCGCCTCAGGGAACTCCTCTATCCTCCCAACGTCATGATTGGGGAAACGCTGCCGAGGCTGGAACACCTCTGAGGCCAGTAATATCAGTGCCCAAAGAGGTGATGATTTGCACTAGGGGCTCTGTGGGATCCAACTACATGAGCTCCTGTTTAGTGATTGACTTTGTGAGAGATTGGTCTACCCCTTGGTGGGGTTTTATTGACATCTGTACCCACCATGCACTTATCAACTGTCCTGTAAGGGTATATACCAGGGACAATCAGAGAAGGCACGAGGACAGAGGATCCCCACCATCAGGGAGGTCGCTGGGCGTAGGGGTAGAGTAGGGTAGGCACTAGGGACAGTCTGGTGTGTACATATACCTCGACTCCATACCTATGATTACAATATCATCCGTTGACGTGCCGTGCTGGATACAGATGTCAATGCATGCTATGGGTTGTTAAAGAGGCGACAAGTTCACGCATTAGTGGAGACATATTTTTGTCTTTTATATGTAGGATTATTAAAAGTTATGTTTTAAGGGATCATTATTTTGCTGGATTAATATATGTATTTGATCCCATTCCTCTTAGTATAATTATTGGTTGGAATTGATAGGTAAAAGATTAGCCACATTAAAGGTGTCTCTAAAACCAGGAAGCACAGCATAATAATACAAGGGCTTACTTTTCATACTGGCGTACTCTGGGCACAACATATCAGGCATATCTCTGCAAAATTGCAATTTTCACTTTTCTCCATCTGCTGTGCATTAATTTTTGCAAAACACCTATGGGGTCAAAATGCTCACAGCACCCCTTAGTAAATTCTATGAGGGCCGTATTTCTAAAATGGTGTCACTTCTTGGGAGTTTCTTTTTATTTCACCTCAGAGCCCCTTTAGTTGTCAGCTAAGGCCTCATGTACACGACCGTTGTTTGATTCCGTGTCCGTTGCTCCGTTTTTCGTGATTTTCTGCGGACCCATTGGTTTTCAATGGGTCCGTGGAAAACTCGGCAAATGTATCGTTTGTCCTCCGCGTCCGTGGTCCGTGATTCCAGTCCGTCAAAAAAATATAACCTGTCCTATTCTTGTCCGTGAAAACGGTTCACGGACCCATTCAAGCCAATGGGACCGTGAAAAAATGCGGATGGCCATCCGTGTGTCATCCGCGTTCCGCGTTGTCAGCCTGTCTTTTGGTAAAATCTTTTGGGTCATGTCCGCTAAAAAAACGGAAGACACACGGAAACACAACGGAAGGCAAAAACGGACACGGATCACTGAACAACGGAACCCCTTTTTGCGGACATAATAAAAAAACTGTCGTGTGCATGAGGCCTAATACTGTATAAATTGCCAAACTAGGCCTCAAATGGACCTTGGTGGTCTTTCTAGTCTAAACCTTTTTTTGTACCCATACAGAAGTTTATAACCACATAGGGATAGTGTCGTACTTGTAAAAAATTTGGGATGCTTTTTCCCATATTCAGCAAATATCGCTTGACTTACTTTATCTCGCCTCTATCAAGTGTCACTTTGTTTATTCGCATAAATTACTGTATCACAATACTAACCAAACCCGATTCGCTCAACCCTATCACCAAGCCTCTACCTGATAATATCCCCAGAGATGTTTTGGCTCTGCTTTCTCCCATGTGAAGGATAGACTGAATGCTGCATCCAGGAAATTCCAGCAATTACCTGCCTGTTTTCGTTTTTGCATTTTTGTTTTGCCTCCCCAAGTTCCAATAGCCATAACTTTTATTTTTCCATTCACATAGCAATAAGAGGGCTTATTTTTTGCAGGACAAGATGCATTTTTTAATGGCACCATTTAATTGACCATGTCTTGTATTGGAAAACTGGAAAAAAATATTCTTGGGGTAAAGTTGAAATTTAGTTTTTGTTTTTGGGGGAAGGTGATAAAAAAAAAAGGCGAATTGTGTGTTTTTCAGTTTTTTCCCGTTATGGCATTCACTATGCAGGAACATTTTTAACTATTTTAATAGTTCAGATAGTTCCTTAATAGTTCAGCATTCCCCATCATTGTGGTTGGGTGACTGCTGTATTATACAGCCGGCAACTGCTGACGCTGGAGTGGGCTCGCTGCAGCAGCCCGCTCCTTACAGTTGCAGGCGCTTAATGCTGTCCATGTATTACATTATGCATTAAGGGGTTAAAGACAATAAAAATAAAATCCTTTGCATAAGACCCCAGGACCCGATTGTTTTGCAGACGATTACTATGTTAGGTTTTCCTCTATTTTATTCCTGTATCTTCACAAGGTTTTTCTTTGAGCAACTGAGACTAGTGAGTTTCCCCAGGAAATGCTGACTGCCCTTATAACCTCCCAAAGCTGGGTAAATCTCTGGATAACCCTTCCCATTTTTGCTGCATATCATTGTTGAATAAGAACATTAAACTGTATGCTAAAATATTGGCTGATCATTTGAAAACTGTTTTATCTTCCCTTAAACATTTCCCTTATGCAGCACATCGAGAGACATGGAATCCCCTCCATCTTTCAGACCATAGAAGCTGAGAAAGTGTTTCACAGTATTAACTGGCAATATGCTTTCTCGACCCTATCGAAATTCAGAATTCAGGGCCTTATTCAATCAGCCAATTAGGCTCTCGCTCCAACCCAGCTGTCAAAGTTTTTGTTAACTGTGTTGAGTCCCCTGAGTCTTTATTAACTAATAGTACCTTCCCAGGGTTCTCCCTCTTCCCTTATTTTATGTCTTGGCAGTTGACCCCGGATGAAGCTGATTGAACACGGATATTATAAAATAGCTCTTTCTGCAGATGATATCATTTTGACTTGTACAAACCTATTGCTGTCCCTGGATTCTGTCTTTGTCTTAATGAGAGAGTTTGGTATGGTGAGCTATGATAAGATTAAAACCAGTAAATCCCATAATGTGTGGATCCATGTGTCTAGCAGTGTGGCTCCTGTTTATTCTTGTTTGGAAAGAATACCATATTACGTACCTGAGCGAACATCACCGACTTTGTATTGCATTTTTGTATTGCAGTTGGTTGATCTATAGCACAGTGTTAGGTCTTATTCCAAATGTATCATCTCTTGGTTTGGTCGAGTGGCGGGGTTGAAAATGCTGCTGTTGCCTAAGCTGCTGTATTTGTTTCTCACAATTCCAATAATAATCCCTAGAATGTTTTTTGTTAAAGAAGAGTCCATCTTACATACCTTTATTTGGGCAGGATAGAAGTCTAGAGTTCCCGCCTTGATTTTGACACGTGACAGATCAGCAGTAAGCCTTGGCTTACTCAACCTAAGTTATTACCACAATGCCAGTATCCTAGATCGATCTCTGCATTGGGGGTCCTGTGACTCAGACAAATTGTGGGTGGAGATAGAGAAACATATGAGCACTGGTAATTATTTACCAGACAACCTTTGTCTTCATACTGCTCCTCTATACAAGCTACACATAATGTTTGGAAATAACTTCTTTCTCATTCTTCCCTTACCACTGTGTTCCTTACAATACTTGAATTTGTATTTTGTGGCATGTAATACACCAGGCTTGTCTCTTTCTTCCTGGAGAATAAAAGGAGTAACCTCAGTGGCTCATTTGTATGACCTATTTGGTCGCCAGCATTTTGATTTTTCTAAAGGAAAAATATGGAGTCCCCAATGTAAATTTTTTTGTAGATTTTTGCAGATTCTAAATTTTCAGTTCAGTTCAGAGGTCCCAATAACGCCTGTACAAGCATCATAGACCCGGTTCAGGCAATTATACGCTTTGAAAAAGGCTAATACGTATGAATAGACATTAAGACTTTTCATGCAGTTAACCAGCGCACTGCACGCTGTGAATCTCATGGGCATCACAGAAATACTGCTGTTGCCCAAAACATCCAATAGCTAAGGTCCTTACTCTCAGGTTTAGGGATGGCAGCAAGTAAGGGGCTTGTTATTAGGGAGGGAGGCTGCTCATTGGCCAATTTCGCCGTGCTGCTTCTCCATGCTGCTCCAGAGTCCCTGACTGTGTAGGCTAACTAGTGGCTGGCAGAGAAAAGATCCATGAAGACAGGAGAGCAGCCCATGAGGAGGCCAACTGATGTCTAGGGACAAGGTGATAAGGAGCTGTGGACGGACAGAGCACTGATCTTTGCTCTGCACCGGGCTAATGGAATCACTTAGAATACAGGGTGGTTGCATTCTTCTGACTGTGGAGCCAGCTGCAGACATCAGAGGTGAGGATGTGACTGCCAGACAAGAGGTCATCATAGCTCTCTGAGTCTTGACACCAGAATGTAAGGTACGATGCTAAACTCTCCTGTGTTCTCCCTGTGTTAGGTGCTCAGCCAGGGCCTGCTGGTGCAGTGATCAATGAGTCTAGAGGCTGAGCATCTGAGTCAGAGGACTCACTGATCACTGCACAAGCAGTCTCCAGCTCAGCTGCTCAGCAAGAGCCTGTGGATTAACTGATCACTGCACCAGCACATTCTGGCTGAGTGCAAGGGCCTGCTAGTGCAGTCTCTGGCTCAGTTGCTCAGTCAGGTTCTGCTGGTGCAGTGATCAGTGAGTCAGTGTATGTACATCTTACCCCCATCAGCATCATCCCAGCAAAGATATTTCTGCACTGCTCGGTCATCTCATGTGTGGGCACTGGATCTACACAGCAGAATATTGTGGGGATAATCATGGTGCTGATGGGCCTATGTAATACTGGAGATGCAGAGTACTGATAATTTGCGATTTTAGCTGCGTTATATTTTAAATATGACAGGAAAACACGAGTTTTTAAATTGCACAAAAGTCAGAAATGTAAAATTGTCTAAATTTGCTATTTATGTAAAGAAGACAATTCTAGAGTAGACTGGTAACGATTTCCTGCATAAATAGCAGCCTCTTAATGTTATTTATACCTATGTATTATATATTGATTACTTCAACCTTCGTACTTCTCTTCGGCTGAAAATATTCCTCAAACCGGTAGGAGGAGTATTTTTACTCTTTCGGAAAAATGTAGTGTGACCTCTGGTTGGGACACTATACGGTGGATCTGCTGGTGCTCTGCCTACTCAACAGGTCTCTTGTGAAAAAAAGGAATTTCAGCATTTTAAAATATTTTAGACCAAACTCTGATCACTGATGTAATTAGATGGGAGGAAAACCTGGCTGTGGTTATACCTCTGGATCATTGGGCATCTACTTTGTGTTTCATATATAAAAATTTTGAGGATTTTTAGGAGGCTATTGTTAAAACATGTTACATATGGTATTTTACCCCAGACAAGTTGCAGTGCGTTTATCCTTCCCACCCTGAGACCTTTTGGAGGAATTGCGGCAAGCAAGGGAACCTTATTCTACTTTTTACAGGAATCATGGGGTTCCGCCTCCTTATTTAGAATGGCGACGGCATTTCTTTTATGGCCACTAAATTGGTGATAACGTGTCACTGGAAATCCCCAATACAACCTCATATAAATGAGACAATAGTAAGGAAGCAATATGGATAACAATACATTAGTAAGTGTATTAACTTTCTCTACATAATAAATACAATTTACATTTTTGAGTATAGTTTAATGTCAGTATTACTAAGGTAAATGGGGTGATAGTTGCTGCAGTGAGTGGTGTTTATAACTGGTTTCAGCAATACCGTAACATGGGCTGATAGGGATTGACTGGGAAAAGTGACTCCCTCAGATACGGCCTGAAAAGCTTCTAAAAGCTTTGCTGAATACTTTATAAATCCTCATTGTGAACTCATCAGGGCTTGGGCATTTCCCTATCTTTTAGATCTTTGATAGCTGCCTCCACTTCACTGATCAAGAACTTGCCCTCCAAGCCTACCTTCTCCTTGGATCCGTTAGATGTCACGTGGATTTGTGAGAGATGGTCAGAGATTTTAGCTAGTCTAAGAGGGTTATCCAAAGAGGAGTACTTTGTATAACTATGGACTCATAATAGTCTGAAATCCTCAAGAATAGCCTCGTAGAGGGCACCACTCCTTTTGAAGGCGATTTGAGAGACATGATCCGTGATTGAGGAAGTCTAGGATGCAAAGCCCTGGACAGCCATTCACCTCATTTTTCACTATTCTTGAAAATTTCCCTTTTCAATCTATTTAAGCATTGGTCTAAAAATTTGACATCATTTGATAATAATAGTGGCGTGAGTGTCATCTGACCTATGATGGTGAGTAAAGTGTGTGATAGCTTTCTGGATCTCTGCTGTATACAAGGTGTCATTTAATAGATGATCATTAACTCTCCAAGTATAAACCCCCAGCCCCCGCCCCATACTAGACCCAGGTGTTAAACCAATTGAGCATAACAGAGGAGCATGGTTTGACCATAAGAATAGTTCTAGTGAGAATTTAGGAGGCTAGTCTAATGAGGCATAAGAAATTAGAATGTAATCACTTCTGGTATATTATGGAAACTATAGTCCCTGTTCCTGGGGTACAGGGGTATTAGACCTGGAGATAGTTGGGCAGATCATCAGCAACAAACATTCAGTAGGAATGCTGTTTGGTGATGATCTGCCTGTGTAAAAGGGCTGCCGATTATCCAATGAACAAGCAAACGCTCATTCTTCTTGTCATCGGAATTTTTAAGCAGGCTAAAATAATTGTTTGCTGGCAGCAGATCATGCTGTCTAATTATGGTATGCTGCTGGCAAATAATGATTCTGTATGGGGACGAGTGATGACATTAGCGATCGCTTCCTCCCCATACTGAGGAGGAGATCGCTTCATGTAATAACAGTGGTCTCCTTAACTGACAAGCAGGTGCTTGTTGGGAAGGAATGATGATCTGTAGGTCTAATACAGACCTAAGACTATGTCTGTTTTCTTCTTCGTCATATATTGAAAGACCTACCTACGTTTTCCGGCTTATTCAGTCTCTTAGCATTATAAGAACAAACATTTAAAGCTGCCATGGGATAAAACCAAGTGGAAATCTGATCTCTAGAATGAAGAAGCCACTTAAAATTGGGATTGAGACAGTAGGGAGGGGAAGACATAACACTCACAAGACAGAACATATGGCACACATACTTAAACAAAAACAAACTCCTAGTCTAAAAACTCAGGTATCTGGGCACTCATACTTAACTCAGTTCCATCTACCAGACAGCTCTCGAGGCCCTACATTGGGTAGTTGAAGCCATGGTTCCGTGAACTCAATGAAGCCCGTACATTTAGAATAAACAAGAAATACTAAAGCCTGTATTACACTGCCCAATTTTTTTTTTTACCAGATAATTGCTAATGAGCATTCGCATGAACGCTTGTTAATGATCATCTGGCAGTGTAATACTACTGCTGATTGTCCGATGAATTAGCAAATGCTCGATCATCGGACAATCCAAATCATTTGCAGGCAGCAGATCGTGGTGTTTAATAACGATCTGCCGCTGGAACACCACTATACAGCATGAGGACAAGCGATGGCATAACGATTGCTCCTCCCCATGCTGCAGAGGAGATCTCTGCATGTAATAGCAACGGTCTCCTCCACTAGCGAGTGGGCGATTTAGCCTTAAGAAGTGGTCAACACTAGCCCCGAGGCACAATCATGGGCGTAAAGTCTAAAAGTCCTAACAGAAAGGTAGCTAACAAAAAAGAAACGAGTACATGCTAGCACTTGTAAAACAAGCCAGTAGTCTCAAAACACTGTGGACTGCAAGATACTCCTCGCTCTGGCAGTGGTAAAACACACAGCCTGGTCTTGGAGCTTGATGACGACGATGGGGTCTTATTCCTGCAAGACAATGTTGACTTGAACCGTTAACTTCTCTCCTGTTGTGGTAGACCTGGAGGGAGACTTGGTTTGTCGATCTAGTAGTGAAACCATGGGTAGCTCAAAAGTCCAGAGGAAGTTCAGAAGATCTCCTAGTGACTTGAAACTGGCCGATTTCCCATTGTGTGAGATAAATAGTTTTAAAGGGAAGCCCGTCCTGTAGGGAATACTCGAAGGGCAGAGAGAAGGGGTCTTAGGCCTTTGGGTATGTCTGGAGAGGTCCTCTATTATTGCAATAGGATCCTTGTTAAGCTGGAGTTCAGGCTGCTCTCAAGCGGCTTTCATCATTTTCTCTTTCTCTGTAAAGAAATGAATCTGGCTTATGGTATCCCTTGGCCTAGCCAGATCAGAGGGCTTGGGACTGAGGGATCCATGTATGTGGTCTATAAGAAGAGAGTCCTTTGCTGACTCACCAAGCAAGGCCTTAAACAACTTTTATGCTGCTTGCTCCACTTCAATCGGTGACATAGACTCTAGAATGCCCCGTATACGGAGTTTGTTACGGTATTGTCTATTTTTAGGTCATCTAAATGCCCTATTACACTGGAAATTTGTGCGGCCTGCTCCTGCAAAATGCCTGAATGAGCTTCTAGTTGAGAAAGAATCCCTTCTTGTCCCTCTTCAACCTCCTCCGCCCAAGCTGTTGCATGCCCTCCTTGACTGCTTTTTTTTCCCATTTCTTTTCGTTAACCCCTTTGTAACCAACAGTATACCTTTTACGGCAGTCACTCTGGGGCCTTAGGTTGGTCCACCATCTTTTGTGGCGGCCCAGTCAGCGCTGCATGGGTCTCCTGTGCAATGAGGGCTTGGCTCTTTCATCAGAGCTGCGCTCCTATTCTAATGGCCTGGACTGGCAGGAGCGCCGATCCAGGCAATTTAAGCCCTTATATGGTGAATGTCAGCATAACACTGATGTTAAAATACATGGTACTACAGGAATAGTGCGATGTATTTTAGAAGCGATCAAAAGATCATCTATTATAGTCTCCTTTTGGGACTAGTAAATGGTTAAAAATAATTCTTTTTTTTAAATTCCCAAAAACAACAACCGCTTTTCAATAAAAAAAATTTTTAGCAAAAATAAAATCTTCACATATTTGGTATGTGCCTTTAGAGGAATTCCGTTATTCCTTCCGTCATAATACAAGTCTATGGCCTTCATAACGGATTAGTCCCGCTTCCGTTATGCTGAACAGATCCTTTATGCAGGCCATAGACTTCGATTATGATGGAATGAATAACGGAATGCCTCTAAAAGCATTCCGTTATGCATTCTGTCATGGAATTGTGTTATGGTCCATGGTAACGGAATCCATAATGCAATTCACTAAATACCACAAAACAAACCGCAAACGAATTTAAAAATATGAAATTCGCTCATCTCTATTCACCACCAAAAACTGAAAAAAAAAATCGAAAAAATAAAGCCTTCACACAGTTCTGTACAAATACAAATAAAAGGGTATGGGTCTTGAGATGTTGTGATACAAAACATTTTCTTTTAAAAGGTTGTTGTTGCACAAATGTAGTAAAAATAGACGTCATTCTTAATAAAGCCCTATACCTCTACATAACTTCGCAAATCCTCCGCCACTTCTAAATGTCAGACAGTTTTGTAGTTTTTAGACCTGGCGTGAAAAGGGAAAAGTCGCAGATTGCGGCACATGGATGTGGGGACCGTCAGAGGACAGCCATTTTCACGTCTTTCCAGAGATGTTTGATTGGTTTTAAGTCAGGGTTCCGACTGGGCCAATCAAGAACATTCACAGACTTGTCCCTAAGCCACTCCCATGTTGTCTTGGCTGTGCACTTCGGTCATTGTATTGGAAGGTGAACCTTCGGTCCAGTCTGAGGTCCAAAGCACTCTGGTTCTGGTTTTCTTTATGAATATCTCTGTACTTTGCTCTGTTACGCTTTCCTCAAACCTGACCAGTCTCCTTGTCCCACACGCCGAAAAACATCCCCAGTGCATGATGCTGCCATCACTATTCTGCACTGTAGGGATGGTATTGGGCAGGTGATGAGCAGTGCCTGAGTTCCTCCAGACAGGGCGTCATTTATGAAACTGGTGTAAAGTAGGACTGGCTTAGTTGGCCATAGCTACCAATCAGATTCCACCTTTTATTTTGGGCAGCTCCTTTGGGAAAATGAAAGGAGCAATCCGGTTGCTATGGGCAACTTAAGTCAGTTTGATAAAAGACCCCTCAGATTTTAGGCCAAAAACTTCAGTCTTGGTTTTATCAGACCAGGAAATCCTATTTCTCACAGTCTTAGGGTACATTCACACGTCTGTGGTGTGTTGCTGATCCGCAACACACCCGGCCGGCACCCCCATAGAACCAATAGGACATAGACATGTTCTATTCTTTTTGCGGAGCCGCGGACCGGAAGTTCGGGGCCGAAGCCCAGAAGTTCGGGACCGCGCTCCGCAATGCAGTAGCGGAGAGCACATAGTGTGCTCTCCGCATCACGTCTGGCCCCATAGAGAATGAATCTGCAGAACGGAGGCGGACCCATTTGCGGATGTCTGAATGGAGCTTTAAGTGGCATTTCATGTGTCTTACTGAGAAGAGGCTTCTTTGGGCTGCTCTGCCGTAAAGCCTAGATTGGTGGAGCGCTGCTATAACGGTTGATTTTCTGAAAGTTTCTTCCATCTGTTCACAGGATTCTTGGGGTTCAGCCAAGGTGACAATTGGGTTCTTGGTCACCTGTCTTACCAAGGCCATCCTCCCCCAATTACTAAGCTTGGTGGGGCAACCAGCTCTAGGAAGAAGTTGCTCCAAACGCCTTCCATTTAAGAATAATGGAGGCCACTGTGCTATTGGGAACATTCAGTGCAGTGGAGATCCGTGCCTCGACAAGATTATACCTCTGAGCTCTATAGGCAGTTCTTTCCTGATAGGGGGTGTCTTTCCAAATCTTGTCCAATCAAGGTGTAGAAACACCTCAAAGATCATCTCAAGTTTTATAGCAAAGGGTCTGTTTGTTTTTCCATTTTAATAAATGTGCAATTTGCAGTTTCTAAAATTCTGTTTTCACTTTCTCATTATTGGGTACTGAGTGCAGATTTATGGAGGAAAACTTGAGTTTTTTTAATTTTAGCACTAGGTCATAACAGGACAAAATTTGAAAAATGAAAGGGTCTGAATGCATTGTATATGAATCTGCTCAGCTCCTCCTGGTCTATAACATGCTTCCTGCAGATTGCCCTGCATTCCATGGTGACAGGTTCTGGCTAAAGATAAAAGCAGACTGAACTGGATGTGTGGCCTAGAGAAGAACAATATGAGTCTATCAATGGGAGTATGTAAGCAGTTTTGACCCCTCAAAACTGTTAACAGTTCTACATAGGTGATGAGGAAGCTTGCATACCTTACGGTGATGGTCATGCAGTACCCTTGGCTCCCTGCACTATATACTTCCTCAGCTCCTCTTGTCTGCTTTGAGTGATGGCTGTAGCATGCATTCAGGAGACTGCTAAAACTATCATGCAAAGGGAATTGCCTCCATGACATTTGTCCTGGCGATGCTTAAAGGAGTTGTCCAGCTTTTACTATGTGGAGGTCTATCATTAGCTGGTGTATCACTTAAGAAAAGCTGAACAACACTGTTTAAAATTCCGATATCTTGGTCCTCACATATTTATCACTGTTAGCAGTTTTGAAGGACAGTAGTTGACAAACTCCATTTAAAACTACTGGACACATACAGGTCCTTCTCAAAAAATTAGCATATTGTGATAAAGTTCATTATTTTCTGTAATGTACTGATAAACATTAGACTTTCATATATTTTAGATTCATTACACACAACTTAAGTAGTTCAAGCCTTTTATTGTTTTAATATTGATGATTTTGGCATACAGCTCATGAAAACCCAAAATTCCTATCTCAAAAGATTAGCATATTTCATCCGACCAATAAAAGAAAAGTGTTTTAATGCAAAAAAGTCAACCTTCAAATAATTATGTTCAGTTATGCACTCAATACTTGGTCGGGAATCCTTTGCAGAAATGACTGCTTCAATGCGGCGTGGCATGGAGGCAATCAGCCTGTGGCACTGCTGAGGTGTTATGGAGGCCCAGGATGCTTCGATAGCGGCCTTAAGCTCATCCAGAGTGTTGGGTCTTGTGTCTCTCAACTTTCTCTTCCCAATATCCCACAGATTCTCTATGGGGTTCAGGACAGGAGAGTTGGCAGGCCAATTGAGCACAGTAATACCATGGTCAGTAAACCATTTACCAGTGGTTTTGGCACTGTGAGCAGGTGCCAGGTCGTGCTGAACAATGAAATCTTCATCTCCATAAAGCTTTTCAGCAGATGGAAGCATGAAGTGTTCCAAAATCTCCTGATAGCTAGCTGCATTGACCCTGCCCTTGATAAAACACAGTGGACCAACACCAGCAGCTGACATGGCACCCCAGACCATCACTGACTGTGGGTACTTGACACTGGACTTCAGGCATTTTGGCACTTCCTCTCCCTAGTCTTCCTCCAGACTCTGGCACCTTGATTTCTAATGACATGCAAAATTTGCTTTCATCCGAAAAAGTACTTTGGACCACTGAGCAACAGTCCAGTGCTGCTTCTGTAGCCCAGGTCAGTCGCTTCTGCCGCTGTTTCTGGTTCAAAAGTGGCTTGACCTGGGGAATGTGGCACCTGTAGCCCATTTCCTGCACACGCCTGTACACGGTGGCTCTGGATGTTTCTACTCCAGACTCAGTCCACTGCTTCCGCAGGTCCCCAAGGTCTGAAATCGGTCCTTCTCCACAATCTTCCTCATGGTCCAGTCACTCTTCGTGCAGCGTTTTCTGCCACACTTTTCCTTCCCACAGACTTCCCACTGAGGTGCCTTGATACAGCACTCTGGGAACAGCCTATTCGCTCAGAAATTTCTTTCTGTGTCTTACCCTCTTGCTTGAGGGTGTCAATGATGGCCTTCTGGACAGCAGTCAGGTCGGCAGTCTTACCCATGATTGCGGTTTTGAGTAATGAACCAGGCTGGGAGTTTTTAAAAGCCTCAGGAATCTTTTGCAGGTGTTTAGAGTTAATAAGTTGATTCAGATGATTAGGTTACTAGCTCGCTTAGAGAACCTTTTCATGATATGCTAATTTTTTGAGATAGGAATTTTGGGTTTTCATGAGCTGTATGCCAAAATCATCAATATTAAAACAATAAAAGGCTTGAACTACTTCAGTTGTGTATAATGAATCTAAAATATATGAAAGTCTAATGTTTATCAGTACATTACAGAAAATAATGAACTTTATCACAATATGCTATTTTTTTTAGAAGGACCTGTATTGTAATTTTCATGGTCACTGTGCAATGCCATACCACTTGCCAATATTAACATAGTGCCAGTCAGAATGTAATGTTTGGTCTGGGTGGAGTTGTTTTAGAGAGTTTTTTATGATTATAGGTGACTGTGTTTGCAACAAGCTACTGTTCATATTTATTATTCATGATTTGCATTTTACAGAGATCAATGAGGGACCCTCCTCATATACAGCTGGAATCAGGTAATATGTCTGCTAGACAAAACAAAGTATCATATTTAGATACCTCTAGTTAACCTTTTTGGTTTATGCTTGTACTTTTGCTTTTTTTTTGTTTTTCAGTGATGAGGAAGAAGAGGAAGAAGATGTGTTAATAAGTGAGGAAGAGACTCCATATAAAGATGACCCCACAGATGAAACTTACAGACCCCCTCATATAGAAAGGTAATGGGCATTACAAGTTACAGTTTACTTAAAGGGATTTAAGAATTGATGAGAAATCCTAAGAGCAGGACATTAATATCTAAATGTTGGGTGTCCAACTATCGACACTTCAACCAATCAGCTGTTTGAAGAGGCCATGATACTCGGACAAGCACTGCGGCTTCTTCCTAGGCCTGTGACATCATTGCCATCAGCGCAATCCCTGTGAAGTGAATAAGGATGAGCTGCAATACAAAGCACAGCCAGAATACAATGTGCAGCACTGTGCTTGGTGCATTATGAAGAGGGCAGGGGGTGCTGGGAGTCTAACCCCCACCATTCAGATATTAATGGCCTATCCTGGGGAGAGATTATCAGTATTTAATTCCCAGAAAACCTATTTAACCTCCTTTAGTACACCTGTCTTCCACCATTTGTCTCCAGCTTTTTCATCTCAGTAATCCTCTTTTTGCTTCCCTTTCCTGCCTTCTCCATCTCAGTGAGGATGATGATGACGATGATGATGATGAGGAATTGATAAGTGAGGAGGAAATTGGTTATAAAGATGACCCCAGGGATAAAAGTTATAGGCCACAACTGAACAGGTACATGTTGCTCGTGTTGTGTGTGTGTCCCTCATGCTATTTACAGATGCGGTAAACACCAGCACAATGTGTTAGCCCGGCATAGTAGTGTGCTGTGAAAGTTTTTGAAAGTGCGCTACCAGCCTTCTCCAGTGAAAAATGTTAAACCTGTCATTTAACTATCCCACCACCACATGGTGCATGGAACGACCAAACTAATGTAGTGTCCTAAGGGTTAATCACTTTGAAATGATAAAGTAAAGGATTACAGTGTATAATCATATATTTGTGGCAAAGGTTGAAACTTTTCTCTCTTATTTCCATTTTTCAGAAGTGGCACAAAAGGGGGTATGGTGAGTGTCAGAGGGGCGGTGCTAGCAGGCATAGCACATTAATCTGCATGTACATGTCATGAATTTAAGAAATGTGTCATCAGAAAATGACATGGTTTAAATGACGTTTTATGTTTAGCATATTTTTAAAGAATTTTTGATAATGTTATTTTTAATTTCCCATGTCAAATATGCATTTTTAAACAAAAATCATAAAATCCTGCCGTTTTCCCACTAGCCACTAAGCCTAATAATAGGCACCACTTCTTGTTCTGTACAGATCACTTTACTGAAGTTACCTGTTTATCTATATACAGAGGTGATATTACAGACAGGATTAGAATGGCAGATAAGCCAGCCATTCACAATAGGTGATTCACCATTCCCAATTGCCAAAGCTTATCAATTCTTTTCCTTTTTGTCCTCCATGATGGCATTACCATAAGAGAGACTTTCCTCCAACCAGGTGGGACAGGAAGAAAAATTTGACTCTCCTTTGATTCCAACTCAGTGTCTTACTGGACCGACAGCCTAAGAGAGTCTAATGATAATGATATGACGTGCATACACATATCCCATACATTTGTGCATTCCGGCAGTCAAATGGGCAAAGTTTCATTCCCGAATTGCAGCATGCGGTCCTAACAAGCTGGGACAAATGTCAGGAGTTATTGGAAAGCAGGATGTCCATCTCCCCAGTGGTGGCTCAGTCCCTCAATTGGTAGAAATCCCTTGATCATTTAGAGAAAGGGGTCTTCTGGGTTATAAAAGATCTGCAGGTGATCACTGCAGACGTGCGCCAGTTGGGTTGGGGTGCTCATTGGTCTTATCATTATTTTCAGGGGCGTGGTCAGAATCCCAGGCCAGAGTGTCCTGAAATCTAAGAGAGCTGTCTGGGAAACATTGAAAGATGTCTAGAACTAAAATGAAAAGGCTTTCGGATAAGATCCAACAACACTTCAATAGTAGCCTATCTGAATCACCAAGGAGATACAAAGGTGTGATGTTGCACAAAGTTTCGAAAAATAATTTTGTGAGCAGAGACCTATCTAAGGTCCCTTTCTATTGTTCACTTAAAAGGAGTGCAGAATGTGAATACAGATTTTTTTTAACCCCTTAAGGACATGGCCATATTTCACCTTAAGGACCAGGCCATTTTTTTGCAAATCTGACCAGTGTAATGTGGGGATAACTTTAAAATGCTTTTACTTATCCAGGCCATTCTGAGAATGTTTTTTCGTCACATATTGTACTTCATAACACTGGTAAAATGGAGTAAAAAAAACATTTTTATTTATAAAAAAACACATTTGCCAAAATTTTGGAAAAATTTGCAAATTTCCAAGTTTCAATTTCTCTACTTCTATAATACATAGTAATACCTACAAAAAAAGTTATTAATTTACATTCCCCACATGTCTACTTCATGTTTGGATCATTGTAGGAATGCCATTTCATTTTTGGGGACATTACAAGGCTTAGAAGTTTAGAAGCAAATCTTGAAAATTTTCAGAAATTTACAAAAACCCACGTTTTAGGGACCAGTTCAGGTCTGAAGTCACTTTGTGAGGCTTACATAATAGAAACCACCCAAAAATGACCCCATTCTAGAAACTACACCCCTCAAGGTATTCAAAACTGATTTTACAAACATTAACCCTTTAGGTGTTCCACAAGAGTTGATGGCAAATGGAGATGAAATGTCAGAATTTCATTTTTTTTGCCAAATTTTCCATTTTAATCAATTTTTCCACTAACAAAGCAAGGGTTAACAGTTTTGTTAACAAACAAAACTCTATATTTATTGCCCTGACTCTGCGGTTTACAGAAACACCCGATATGTGGTCGTACACCACTGTATGGCCACACAGCAGGGCATAGAGGGAAAGGAGCACCGTGTGGTTTTTGAAAGGCAGATTTTGCTGGACTGGTTTTTTGACACCATGTCCCATTTGAAGCCCCCCTGATGCAACCCTACAGTAGAAACTCCAATAAAGTGACCCCATCTAAGAAACTACACCCCTCAGGGTATTCAAAACTGATTTTACAAGCTGTATTAACCCTTTAGACGTTCCATACGATTTAATGGAAAATGGAGATAAAATTTTTGGAAGATTTCCCATTTTAATAATTTTTTTCCAGTAACAAAGCAAGGGTTACCAGCCAAACAAAACTTAATATTAATTGCCCTGATTCTGTAGTTTACAGAAACACCCCATATGTGGTCGTAAACTACTGTATGGCCAAACGGCAGGGCGCAGAAGGAAGGGAACGCCATATGGGTTTTGGAAGGCGGATTTTGCTGGACTGTTTTTTTGACACCATGTCCCATTTGAAGCCCCCTGATGCACCCCTAGAGTAGAAACTCCAAAAAAGTGACCCCATTTTGGAAACTATGGGATAAGATGGCAGTTTTTTTGGGTACTATTTTTAGGGTACATATGATTTTTGGTTGCTCTATATTACACTTGTGGGAAGCAAAGTAACAAAAATAGAAATTCTGAAATTTCATCTCCATTTGTCATTAACTTTTGTGGAACACTTAAAGGGTTAACAAAGTTTGTAAAATCAGTTTTGAATACCTTGAGGGGTCTAGTTTCCTAAATGGGGTCACTTTTTGGAGTTTCTACTCTAGGGGTGCATCAGGAGGGCTTCAAATAGGACATGGTGTCAAAAACCAGTCCAGCAAAATCTGCCTTCCAGAAACCATATGGCATTCCATTCTTTCTGTGCCCTGCCGTGTGACCATACAGTAGTTTACAACCACATATGGGGTGTTTCTGTAAACTAAAGAATAGGGGCAATAAATATTTAGTTTCGTTTGGCTGTTTATCCTTGCTTTGTTACTGGAAAAATGGATTGAAATGAAAAATTTGCCCAAAAATACCTGTTTTGGCACCGTTTTAATTTTTTATTATTTACAGCGTTCATCTGACAGATTAGATCATGTGCTATTTTTATAGAGCAGGTTGTTACGGACGCAGGGATACCTAATATGTATACCTTTTTGTAGTTATTTAGGTTTTACACAATAATATCATTTTTGAAACAAAAAACGTTTGTGTCTCCATAGTCTGAGAGCCATAGTTTTTTCAGTTTTTAGGCAATTGTCTCAGGATGGGTATCATTTTTGAGGGATGAAATAACGGTTAGATTGGCTCTATTTTGGAGGGCATACGCCTTTTGAACGCGCTTGCTATTACACTTTTTGTGATGTAAGGTGACAAAAATCGCTTTTTAAACCCGTTTTTATTTTATTTTTGACAGTGTTCACCTGGGGGTTAGGTCATATATTTATATAGAGCCGGTCGTTACGGACGTGGTGATACCTAATATGTATACTTTCTTTTATTTTTTTAAGTTTTACACAATAATATTATTTTTGAAACAAAAAAAAAACATGTTTTAGTGTCTACATAGTCTGAGAGCCATAGTTTTTTTATTTTTGGGCCATTGTCTCATGTAGGAGCTCATTTTTTGCGGGATGAGGCGCCAGTTTGAATGGTACTATTTTGGCGTACATACGACTTTTTTGATCACTTTTATTACCTTTTTTGGGAAGTAGGGTGGGCAAAATTTCTATTTCATCACGGCGTTCGCCGTGCAGGGAATATAACATGACCGTTTTATAGATCAGGTCGTTACGGACGCGGTGATATGTAACGTGTAGGGAATTATTATTATGTTTTTAATCAGTGATAAATGTGTTTTTTATTTTTCTTTTTTCCCTTTTTTGACCCAGACCCACTTGGTTCTTGAAGATCCAGTGGGTCTGATGTCTGTATAATACAGTACAGTACACTATATAGTGCACTGTATTTCACTTACACTTCTGTCTGAACAGATCTCTGCCTTTAGCACAGATCTGTTCAGCACCATGGACAGCAGGATGCCTGAGAAGGCCTCCTGTTGCCATGGGAACCTTCCCCGTCTGCCATAACTGAGCAGAGGGGAAGGAGGGGCTCCCTCCCTCTGTGCTCCCTTTCAAGAATCGGGGCTGCAAAGGCACAGCAGCCCCCGATAGGAGAGGGAGGAGCTCCTCCCTGTTAACCACTACCATACCGCGGTATGGAAGGGTTAAAGTGGCTGACATCTGCACAGATGTCAGCCGTTTGAATCAGAGTGTCAGCAATGAGTCTGATCTAACCGCTCGGCCATCCTGAGAATGAACGGGGGCGGGCGGATGATTGCGCGCCCGCCCCCGCACTGCCGCACGCCTCCGCACCGCCCACAATTCTCCCCCTGCTGCGCCCACAAGCACAATGGACACAGGGCTGCGGGAGGGGTTAACTATATTATAAAAACTTATTTGAAGTTTCTGATCTGGGGATCAGAAACTTGCATGCACGCTGCAAACCGCAGGTCTGAATTTACCAGGCACCCAGTTCCGATCATTGCCAGCCTTGCGGCAGTGATCGAACTACATGACGTACGTCATGTGTCCTTAAGATTTGGGAAACATGCCATACCGGTACATCATGTGTCCTCAAGGGGTTAAGCAGAGTCCATCTATATCTAGGGAGTGGAGTCTTAGTGCCATCAAGTAACTGCAAGGCGGGGAACTCCTCAGATAGATATTTTTCTTCCGCTGAGAACACAAGGTTTTCTCTCTGTTCTCTCTCTAGCATGGAAATTTCAGCTGGGTTATGCGTTTCCTCTTCTTCAGCTGGGCAGCAGTATCTTGTGAAAAATACGGGAGAGAAGGCCAGGTCCTCCTGGTTGCGCCTTATGACCCAAAATTAATGGTTCCCTCTTCTGAAGTTAATGTTGATACAAGCACCGTGGATTCTTCCTTGGGAGGCGGATCTTCTTTCACATAGTGCTGTCCTACACCCCTAGGTAGAAGCTCTTCATTTAGCAGCCTAGGTCCTGAATGGCTAAAACTCAGGCCCAATGTTATATTTGAACAGGTCATAGATACCATGTCTGCTAGTAGGAAATCGGTGACCTCAAAATTTATTCCAAAATTTGGAATAAATTTTGCTTGTGGTGTATAGAGCGTCATCTGTCATAAAAGAAAACACCCCTGGATAATATGCCTTTTTAACCCTCTTCCCGACCAGTGCAATAGATGTATAGCGCTGGGCAAGACTTTAAAGATGGCGCATGTCATGAATGCGGTGGGCACCATAGCCCCGGGTGCCTGCTGTTTTAAAGGCAGGCACCCGGGTCTAATGTATAGGATTGACATTAATCTCATACATTTAACCCCTCAGATGCAAGTTCGCACTTCCGAGTGTGTACCGGCTCCCCTAGCGAAGATCGGGGAATCGGATAGTGTGTGCAGCAGTCTCTGTACTCCTAAGCGATATAAGGCTGCCGCACATTAGTTCCTGTACACACACCTGTACAGAACAGGAAATCATGACCTATTATTAGGCCTTGTGAACAGTTTGCAAATTGTAGGATTACGGTATATACATTTTCATGATAGATAGATAGATAGATAGATAGATAGATATGGGGAAAAATAACTATTTAAAATTGTTAACAATTCCCCAAAATATGTTCAATCTAAAAACTTGATGTAAACAATATGCAATTTTCTGAGACACGTTGATCCATTTAATTCAGTTTATACAGCACACAGCAAAGGATTAACAGCAATATGCACCACAATATGTTTCACCCTGTTTCTGCAGTATATAGAAATATCCCATGTATGATTCTAGTATGCTGATTGATATACAACTTCAGTCCTCAGAAATGAAGTTGCGGTTTTTAGGGTGTTTTTCAGACACCATGTGAGATGCAGAGGGCCTCAGCTGCTAAGACATAAACACCCCTCAAAAGACCCCCATATTGGAATGTACACCCTAAAGGAATGTATCTAGGGGTGTAGCAAGAGTTTTGACCCCACAGGTTTTTATAGAATTTATTAGAATTGGGCCATGAAAATGCAAAATTACATAAAACTTTTTGCCAATAGAATGTCGCTTTAGACCCATTTGTTTAATTTTCATAAGGGGTAATAGGAGAAAGAGCATCTCAAAATTTGTTACACATTTTCTCCTAAATATAGCAACACCCCATATGTACTCATAATCTTCTGCATGGGCACACTGCAGGGCTCAGTAGGGATAAAACGCTATTTGGCTTTTGAAGGGCAGATTTTGCTGGAGTGGTTTTTGAGTGCAATGTTGCATTTCTAGAGTCCTTGCAGTATCAATACAGTGTAAAACTTCAAAACTTGCCCCATCTTGGAAACTAAACCCTCAAGGAGTTCCCCTAGTGATTGGCTTGATCCCACAGATGTTTCATAGAATTTTAAAATTGCGACATGAAATGAAAACTATTTTATATTAATTACATGTAGTTTTAGCCCCAAATGTTCGTAATTTTCACAAGTGGTAATAGGAAAAAAAGCACCCAAATTTTGTTGCATATACAGTACCCTCTGTGTGGTCATAAACTTCTGACTGGGCACACTGCAGAGTTCAGAAAAGAAAGAGCACCATGTGCATTTGAGGCTCTGCGGTGAAATTGCTATTTTTCATTGCCCAATATGCTGTGCCCCTAGCTTATACCATCTGAGGTTCACACCACACTTCTTAAATTAGTAGGTGGTTTCTACTGGCTACGGAAATGCCCAAAATGTGGACATAAACTGTCTTATGGGAACACAGCAATGCTTAGAAAGGAAGGAGTGACATTTGTCTTTTGGAGAACTGATTTTGCTTGAATAGTTTTCGGGTGCGACATCACATTTGCAGAGACTCTGAGGTAACTGTACAGTGAAAATCCCAAATAAGTGACCCTATTTTGAAAACTTCCTGAAGGAATTTTTAAAGGGTGAAATGAGCATTTTGACATCACATGTATTTTGCAGAAATGAATGAGAAAGGGACCGCGCAAATGAAAATTGCATGTTTTTCACAGATATGGCATTTAAAGGGGGACCTTTATGGGTCCAAACATAATAACGTAGTAGCAAGACATGTAGTGGTTAAAGCAGGGATCTCCCTGCACTTACTATTTTTCTCTCCACCGATCCGTTCGCCCGCTCTGGGCCCGTTAAATTCTCCCGCGCTGTATGCTAATCACTAGTATCGGAACACCAGGGAGGAGACATCAGCTTCTGTCCTGGGCGTTCCTTGTCCCTAGCTGTGAAAAAACTCGCCTTCTCCCTGGCTGTGACGCTCTGCTCTGCGATTGGACAGCGCTACAGCCAGGGAGAAAGAACGCCAAGGAGAAAAGCTGATGTCTCCTCCCTGGTGTTCCAATGCTAGTGATTAGCATACAGTGTGTTAGGAATTTAACGGGAATGGAGCGGCGGAAATAAAAATAGTAAGTGCAGGGAGATCCCTGCATTAACCCTACATGTCCTGCTACTTACTTTATTATGTTTGGACCCATGAAAAGTCCTCTTTAAGTGCCCAATATTTTGTTTTGCTTGTGACACCTGAGACTCACACAGCACGCCTTAAAGGAAATATGTCACCAAAAATGTTATCTTCCAGTTAAAACCAGATACACATATCCTTTTTTCTAATCTGTTTTTATTTTCTGATTTATTTATTCTATTTTCTGAACATTTTTATTACGGCTGCCATTATTTCTGAGCCGTTCTTAACAGCATTTAGAAATCATTAAAAAATAGCCCCATGGTCCATAGACACAATAGTCCAGAGGGGACCTCATTGACTTCTATGGGAGAGTTTTCTAGTCATGCTCTGTGACCTGTGCAGAGGCGATTGTACAAGGAAAGAATATATAAGCTTTGACAATCACATACTGTAAATGGTAGATCCTGTTTTATTTATACACAGAGTTTTTGCAAATCTGACATGTTACTTTATACTGTAATAACTATGGAACGGTTTTTCTTATCCAAGCTATTCTGAGATTTTCACGTGACACATTGTACTTCATGTTAGTGATAAATTTGAGTAAATATGTTTTATCTTTATTTATAAAAAAAATTGAGAAAATTCACTATTTTCCCAAACCATTTTTTAAGCACCAATTCAGTTATAAATTGATTTTGAGGGGCTTACGAAATGGAAACAACCAATTAATTACCCCATTTTAGAAACTACACTCAAATTATTCAAAACTGATGTTACAAACTTTGTTAACCCTTGAGGTGTTCCACAAGAATTAAAGGAAAATTAAGGCGAAATTTCAAAATGTACATTCATTTTTTTGTAGATCAATTTTTTCTTGCAACACAGCAAGGGTTAACAGCAACATAAACCTCAATATACATTACTCTGATTCTGCAGTCTACAGAAATACCCCATACGTGGTAGTAAACTGCTGTCAAGGCAGTGGTCAGAAGGAAAGGAGCGCAATGTGGTTTTAGGAGGCAGAGTTTGCTAGAATGGTTTTTGGGCACCATTCTGTATTTGAAGAGACCTTGATGTACCCCTACAGTGGAAACCCTCAAAAGTGAAGAGACCAAGAGTGTTGAAGCTGCAATCACTTATTTTGCACAGCATAAGAAATGAGCAACTGTGTACAAATAATGGATTGTTCAGAATTGAAAAAAAATATTTTGTAGGCTCAAATATGGGCTTTAAAATCATAAAAGTAAAAAAAGTTAAAAATATATAACAATTAAAAAATACATAAATAACAAAAATGATGGTCATCACCGTGTCCGAAAATGCCCATACTATTAAGATAAGAAAATATTTTTCCAATACAGAGAATGGCGTACGGAAATAAAGGGTCAAAAATTTAATAAAATGTGATGGTATCAATAAAAACGACAGATTGTCCCGCAAAAATGAGCCCCCACACAGCTCAGTAGATATAACTATAAAAAAGTTATGGGGGTCAGAATTTTTTTTCAAAGTTTACATTTATTTTAGACATAAAAAAAAATATACATATGTGGTATTATTGTAATCGTACTGACCCAGAGAATCAAGGGCACAGGTCAGTTTTGCTGCAAAGGGAACGCCGTGGAAACAAAACCCATAAAACGGTGGAGGAATTGCGTTTTTTCCCCTAATTCTGCATTTGGAATTTTTTTTCCACTACATTTTATTTCATATTAAATGATGGCATTAGAAAGTACAACTTGTCCCACTGAAAAATAAAAAAGTTATGGTTCAAGGAAGATGGGGAAGAAAAATAAAAACTCAAAAACGAAAAAACCTCTGGTATCATAAGGGTTATTAAAGCTTATTTCTAAATTACTAAATGGTGATTAACACTTATTTAAGCCAGTAAGATAAGAGTTGAGCTATAAATAGTATTTATAAGATTAGAGATAAGGAGCCCCCAGCTGAACTGCCTGATGAAACAGAGTTATAATACAAGCTCCTGCTTCTGGAGAATCTCAAGGTTGTGCAGAGAAAAGAGTTCAAAGTTTTTAATAATAACCAATTGAAAATATGATTTCAGCTCAACATGAGTACAATGCAATAATAAAATAAAAATGCCCTTAAAGGTATACATAGCCTTTAACCGCCTAACACAGGGATGCGTCCAGGTGGCGGCAGGTCTATTCCTCTTTGACGTGGCGGCGCGTCATTCGCGAGAGGCGAGATTTGCTGTGAACGCGCGCGCTCACAACAGATCACGCCTCAGGATGATCAATCGCTGGCAGGCTGTAAATCTAAAATAAAGGCATCAAACATGTATATCAGACGCTGTTTTGTTAACAGCGTCTGATATACCTGCTACCTGGTCCTCTGGTGGTCCCATTTGCTGGGATCGACCACCAGAGGACCAGGTAGCTATGTAAAGTAGCACCAAGCACCACACTACACCCCCCACTTATTAACCCCTTGTTAACCCCTGATCACCCCATCTAGACTCCCTGATCACCCCCTGTCACTGATCACCCCCTGAAAGACTCCATTCACATGTCCCTATGTGTTTTGCGGATCTGCAAAACACGGACACCGGCAATGTGCTTTCCGCATTTTGCAGATCCGCACATTGCCAGAACTATATAGAAAATGCCTTTTCTTGTCCGCAATTGCAGACAAGAATAGGACATGTTCTATATTTTTGCGAACGGAAGTGCAGACCTGGAACTGCGGATCTGCAATTCCGGATCCGAGCGGAACAAAGTCTGTCCCCATAGAAATGAATGGGTCCGCAATTCCGTTCCGCAAACAGAATTGCGGACGTGTGAATGGGGCATAAGGGTCACTTATCACCGCCAGTTAGTTAGCTACTTGTTAGGTAGTTAGTGCCCAGCCCACCGCAACGCAGTCACTGATTTAGGCAGAGATTTTTTCATCCACATTGATCGATGCTTATGAAAAATCTGTGCCGTTCATTTTTTTTTTTCAGCCCAGGCTGAACGGAAAAAATCTCATTACCCGTATGCTCAATATAAGGAGAATCGCAGAAACTCCTAATGCTGGCCATACGTGTAATGATTGCGGAGACCCTCAAATGCCAGAGCAGTATAGAAAGAAGACACCCCAAGGTATTTCGTGAGAGGTATGGTGAGTTCATGTAAAAAAGACTTTGTAAAAAAAATATATATCAATTTCCGCTAACTTGTGCCAAATTTTTATTTTTTCCTGTGAACTCGCCATGCCCCTCACGGAATACCTTGGGGTGTCTTCTTTCCAAAATGGGGTCACTTGTGGGGTATTTATACTGCCCTGGCATTTTAGGGGTCCTAAAGCGTGAGAATCCAAATGCGTAAAAATGCCCTGTGAAATCCTAAAGGTACTCATTGGAATTAGGGCCCCTATATACCCATACTTTGTGTGAGAAATATCGCTGTAAACGACAACTTTTTAATTTTTTTATACAAAGTTGTCAATTTACAGAGATATTTCTCTCACCCAACATGGGTATATGTAAAAATACACCCCAAAACACATTGCCCTACTTCTCCTGAGTACGGTGATACCACATGTGTGACACGTTTTTGCAGCCTGGGTGCGCAAAGGGGCCCAAATTCCAACGAGTACCTTTAGGTTTTACAAGGTTGCTCACAATTTAGCCCCGCCCAAAATGCCAGAACAGTAAACACACCCCACAAATGACCCCATTTCGGAAAGTAGACACCCCAAGGTATTCACTGAGGGGCATAGTGAGTCCATGGGAGATTTTTTATATATTTTTTTGCCAGAATTTAGCAGAAATTGAAACTTTATTATTTTTCTTTTTTCCTCAGAAAGTGTCATTTTCCGCTAACTTGTGAAAAAAAATGAAATGATCCATGAACTCATCATGCCCCTCCGCGAATACTTTGGGGTGTCTTCTTTCTAAAATGGTGTCATTTGGGGGGTATTTATACTATCCTGGCATTCTAGCACCTGAAGAAACATGACAGGTGCTCAGAAAGTCAGAGCTGCTTCAAAATGCGGAAATTCACTTTTTTACACCATAGTTTGTAAACGCTATAACTTTTACCCAAACCAATAAATATACACTTATTGGATTTTTTTTTATCAAAGACATGTAGAACAATAAATTTAGAGAAAAATTTATATAGAAATGTATTTTTATTTTTTTTTTAATTTACAACAGAAAGTAAAAAATGTCATTTTTTTGCAAACATTTGGGTCATTTTTGATTAATGCGTATGTAAGTAGATAACAGAGTGGGCACTCAGTATCAGGACAGGATGCAAGGAAACGCAAATAGTAAAATAAAAGCTATTTTAATAAAATGACAGAAAATCTACAACATACTGAAATATAAACATGAACATAAACCCCACGCTAAAACTTTACAAGTAGATGGCGTAAAAATGCGGATATAACATTCATGGAGTAACAGAATAAAAATACTGGCATAAACGGCAATGGAGTCTCCTCAGTGGATGTAAATTGCTGTAATGGTGTTTGCTGAGGTCCAATAACCCCAAGTTCTCACTTGGAGAATATACTAGAGTCCCACAGTATAAAAAAGAGGTGAATAGAGTATTAGTGGTACTAATGTGCAGAAAACGTTACCGCTCCAGTGGTAAATGTTGCAGATGGCGGCTGGGTCTCCACATGTAGCTATAAATGGCATCCACTTTCCTGTAATGCTTCAGACACAGTTGCATGCAGCGTCCCACATGACGTGTCATACGACCAGGTGAAGTGTTCTCTGAGTGGAGACCAGGTCCTAAAGTCCACCTTGTATAGGGAATTTTGTGGAGCCTTTAAATCCTTAACTGGATAATAATGTATCCGCACAAAATCAACAGAAGATCCACGTAAGATAGTTCGCCCAATGCTGCCCAACCATACGCGTTTCGGAGGTCCTCCACCTTCCTCAGTGGTATGGTTCTTTTTCACACTTGACAGACCCTCTTCATTACTATTTCTGGGTTTTAGTGTCAGACAATGGTGTTTTTTTCCACCACAGGCTTGACACTAATCCCTCCGCCAATTACTCCAGTAACCAATGCCCCAAAGGTGCCACGAAGAGCCAAATTGCCTTCAGAAGCGGCCTGGGGCATTTATTTCGCATCTACAGCCTGCCAGCGATTGATCATCGCTGGCAGGCTGTAGTACAACTCCTGAGACGTGCGGCACTGTGAACTGGCGCAGGCGTTCACAGGAAGTCTCGCGAGATGACGCGCCGATCGTCAACCCAGAACTACAGGACCGCCCGCCGGACGCATCCGTGCGTTAGGCGGTCCTGTAGTGGTTAAAGGGTTGGCCACTTTCTGGCTACTGTTCATCAATGTGTTTGTAAGAGGACTATATGGCACTTACTAATATCTTCTTTTTTATATTCTGCACCATTTTTCTATCATTCATAATGTACTCTCCCTTGTTGGTAGAGTCTTTTGCGCTGTCCACAGAGAGGTTCTGTCCATAAAATAGCCGCTGGTGGAGGTTCATGTGACCAGGCAAATCACGGAGTCTCCTCCATTAAAATACCTGCAATAAACTCTCAACAATGCATGTGCAGATGTGGTGTATTTGAGTGGAGAAGGCTGAATGACATGTCTGGAGTTATTTGCCTGGTCACGTGACCCTCCATCAGCGGCCGTCTTATCGACAGGTCTGGACAGCACAGAAGATTTACCCAACAAGGGGACATGACTTATGAAATATAGCAAAGGGCATAGAAAATCAACAATTAGAAATTGCCATATAGTCATCTTACCTACATTGGTCAAAAGTAGCCAGAAAGTGGCCAACCCTATAAGCAGTAGGTTTCACTTGAATGCCAGTTCCTGTGAGGGTGTGCTGTTCTGTTTGCCTGACCTCTGCCTTATTCCTGCCTGCCCTGACTTTAAACCGTTTACTTGATTGCTTACACTCAGTCTGCCCTTAACTTCGGCCTGTCCTTGACAACTGTTTTGCCTGTTCCCTCTGTCCTCCCACTGGTTTCTCTTACCCCCGTGGGTCAGCTGTCAACCACACAAGGACCAAGAGGTAGTGGTTCTTGTGATTCCAAGAGGTAGTGGTCTGATGGCTCCCTCCGGGTCTCTGTGTAGAGATCAAGGGTGAATACCCAGGGACCTCCGAGATAACGCCCTTAGGATTAGCCCAAAGTCAAACCTTTTGGTTGACACAGTGGCTCCACACCCACTGCCATAACAAAGAGTTTTTGATATTTTTTACCTTGTACCTTTCCTTATGAATTATTACTAATCCCCAGATCACAGTCTTCCCCTTCCATAATGTAATTTTCCATTTTTGTAATTTTTTATAAGGGTACTTTCACACTAGCGTTATTCTTTTCCGGTATTGAAATCCAGTAAAGGGTCTCAATACCGTAAAACGCTTTGTTTTGTCCCAATGTATCTGAATAGAAAGCAATCCGTTCAGTATGCATCAGGATGTCTTCCGTCCCGTCCCTTGTGCGGTATTGTTTTCCAACAGATCGCGCTGTTGGCCAGAGCATGCGCAGTAGCTACATCAATGCCATAACCACAGTGGGCATTGTAGTGCACTTGCCCCAGTCAAGCAGAACGCAGGCGCAGGTTTTCACAGGGAGAGGAGGAGGACGCAAGGGAAAGGAGAGAGGCGGGGATCTCAAGCAGAGCAGCCTGGGCTCCGAAGATGTAAACTCCGCCCTGGGCACTTGCGAGCCGCATTTGCATATATATAAAAGTTCGTTTTTGCTGCAGGAGAGCGATACTAGTGACTAACAAAGGTACCATTTAAATCATCTTAAGTTAAGCCAGAACCCTGTGTACTCGGTCTATAATGACCAAATGTGGTGACAGACTCCCTTTAAAGGGACAGTGAAGCCAGAAGTGGTCCATGCTTTCCAGCAGCTGATATAATTAGTGTCCATCCATTAGGATTTACCACAGGTATTCATTCTGTGGGATACTCCTAAATCCTGACCGGCAAGTGGGCCCTGAGGACTGGAGTTGGGGAACCCTGCGCTTGAGGACCTGGAGGTGAGATGTAACACCAGGAGTCACAGCAATGTGGCTCCTACTTTCCCCAGGTGTGCTGCAAAGCTTCCACCGTTGATGCCAAGCAAAGTTTCGTGAGTGGCAGTGGTCCTCCCAGGCCACTGAAGAAAAGCTGAGGGTTCACATGGGTGAGTACCAACAGGCGAGTAAGACCACGAGGAGACTTCGGGAGGAGCTGCACTGTGCCCTGCCATGGTTGAGGTGGGTCCGAAGAAGAAGCAGCAAGAAATCCTCACTGAAATAAAGAGACTGGAGTAGGAGATTGAGAGATTGAAGGAGAGGAAAGAGCTGATCATCGCAAATTTCTGAAAAACTGACTAAACGTTTTTTTCCTTTGAATGAAATTTTAACATTATGTCCCTAATGCCCTAAAGAAAAACTTGGTCCAATATACTTTATTTATTCACTTTGTATTTTTCCTAGTGTTTTCCCTACCTAAAGCGCACCATTCACTGTGCACTTAAAACTCAGTTCTCCGTACAACGTTGACAGCTCAGCGGTGAACGGAGTATGGACTGTGAAATTTATGAATTGGGCCAACGCAACTTCTGCCATTGCCCCCGGGAGGTTTACTAACTCCTGGCATAGCACATGGGTACTCTGTAGAGTGGAGTGGGCTCCTACTTCTGCCTGCTCTGCTAAGCTAAGTCCTGACATGCAGTTCTCTTAGCTTAGTAGAGCAGGCAGAAGCAGGATCCCGCTGTACTCGGCTAATCCTCGCATATGACCTTGGTACAGAGTACCCATGTGCTTTGCCAGAAATTAGTAATCCTCCAGGAGGGCACGGGCAGGAGCAGCAATATGCTCTCCTGCGGCCCCATTGATAAATTTTACTCTTCGTACTCCATACACTGCTGAGCAGTCAGCGGTGTACGGAGAACTGAGCTTTAGGCGCACAATGAATAGTGTGCTTTAGGTAGGAAAACACTAACAAAAATACAAAATTAAAGGAGTCTTTCACCCCCAAACCCCAATTTTCACTACTTACATCATTCTTTGGTAAACAGTCCCCCATTATATAGCCACTTACCCCATAATTTTTAAACTTAGGGATGTTGAGAAAACGGCGTTTATAAGACCTGTCAATCAATAGTGAAGGAGCCCAGGGCGGTCATACCGGCCGGAGCCCAGGCCGCGCGCTCATCATACTTTTCTACCACGCCCCTGTGCGCAGGGTAGCCCGATGCTTGCGCCAGTAATCGGGAATCCAGTGCGCAGGCGCGGACTGTCCAATCCACGGCGCGGGATTTGGCCAGTTCTGGAGGAGGCCGAGCGCATCACAATGGGCTGGCCACCTGGGTGAAAGGGGCGTGGTAGAAAAGTATGATGAGTGCGCGGCCTGGGCTCCGGCTGGTATGACGCCGCCCTGGGCTCCTTCACTATTGATTGACAGGTCTTATAAACGTCGTTTCTCAACATCCCCAAGTTTAAAAATTATGGAGTAAGTGGCTATATAATGGGGAACTGTTTACCAAAGAATGATGTAAGTAGTGAAAATTGGGGTTTGGGGGTGAAAGACTCCCTTTAATAAAGTATATTGGAAAAAGTTTTTTTAGGGCATTAGGGACATCATAATAAAATTTTATTAAAAGGTTTAGTTACTCTTTAACAACTGAGTTTTAAAGACGCCTTGGTTCCCCTCTTGACTGAGGTATTTAATGAGTGTCTATACTCAAGCACTCTGCCAAAGTCAATAAGGTGGTCAGCCCTGATCATCCTGTCAAAGGGTAAAGATCCATCTCACATTGAGAACTGGTGTCCCATAGCACTTTTGGTCTGGACAGAAAGATTCTGGCAAACGTGCTGTTTAACTGGCTGGTGAAATTTGCACCCCGGCTCCTTTCGGATGTCCAGAATTGCTCTGTATGGTCTGCCGGGCAGTTTGTCGATTGGCAGGGGTAGAGAGTTTCCCGCTTGTGAATAGTTGGATTGGCCACTCTTTTGAGGTGGGGTCTCGTGTTCGCCAGGGTTGTCTGTTGAGCCCACTGCTATATGTGTTCGCGATTGACCCGGCTGGCCGGTCTCACCTATGCGGACTGGGCCTATGGCGCATTCAGAAAATCCTGAAAACATGACCGGCAGGTGGGCCCTGAGGAGTTGAGGACCACTGCTCAAGCGTACTGGCCGGTTGCTGGCTTCTTCTGTCCCCCGCCGGCCTGGTCCGAGGAACAAAAGCCTGGGACTTGCTCCGTCCAGTCATCCCCAGAGACCCACTCCCCCCTGGGGTGAAGAGAGCAGACTCTGGGTGGAGAGATGGTTTCCTCCAAACAATCAGGAGCACCTCAACACACAGCTGACTGCACCCACAGGTAATTGCAGCTCAGGAACAGCTGGTCCAGAGCTGCACTCACTACTCTGCAGTTGATAGTCAACGGAACCTAGCCAGTCTCCCAAGTTGACCTCAAACAGTTTACTGGATTGCTTACACTCTGTCTGCCCTGACTTCTGCCTGTCCTTGACAACCGTTTTGCCTGTTCTCTCTGTGCTCCACACTGGTGTCTCTTACCTCCGTGGGTCATCTGTCAACCACACAAGGACTACTCCAAGAGGTAGTGGTCTGATGGCTCCCCTCCAGATCTCTGTGTAGAGATCAAAGGGTGAAAACCTGAGCACTTCTGGGATAACTCCCTTAGGATTAGCCCAAAGTCAGACCTTTTAGTTGACACAGTGGTTCCACTGCCATAACAAATTTTTTCCCCTGTACCTTTACTTTATGAATTATTGTAGTCCCTTCCTCGATTCCACCCCCAGTTCCATTACTAAGCCCCAGATCACAATCTTCCACTTCCATAATGTAATTACCCTTCCCCAGTCCCTAGTTTAAACACTCCTCCAACTTTTAGCTATCTTTTCCCCCAGAATAGCTGCACATTCCTCATTTAAGTGTAGTCCATCCCTACCATAAAGCCTGTAGCCAACAGAGAAGTCAGCCCATTTCTCTTGGAATCCAAACCCCTCCTTCCTACACCAGTTCTTGAGCTGTTTAGCTCCCTATTCTCTTGCTGCCTTTCTGATGTGACTTGTGGTACAGTTATTATTTTAGAAAATATTACATTTGAGGTCCTTCTTCTGAGCTTGTGACCAAAGTAATTGACGTTTTTTTTAAGGAATTTCCACGTACTCCTAACTTTGTCATTGGTGCCAATGTGCACCATGACCACTGAGTCTTCACCCACTCCTCCCAGTAATCTCTCAACCCTATCCATAATATGTCGACTTTGAATGCCAGGAAGACAAAAACATTGTTCAACAATCCCTGTTTTTATGACATATCACCCTATCTATACAACTAATGATTGAATCTCCCACTACCAGCACCTGTCTGGCCTGCCCTGCACTTCTAGTCCCCTCTCTGCTAAAACATACTTCTTCTGCTAGCCTGGGAATGTATCTTGTTGCACCATTGCTACCCCTGAGCTAACATGCCCTCATCGTGCCAGTTTGGCAAACTTTTATTATCTAGGTATCTCAGTGTTGCAATTTGCTCATTTAGATCCAATGCAAACATGCAATTTGCTCACATTTCACACATCAATATGTACCCTCAAATGGCCGTTCAAAGACCACTTACATTGCACAAAATATGTATTAGACTGCATTGTCAATCACTGATTCCCAGAATCTAAAGTCATTCAATCTCAAGTCTCAACTTTAGATCAAAACACACTTGCAATCTCCCACGCTGCCAAAATGCCCTGTGCTGCTGTATTTGTCCGGCCGAATCCTGGCATATTTGCCGGGTAGCAGCCCGATCCCATCACTGGGGTTGCTGAGCATTTCGATAATGCCGGATCCAGGTAGTTCCTGCAGGCTGTTCTCTGCTGGAACAGCCTACTGACACTATGCCGGCAGTGTGAAACAAGCCTATTCCATGTTGGCTACATTTCTACAGCTCTCAATATGGCTGATTCCTGTCAGCCATGTTTCTTCAATTTTTAATATGCCTAATTCCTCTTGGCGGCAACGTTCCTACATTTTCCAAAATTTCTGATCCCTGTCATTTGTGTTCCTGCAGCTCCCATTATGCCTGATTTATATTAGCTGCATTCCTACAGCTCCTGACATGCTCAGCAATACTCTCTTTCTGTATGTGGAGGACATATAACTTGTTAGAAGGGACCTACTGACTGACCCCTTTAAAGGGTTTCTGTCACCTGAAAAATGGGTATTAAGCTGGCTAACATTAGTGATGTGCTAATGTCAGCTGGCTGAACATAACTATATTAGTGCCATCTTACTGCCTGCCGCTGTTATTGAGAAAACAAACGTTCAGCGTATACTGAACGGGACGGCGCAGGCGCGAGATTTACACTGCAGACAGGGCAGGACACTAACGCTGCCTAGCCCTGTCAATCTAGTGAAGCAGGGCGTTGCCAGAGGTGGGAGAACGGAGCTTCTAGGAGCAGGCAACGCCCCCTGCTCCTAGAAGCTAATTAGCATAAAATAAAAGTTTTTCCCAATAGCCAGCTTAATACCCATTTTTCAGGTGACAGAAACCCTTCAAGTGGGAGCACAGCTAGCATATCCCAATCCACCCATTTTTCATAATATTAATTACATCGGGGCCAAATGATATTAGAAAAAAAAAAAACATATGACAGCTTATGGGGTTTTTGGCCCTGACACGTCACAAAAGATTGCAATGTAGCACTGGCTGCATCAATTAAAGAAAATGGGGTTGTCTCAACGTAACGGTTGCAAGAAATTCAAATTTGTGGTTTTTGGCTGTGCAACGTGTCATGCCCAGAGTTGCCGTGTTGCCCTAACTTAAAGAGTAAACTTTTAAAATGTCCCTAATGCCATGATAACACTTTTTGTAATATACTTTATTAATAGGGATGAGCGAACCCGAACTGGATAGTTCGGGTTCGTACCAATTTCAGGGTGTTCGGGACCCGGACCTGAACATTTAAAAGAAAGTTTGGGTACGGGTCCGTTGTTCGGTGATTTCTTCCCGCTTTCTGAAGGGCTGCACAGCAGCCAATCAGCTAGCGCTTTACTTCTTGCCCTAAGAAGCCATCACAGCCATGCCTACTAATGGCATGGCTGTGATTAGCCAAGTGCAGCATGTGACCCAGCCTCTATTTAAGCTGGAGTCACGTAGCGCCGCACGTCACTCTGCTCTGATTAGTGTAGGGATAGGACGCAGCTGCTGTGAGGGCGAGATTAGGCAGGGAAAAGTCAGCAAAAACACCTAATGAAGTGATCGATCTACAGCTGTGAATCATTCAACTTCTGCTAGTTAATTGCTTACTAGTTTTTAGGCTGCACAGAGCGTTTTTCTGTCACTTTTTCTGGGGTGATCGGCGGCTATTTTGTGTCTAGTGGTGCACCAGCACAAACTGCCACCAAGTCCATCAATCCATCAATACTAGTTTTTTTTGCTATATCCTACATCAGTGGCTTGGCTGTGCTTATTGTCACCCATAGAAACTCAGGATAGAAATTTCTATATTTTATTGAGGGGTTAAATTCAATTGCCAAAATAGCAATCCCCTAAATCTGGTGTTCCAGCTGTGGCTAGCCAAGTGTAATGCTGTCTGCTGTCTGGCAAAGGATAGATTTTTTCTGTGGTGAAATTCAATTGCCAAAATAGCAATACCATAAATCAGTGGTTTCAGCTGTGGCTGGCCAAGTTTAATAGTATCCGGCAAAGGATAGATTTTGTTCTGGGGTGAAATTCAATTGGCAAAATAGCAATACCGTAAATCTGGTGTTCCAGCTGTGACTGGACAAGTTTCATAGTGTCCGTCATAGGATATATTATTTTCTGCGGTGAAATTCAGTTGCAAAAATAGCAATACCATAAATCTGTGGTTTCAGCTGTGGCTGGCCAAGTTTAATAGTGTCCGGCAAAGGATTTATTATTTTCTGGGGTAAAAGTCAGTAGCAAAAATAGAAATACAGTAAATCTGGTGTTCCAGCTGTTGCAGGCCTAGTGTAAATCTGTCAGTAAAGGGTATATTTTTTTCTGGGGTGAAATTCAATTGCCAAAATAGCAATACCCTGAATCTGGTGTTCCAGCTGTGACTGGACAATTTCACTAGTGTCCGTCAAAGGATAGATTTTGTTCTGTGGTGAAATACAGTTGCAAAAATAGAAATACAGTAAATCTGGTGTTCCAGCTGTGACTGGACAAGTTTCATAGTGTCCGTCAAAGGATATATTTTTCTGGGGTGAAAATCAGTTGCAAAAATAGAAATACAGTAAATCTGGGGTTTCAGCTGTGGCTGGACAAGTTTCATAGTGTCCGTCAAAAATAGCTTTTGTTCTGAGGTGAAATTCAATTGCCAAAATAGCAATACTGTAAATCATTGGTTTCAGCTGTGGCTGGACAAGTTTAATACTGTCTGGCAAAGGATAGATTTTAAATTGTTGGGTGAAATATTACCATTTTTGCTAGGTACAATCCCCTGCACTGCATAACTGACAGGGAACTTATAATTGGTGGTTACATTCTTGCATGAAATGAAGCCTTTTTGGGCTGTGAAGCCAAAGATAGTCTCCAATAACAGTTTTTTATTTTTATTTTTACAACAATGGTTGGGTGAGGCCGGTATACATGTCTATTCTGCATAAGGTTCAAACAAGTCCTGTGGGATCCATGTCTGGTTCTTTTAATAAACGAAAGCTTAGTTGCCAACATTGTCTGCGGACAGGCAGCTGCACTTGTCTGTGATAATGCCCCCAGCCATGCTAAACACACATTCAGACAATACAGTGGCATGACATGTGCCCAATTTGAAGACCCAGAAGTTGGATGGGCCAGACCCAGTGGCGTAGCTAGAAATGATTGGGCACCACATCAAATTTTTGAATAGGGCCCCCTCCCCAGTAATATTTGCGCAACCCCTTCCTTTCATGCCGCCATGCCTGTGGCTACTAAAGATCGCTCTCTCAGACCAGGCCCAGCAGCTGTTCCATTCGCTTTCTACACTGTCTATACTGCCACTGTATATAATTTAATTGTATAATACTGTTGAGGGGCCCTGACAAAGTCCTTTACTCCTCTTCCTCCTCCTGGATGGGCCCTTTCTAGGTCACGGCCCCAAAGCAGTTGCTTCCCCTGTAGCTATTCCCCTAGGCAGACCCAACAGTCAGTACGTGTACTGTTCCAACATGTTGCTGAAATGCTGCCTCCTGCTAAGATGTTCCAGATCTGCTGGTGGTGCAGGTTGTTGTGGCGTGATGACAAAGCTTTTTCACATTTTGCCAATGATAAACCTGCCTTCTGAGGTGTTGGTGGTGACCCAGCTGCATTGGCAAACTCTTCCTCCTCTGCCTTCACCTTGTGCTTCCACTGAGTCCACGGTGTCAGGTGTAAATGCCATCAGCTGCGTGTCTACTAGCGGGCTCATCTTCCTATCACACTCCAGTGAGGGAATTAAGGATGGTAAGTTGTCCTTGTAACGGGGATGCAGCAGGGTGGCCACCCAGTAATCAGCACAAGTTAGAATGTGGCAGTAACTGGGCAGTCGTTGCGCAGGCACTGCAGCATGTTGTCGCTCATGTCTGCCAGGCCGCCCAGAGGCAAGGACAAGCTATCCTCTTTGAGGGAGGTATATCGTCTGTGTCCTCTGTATCCCTCAGCGTTCCTCCTACTCCTCCTCATCCTCCAGAACTGTGCCCTGGATAGACAATTGTGTTCCAGGCCAGGGCCTGTTGGTGCAGGAACCCATCCTCCGAGCCACTTGTAATTGGCTGGCCTTAAGTTATGGATAAGGCGTGTATATAGTTTTGTTTGTTTATATAGTTACTTTAGCTGCATTATAGTTATTTTAATATGTTTTTAAATAAATTTGTAAATAGTTTGTTAATGGTTTGAGTGAAGGGGGTGTTGAGTGTGTAGGGTGTGAGGCTGTTTGGGTTAATTTTCCATCCGCTTTTTATACCGTCTATACTGCCACTGTATATAATTTCATTGTATAATACTGTTGAGGGGGCCCTGACAAAGTCTTTTAGTTCTCCTTCTCCTCCTCCTGGATGGGCCCCTTATAGGTCAGGGACCCAAAACAGTAGCTTCCCATGCTTCCCTGTAGCTACGCCTCTGGACAAACCCATCAGTCACTACATGTACTCTTCCACCATGTTGCTAAAATGCTGCCTCCTGCTAACACGTTCCAGATCTGCTGGCGGTGCAGGTTGTTGTGGCGTGATGACACAGCTTTCCCACATTTCGCCAATGCTAACATAGCCTTCTGAGGTGCTGATGGTGACCCAGCTGCCCATGAGCTGGCTTGGGTGCCACCCTGCTGAGAACACTGTTCCTCCTACTCCTCCTCATCCTACTTATCCTCCTCATCCTCCAGAACTGTGCCCTGGCTGGACAATTGTGTTCCAGGCCAGGGCCTATGTTGGTGCAGGAACCCTCCCTCCGAGCCACCTGTAATTGGCTGGCCTTAACCCCTTAAGGACGAAGGCGTACATGTACGCCCTTCGTCCACACTCTAAAGATGGCACCCGCTCCCGCACGGAGCGGGCGCATGAGCTGCGGGTAAACGCTTGATTCATCAAGCTGACACCCGCAGCTCATGTCCGCGACCGGCAGCGATGCCGATCGCGGACATTTAACCCTCAGATGCCGTGGTCAATCCTGACCACGGCATCTGATCACACAAAACCGAAAGTTTCACTTTCGGTTTGTGCCCGGCTCCCTGATGGCCACAAGGGGAGCCGGAGCATGCATGTAGTAGCCTAGGTTTCTGTGAATGAAACCTTGGTTACTACATAGTATTCCTATGGAGCCTATGACTGTAATAGGCTCCATAGGAAATATGCGATATTTCTCATATATTCCAATGCTATTGCATTGGAATATATGAGAATAACAATCTGATGATTGCATCTTATAGTTCCCTATGGGAACTATAAGAAAGTGGTAAAAAATAAAAGTTTAAAAAATAAAAATAAAATAAAAAAATATAAAAATTCAAATCACCCCCTTTCCCCAAAATGAAAATAAAATAAATAAAAAAATTACATATAATGGGTGTCGCAATGTGCGAAACGCCCATACTATAATAATATAAAAAATATTCACCATACGGTAAACATAAAACGGAAAGAAAGCGTCCAAATGGCTAATTCGCCATTTTTGGACGCTTCATTTCCTAAAAAAATGAATAAAAAGTGATCAAAACATCATACGCATCCCATAATGGTATCAATTAAAAGTTCAGATTGCCCACAAAAAATGAGCCCCTACACTGCTCCGTACGCATAATTACAAAAAGTTATAGGGGTCAAAACATGGCGACAAAAAATAAAATAAAAAAATTCCCACTTTTAATTTTTTTTCACTATCAAAACGCATAAGAAAAACTATACATATTAGGTATTGCCGAATCGTACTGACCTGAAGAATAAAATTAACCAGTCAGTTTTATCGCAAATCGAAAGTTGTAATTTAAAAACCCAGTAAAACTGTGGTGAAATTGCTTTTTTTGCAATTTCACCCCATTTGGAATTTTTTCCCGTTTCCCACTACATCACATGCAAAAATAAATGGTAGCATTAAAAAGTACAACTTGTCCCACAAAAACAAGCCATCATATGGCTATGTGAGCGGAAATATAAAAATGTTATGGCTTTTGGAAGGCAGGGAGCGCAAAACAAAACGCAAAAATCCCAAAACCCCGGTCCTTAAGGGGTTAAGTTAAGGATAAGGTGTGTATATAGTTTTGAGTGAGTATATCTGTTTTATCAAAAACAGATATGGCGGTCCTGCGCTACCAATGTGTCTAGTATATTTATGATCCCCTTCTCCTACTATAGAGGAGTCGCTGCTAGATGCTGCTGAGTTGGAGCCTCCTGCCCTGGCTCCTTTAATAGTATTCAGAATAAAGTTGTCGGTCAGGTTTGACCAGACATGAACACCTGTGCTGAAATCGAGGAGCACTGTATGGTTATTCCGATTAATATATAACTACCTTATTGAAGTCTTCTATCTGTTCCGTTGTAGAATCGATGCTGTCTTTAGGTTCCAGCTTCTTCTTCACGCGATCTTTGGGTTCCACCTTCTCCAGGCGTGCGTCTCGCTCCGGCCGGCAGCGAGCGCTCAAAAACATATAGTTTTTATATATTGTGTATATAGTTTTGTTTGTTTGTATGATTAGTTTAGCTGCATTATAGTTATTTTAATATGTTTTTAAGTAAATTTGTAAATAGTTTGTTAATGGTTTTAGTGAAAGGGGGTGTTGTGTGTGTTCGATTAACTTAATTGATTTTCACTGTCTGGTGTTTAGGAATTTCTGCACCCCAAATTCAGCACATGTGGCAGGCAGGGGATGTGCGTCAAACTGGTTAGGCCCAGACCTGCTATTACATTTTGCCCCTTCAGCGCACAACACCAGGCCGAGCTGAATGCTCAATGGCACCAACCAATCATCTGTCTGTTGTTCCATGCCTGTCCACAGCTCCTGCGCGCTTTTCCCACAAACACACAAGTTTTAAAACAGAGTGCTGTCATTTTCCCTGGCTGTGCTGCTGTGGGTGGTGAAGGTGTTACACTGCGTGGATGAGGGGGTGGTAGAGGAGGAGGAGGAGGAAGAGGTGGAGGTAACAGGATACAAAGAGAAATGCCCAGCAATCCTCGGGGCGGAAGGACATACGCAAAATGCTATCTGCCTCTGGGCCAGCCGCTACATTTACCCACTGTGTTGTTGGTTATGTGGACGTTGCCATAGATAGAGTTGCGCAGTGCACACCTTATTTGGTCCGCCACTTGCTTGTGCAGGGAAGGGATGGCTCGCCTGCAAAAGTAGCGGCGGCTGGGATACACGTATTTAAGGTTTTAAAACTGTCCACCAGACAGAATGACAGCATTTCAAAGGACCAGGAAGTTTGAAATAAGGCATTCAGAGCCATGGGTAGGGGGTACTTCCTCTTTCTATTTCTTTTTCTCTCCAGTGTTTGGGAGATGGACAGCTGATAGCTGAACACTTTCATGGGATTTGGTGGAGATGCTTGGTGACGATGACAGATGTGGTGGCGTTGCTGTCACATGCTCTGTTTGCTGGGTGACAGGTGCCACTGTCACTCACTTGGGCTCAAGTTTAGAATGTTTATTTATTATTTTTCTCTATTTTATTTTAAGTCATTTCCCTATCCACATTTCTTTGCAGGGTGTTTACCTACATTTTTCTGCCTTTTGCAGCCCTCTAGCCCTTTCCTGGGCTATTTTACAGCCTTTTAGTGCCCTAAAGTTCGGGTCCCCATTGACTTCAATGGGGTTCGGGTGAAGTTCGGGTCGAGTTCGGATCCCGAACCCGAACATTTACGGGAAGTTCGGCCGAACTTCTCGAACCTGAACATCCAGGTGTTTGCTCAACTCTATTTATTAATGTATTTTTAATAGACTTTCCTCCCTCTAAAGAGCACCTTTCCCTGTGTGCTTAAAATTGACTTTTCTGTGCACAGCTGACTTCTCATCGGTGTACGGAGTTGACAGTTTGTCAATGGGCCTGCAGCACAGGGAATACAGGTATGAGCACACATTGCTGCTCCTGCCCGTGCTCCCGGAGGATTACTAACTCCTGGTATAGCACATGGGTACTCTGTACCCATGTGCTATGCCAGGATTAACTGAGTGGAGTGGGCTCCTGCCTGCTCCGCTGAGCTAAGAGTCCTTCATGTCAGCTCTTAGCTTAGTGAAGCAGGCACAGGCTAAAGTTGGCATTGCAGAGTACTCATGTGCTATTCCAGCATTTAGTAAACCTCCGGGGGACACGGGCAGGAGCAGCAATGTGTGCGCCTGCCTTTACTCTCTCCGCTGCAGCCCCATTGAGAAACTGTAAGCTCCGTACACCGCTCACAAATCAGCGGTGTACAGAAAAAGTCAATTTTAAGCACACAGGGAAAGGTGTGCTTTGGGGGTTGGGGTCTATTAAAAATAGCAAATGCATTAATAAAGTATATTACAAAAAGTGTTGTTATGGCATTAGGGACATTTTAACAAAAATGTATTAAAAATTTTAATTACTCTTTAACTGTTGAGATTATTAGAACAGTAATTATAAGACTGGGGTCCTCTTTCAGAAAACCGTTTTTGCACTTTGGCCTCTACTTCCAGATTTCCTCCTTTATGAACACAAAATGGCAGTATTTTACTGTATTATTTTTCTGCGTTTCTGACCATAGGAGGTGCTTTTTTTTGTTTTCATTACTGTCCCATGCAGTAGTTGCTGAATGTTCAAGATATAGGCAAAATCCACATTGAAGTTCAAATCAGTGCAAAATAATATTGGTTAAAATAGATTGTTTATGATGTGGTTTGGGGGTAAACATACATAATCATGCGACCATTAACAAGTAACAATAATTTTTCACAATCAATCTGAAAACTGTGATGACTTTCTTCATTATATTGTATAAAATTTGTGACGCATCAGGAATGACCCACAAATCTCAGAAGAGGTGCTCACAGCAAAGAGGAATCACCTTTCCTCTAGCTAGGATCAAAATTACGAATCAAAAGTATGCTGGGCACTCAATATATTTGGACCATAAAATTTATTAAGGTGACACAAAATAAAACATTCACTTAAATCACAATATCATTATATAACATAAAACATCCAATAATTGTCCCGTATATTAGTAATGGAAGAAGGTGCTGGGTGGTATGTGCGTCTCCACATAGTGGCCGCACCAACGTATAAAGTAAGCAATGACAAAAATTGGCCTCCAATCCTCCGTGTTATAGTGCACTGCTTGTACCAATACAATGTTCCATCCTAAAATTGAGCATTCACAGACTGCGTGTTAATGGAATGTTTAGCGGCGTCCCGCTTTACTTACTGATCGCTGCTTAATATGAAAGATGGCTGCGATTACAGGAGAGGCCCGGACCTGTAATCGCAGCCATCTTTCATATTGAGCAGCGTTTGGTCAAAAGATCCCCCTGATGTACTAGGACACGGTTTGCTGGAAGATCGCGATACCAAACCAACCCTGAAGACCCGAACCTGACGCGCAAGAATAATCATTGCACTACCGCAAACAAACACCAGCGCGGTAGAAGGAAGGCTCGCAAGACACCGGCTCTTTTACATAGCGGAGCGGTATCTGGAACCACGGAGGGGTAAGGTAAAAGGACAGATAAGATCTGTTCTAACAGCGATTGCAACACCAGCACATACATCGACTGAAAGAACTCGGCGGGACGCCCCGATCAGTAAGTAAAGCGGGACGCCGGTAAACATTCCATTAACACGCAGTCTGTGAATGCTCAATTTTAGGATGGAACATTGTATTGGTACAAGCAGTGCACTATAACACGGAGGATTGGAGGCCAATTTTTTGTTGTTGCTTACTTTATACGTTGGTGCGGCCACTGTGTGGAGACGCACATACCACCCAGCACCTTCTTCCATTACTAATATACGGGACAATTATTGGATGTTTTATGTTTTATAATGATATTGTGATTTAAGTGAATGTTTTTTTGTGTCACCTTAATAAATTTTATGGTCCAAATATATTGAGAGTGCCCAGCATACTTTTGATTCAGTAACTTTCTTCATTATGCTACATGAAACCATAATCTTACTTGGGCCAATTCTTGATCTGGCTATGTACGACCTGAAGGCATCCCTCATTTGTATAATGTCATAAAATGTGTCTCATGAGCACAGTAAGCTTTCTTCCAACAGTATGCGTATGCATAAATCATCATGGTTGCCTTCAAGATGGCAAATGTTAGTACGGAATTAAATAGCTAACATGAAGTACAGCAAATTCATTAAGAATTGTTAAAGGTTTGAGAATATGTAGTTTCTAAAATATTTCCACAAAGAAGTTCTAATCTGAGCACCACTTGTAACTTTTATAGAACTGAATGGTCTCTATGGCAGATTGGGCACTACAGAAAGTGTATCTCCTTTTCATGTCTCTTGCATGTGATGTTTGTCTTTAGGCTACTTTCACACTAGCGTTTTAGTTTTCCGGTATTGAGATCCGTCATAGGGGCTCAATACCGGAGCTTGCTCCGTTTTGTCCCCATTCATTGTCAATGGGGACAAAGCGTAACTGAACAGAACCGACTGCTCCAAAATGAATTCCGTTTAGTTGCTCTGCCACAATAGAAAACTGATCCGTCCTCCATTGACTTTCAATGGAGTTAATGACGGATCGGTCCTGGCTATGTTAAAGGGTCACCTGGATTTCACTTACTGAGCTATTAACATCACCACATCAGTCTCCACGATTTATATTAAAATATACTAGTATTACAGCCCTTTGTCTTTTCATTTGTCTAGAAAATAGCTTTTAATCATATGCTAATTACCTCGATAAGGAGCCCAAGGGGCTTTCCCTCTGGTCGTTTGAGCCCAACCGCACCCATTGTCTTGGAGCCCAGCACCACCTTACTGCTAATTTATTGACTGCTTATTGCCGACATAATGTGTAGCGATTAAAATCTTGCGCATGCACCGTGGATACTCATGTCAGCACCCGCACGGTGTCCTGGCATCGGCCTCACAGAATGAAGTGCGCATGCGCTAGCTTCGCTCGACCCGGAAATGCCGAGATTTGGGGCGCAACAAACACATTACGTCTGCAATGAGCAGTGAATCAATTAGCAGTGGGGTAGTGCTGGGCTCTGAGATTAAGGGCGTGGCTGGGCTCAAGCGGCCAGAGGGACAGCCCCTGGGCTCCTTATCGAGGTATTAGCATATGATTAAAGCTATTTCTAGACCAGGCATGCTCAACCTGCGGCCCTCCAGCTGTTGCAAAACTACAACTCCCAGCATGTCCGAAAAGCCTACAGCTATCAGCCTACAGCAGGGCATTGTGGGAGTTGTAGTTTTACAACAGCTGGAGGGCCGCAGGTTGAGCATGCCTGTTCTAGACAAATGAAAAGACAAAGGGCTGTAATACTAGTATATTTTAATATAAATTGTGGAGGCTGATGTGGTGATGTTAATAGCTCAGGAAGTGAAATCAAGGTGACAGTGTCCCTTTAAATATAATACAACCCGGATCCGTTCTTAACGGATGCAGATGGTTGTATTTTCAGTAACGGAGCGTTTTGCTGAACACTGCCGGATCCAGCAAAAATGCTAGTGTGAAAGTAACCTTAGTAGTGCCAGTGTGTATGGGGAGTTCATTTGTGCTAATAGTTGAGTGATCTCTGTGAGCGTCCAGAACAGAATGACGTGAGAATGTTCCAGTGGACATGGGTCATTAGGCTGCAAAGAGTGATTCCAGAAAAATGTAAAAGTCCTTTGTGAAGTGTAATATTTTGTCCAACTGTCTCTGATATACATCTGTTTTCGGTAAGTAGCAACCATTATGGTTTTCATTACTACATACTACTCCTACAGGAATTGTAGTCTGAATTAAGTGATCATGGCACGGACCATATTTTTCGGACTATAAGATGCACTGGACTATAAGACGCACCTAGGATTTGGAGGAGGAAAATAAGAAAAAAAATATTTTCTATCAGACCTCAGAGCAGACCCCAAATGGGGACACCATTCTTCATCAGACCTCAGATCAGACCCTCGTTATATCCCCATTCTTCATCAGAGCCCAAATCAGGCCCCCATTCTCCATCAGCCTCAGATTAGAGCCCATCAGCCTTCATTAGCCTCAGATCTACCTCCCATCAAACTCCATTAGCCTCAGATCAGACCCCCAACAGCCCCATCTGACTCATATCAGATGCTCAATCAGACCCCATCAGCCTCTGATTGGACCTCCCCCCAGCCCCATTCAGCCCCCAGCCCCTACCAGACCTCAGATCAGACGTTTAAAAAAAAAAAAAGAAAAATTTACCTTGCTTGCGCTCCATCATATATTCCATGTCACTCTGTCACTTGACTGCACACAGTGTCAGGTCATAGTGCGCAACTATGTGCACTACGACCTGCTACTGTGCGCGGTGAGACACAATAGTGGTACCCAGAAGAAGACCAGGAGAGGTGAGTACAACCAGTTCATTGCTGTCCTCACCTCAATGCCTCCTGCATGGTAATAACCACTTCCATAATAAAAGCAGTCATTAGCATTCAGACTGATGCACTGCTACTTTTCCCCATTTTTTTGGGAGAGGGTGGGTGCGTCTTATAGTCCGAAAAATATGGTATATGAGGTTTTTAACCAGGTTTGTCACAGTGACTTACAAGCTATGTACACCTTCTGGGGGCATTCTTTTAGATTGCATTTTACTCATTTTGAACTTAAAATAATTTTTTCAATTTGTCTTTATTAAAAATATTGACCTGTTCTGTCACAAAGGGTTAAAGAGGACCTTTCACTAAGATTTAGGTTGTGAAATACTTACACTACCTTCCTGGGAGGCCCCCAATGACGTCCAGGCAACATTTTTTTTAAATAACCCCCCGTTCGTGTGCTCTGGTCCCCGTTAGTTTTCACATGCGGGGATTTCTTGTATGAGGCGGGGACTTGTCTTTTGCCTGGGGAGTGGGTTTCCTCGCTGTGAGCCGAGCGCTATGATTGAGAGAGAGAGGAAACCCACTCCCCAGGCAAAAGACAAGTCCCCGCCTAGTACAAGGAGTCCCCGCATGTGAAAACTAACGGGGACCAAAGCGCACAAACGGGAGGTTATTTTGAAAAAATAAATGTTGCCTCTACGTCAGCGGGGGCTGCCCAGGAAGGAAGTTTAAGTATTTCACTACCTAAATCTTGATGAAAGGTCCTCTTTAACTGTTTTTCTAGCTGTCTGAATCCTACTTTCACACTTTGAAGCACATGTTTTGGTCAGTGATTATGGGCCAAAACCAGGATTGGAGCTTTCACAGACATAAGGCAAAGATCTGCACCTGTTTGTGTTTAGAGCCACTTCTGGTTTTGGCTCAGAATCACTGTTGGCAATCACTGACCAAAACACTGACATGTGAATAAAGCATAACCCTTATCTCTAAATTACTAAGATGTCACATTCTTATCAGTAAGATAAGGATTGAGCTTTAATAGGCATTTATAAGGTCAGAGAGCAGAGATAAGGAGTCTGTCAGCTCCATGCCTGATGGAAGAGAGAGAAAACTCAGATACTGCTAATAGAGCATCTTAGCTCTGTACAGAGAAAAGGTTCCATATTTTTAATAGACCAATTGAAAAAAATGATTTTTACCTCAAAATGAGAACAATGCATAATAATAATAAAGAAAATTGCCCCCAACGGTGTACACAGTCTTTAAGTGACTGAATCTATTTTTTAAATGCTTGACATTTTTTGTAATTCACTGTGAAAATGAAATCGGGACTCTGGTTATTGTGGGCAACAAGGCCTCTACTCTAAGGCCTCTTTCACACGAACAAAATGGATTGGCTCAGGGTGCATTCAGTGAAACTTGCACCATTTCACAAGCAAGTTCAGTCAGTTTTGTCTGCATTTGTGTTCAGTGTTTCAGTTTTTTCCACGCGGGTGCAATCAGTTTTGATGTGTTGTTCACATGTGTGAAAAAAAAAAACCTGAAGGTTTACAAACAACATCTCCTAGTAACCATCAGTGAAAAATTAATTGCACCCGGACTACATCCAGAAGCAATGCATTTTATACTGAAGCCCCATTCACTTCTATGGGGCCAGGGCTGCGCGAAAAACATGGAATATAGAACATGCTGCGAATCTCACGCAATGCAGAACTTATTCGTGGGAAAAAACGCTCATGTACACAGATTCATAGAAATGAATGGGTCATGATTCAGTGCTCGTGCTATGGGTTCACTTCACGCATCGCACCCGAGCGGAAAACTCGCTCGTGTGAAAGGAGCCTAAGACTTCAAGATTTCCTCATTGAGGTCAAGTGTACTTGAGTTTCTCTTATGAGCATGAAGCTTCCTGTTAATAATTTAGTGGTGTCATTCACAAATGTTATGTCTTATGCTTTTCATTTCTTTGCCTCACCTCTCAGCGCCAAAGTGTGAGGTCGAGGAAGTAGTGGTTCAAGAGACAGAACCTCCCATATTAATTCCTAATTCACACCTGGACGTGGTGGAGACCCAGATGGTTGGGAGGGAAGGTGTCCTGCGCAGCACACGTTCAGAGTCCCCTACCTTAGAGCTCATCTGTAAGACAGAGCCTGACCCGGATGATCTAGTCTATGGTAAGAGAATGAAAGCAATGGAGTTAAATCATGCATTGGGTGATTGTGAAGTAGAATATTCTAAAAATATCATTAACTAAGAAATGTGACTTCATTTCTTTGTGTAAATGTGACCGAAATATGTTTTTAGAGGTTTGGTCAATATGGCTCGGGTTTCAACTTATCAGTATTATATTTATAAGAACAGTAAAGGTTATACAGTGCCTATGAATACACCCATAGGTTCAGGTGAACAGGGCTGAGCTACTAAACCAAACAGTCTGTGGAGGAGAGTGCCACTGTTTAAAGAGAAGCGGTCAGCATGTTATAGAGCAAAGGAGCTGAGCAGATTTTTATATAGATTTTGGGAAAGGAGTCACCAAAACTTGTAATCTATACATCTCTGCTCTTTCTGAACTTAAAGGACTTTTCTGAGATTTTAACACTGACCCATCCTCTAGATAGGTCATCGTAGTAAGCTTGCAGTAAGTACAATGTACGGCGCTGTGCTTGCTAAGCTGCGAGAAGGCCGTAACGCTCACAGGAGTGGCAACGCCTTCGCAAATAGCTGATCTTTGGGGGTCCTAGGTGTCAGACCCCCACCATTTGAATACTGATGACCTATCCAGAGGAAAGGTCATTAGTATTAAAATCTCAGAAAGTCCTTTTAACATGAAAGTGACCAAGCACTGAATATATAAGGCTGGGTCTCAAAGGCAATGTCAGTGTAAGGGTGGGTTCACATCCTCCAAAAAACATATACGTTAACGGATGCCTCAGACTGATGCCATACAGTGCCATATGTTCACCATAGAGTTCCATTGTAAAAAAAAAAAAAAAAGTACACGTTAACGTATTTTTTTTTACTGGATTCTGCAGGATACAAAAAGAGTGGTGTGAACCCACCCTAATACTGACTGATCCTTTGCAGTACAATGCACTATTTATTATACTGCATTGTAAAAGGGATCAGACCACCAAAAGTTGAAGTTCCATAGTGGGACCAAAAAAGTTTATAAAAATGCCCTTTTCCCTCTTCAAGCCATTAACAATGAAAAATAGATATATTTGGTATTTCTGCTTCTGTGATGACCAGCTCTTTAAAAATATCACATGATTTTACAGTCAGGTGATTGCTGTAAAAAAAAAGATATACACACTGCCAGAGCAGTAATTTTTGTTACCTTGCTTAAAAACATAGTACCAAGCATTGAAAAAGTTGCATCTACCCCAAAATGGGACCAGTGAAAACGTAATCTCATCTCGCAAAAAATGAGCCTTCAAACAAGACCATCGCCAAAAAAAAAAAAATATGGATCTCGGAAATTAGTTACACAAAAACATGATTTTTTTCTTTTCAAAAATGCTTTTACTCTGTAAAATTGATCAAAAATGACAGACAAAAAAACAGACATTTGGTACAACCGACTCTATAAAATTTCACATGATTTACCCCGTCAGGTGAACAATGTAAAAAATAAATAAATAAAATATATATAGTTTCCCCTGTCGTCTCCATGACAGCACATGAGACTGACTTTCCTCTGATAGGACAGGAAAAACACAGAAAGGTTTAAATTCCCTCCCTTCCCTCAACCACCAGTGTGTTTCCTGTCCTGCCAGGAAAGGAAGTTTCATAGAGGTGCTGGGAGAACAGAACTTTCTGACAGAACTTATTTATTTTTTCATGGATTCTTTACTTCTATCAAGCTGGGGGTCGGATTCAGGTTGCTTGGGACCCAACTGTGGGATCCCCGGTCAAGTTCCCTGTTGTGGTGACCCAGGCGGGTTATATGCACAGAGGCATGGGCGGCCGGAGCAACCCTATGACGTGATTCCCTCTGGCTGCCGGGTGGCGACATGCGGGAGTGTGGCCGAGCGTACTAAGGTCACGTCCGGCATCCTGGGCCCTGGCGCAGGCCACATAGAGATAAAAGTGCAGGGCCTGGGGAAACATGGAGTCTGGCATCATACACCCTCTGCCCAGAGTAAAGCAGCGGCAGCAGCTAAAGCAATGGCACCGTGGACAGAACTACCGCAGTGAGCACCTATACCATGCCAGGCTCAGGACAGGAGCCTGCCACCGTAGTGGGAACAGTGAGTAGCCTGACCTCAAGCCCACTCTTATGTTGGATACCCTGCTGTGGCTGACCCTTCTCTCCCTTGTATTTTCAGGGAGAAAAGGAGTCATCCTCCTCTACTAAATTAAAATACAGGAAATGTGGGTTATGCTTCAAACATTCCCTTTTTTATCTGGGTCTAAGCCCCTTTGTAAAGAATGTACAGCTAAAGTAGTGAAAGGGGAATCTTCTAATTTTTAGCATTATTAGACTTCCGGTAAAAGAAGTGCAGTCTGCTCTATCTTCAGCCTTCCCCAGGCCTCCTCCCCCGACAGTTTACAGGGAAACTCTAAACAGTTAGGAGCAATAGAACCTGTCCCTCAAGTAGAACAGGGCGGGGTCATTATTCCAGACTCTTTATTATAGAAAAAGCCAAACGGGAAATTCTGGACTATAATAAATCTAAAACCTCTAAACAAATTTGTCTACCAAACGTTCAAAATGGAGACAGTTAAGTCAGCGGTAAAGGTAATTCGGAAAGGGGTGGTAATGGCCACACTAGACCTAAAGGATACCTATTACCACATTCCAATCCATCCCAGATCCAGGTACCTTTTTCGGTTTGCAGTCCCACTAAGGGGTCACATTCTTCATTTCCAGTTTACCTGTCTCCCTTTTGGAATCTCGTCAGCCCCCAGGATATTCACCAAAGTCATAGCTGAAGTGGTGATAAGCCTCAGACAGCAGGGCATTTTACCTAGACGACCTGTTGATAGTAGCAAACAAAGAGCTTCTCCAGGTTCATTTACAGACCGTCATATCACCTTTTCAGACCTTAGGATGGATGATAAATTGGGAGAAGTCCAGTCTGGTACCAGAAAGTTGCAAAATATTTGTACGGATTTTGCTAGATTTCCATCTTCAGAGATTGTTTGTTTCTTCCTGCTCAAAAGATTTAAAAGACAGAATACACCAATTCCAGAAAAGGCCAATATGCACAATCAGGGAAGGCATGAAGATTTTAGGAACCCTCTCCTCATCTATACCTGCAGTAGCTTGGGCCCAGTTCCATATGAGACCCCTTCAGAAACTTATCCTCAAAAGCTAGAACAGGTCTCAGATGACCCTGGAACAAAAGATTATCCTGACTAAAGAAGTTAGAAACTCTCTGTATTGGTGGCGGCGGAACAAGAACCTGGAAAACTGAGTATTCTGGGAACAGAAGTTAGCCGTTTCCCTGACAACAGATGCAAGCTCTTGGGGCTGGGAGCTCACACAGACCAAGAGGTATTTCAGAGAACCTAGACCGATACCATAATACCTCTTTCATCCAATTACAAGGAACTAAGAGCAATGCGGGAAGCCTTGAAAATGGTGCAAAGTCACTTAAAATACCGACATGTCCTAATTCATTGGTGGTGTCACCCAGTGGCGTAGCTAGAAATGACTAGGCCCCACAGCAAAAAATGTATGGCCCCACCCTCCCGGATCTCCCACCCCACATACCTATCGGACCTCCCACCCTTCCAGAGCTTCCACCCAAACACCCCTCCAGGACCTCCCATCCCAACATCCCCACACCCTCCTAGATCCCCCATCAGTCTCCTCCACATCCCCCATCAGTCTCCTCCACACATCCCCCATCAGTCTCCTGCACACACCCCTCATCAGTCTCCTGCACACATCCCCCATCAGTGTCCTGCACACATCCCCCCATCAGTGTCCTGCACACATCCCCATATCAGAGCTTCATATTAACCTGCTATACTAATATTATGGCTAAAAACCTCAGTAATAGTTTCCCATATATAATACATTTGTACATATCAGAAGTATAAATATATATTATCATACTTTCGATATACATGAATGCATAATTTAGCCTCTATTTCTAAAAGGTTTCCACCAGGACTCGAACTCACAACTTATCACATCAGAGGCAAAACCCTAACCACTGAGCCATGAAGCTCAATGCTAAATTGAGCTGTAAAAACCTCATAGTAGTGTATCATGTATTTGGGATTCCTATATAGCAGAAGTGTAATTAATATAAATATATATATATATATATATATATATATATATATAGAGTAATTACACATTTATTTTGTGTCATACATTTTTTTACAATTACTGAAAAAAATGTTAATTATATTTATGCTGTATAGGAATACCTAATACTTGATAAACTACTATGAGGTTTTCCAGCTCAGACAATGCTTGAGGATACCCCTTCATGTTCATAGCACTGACTCCATATATGGACACAACCATATATGGAGTTAGAGATCAGACCGGGATTCCCTGTACAGCATCAATCCTGAAGTGCAGTGAATAAATTATCTTCTGCCGGAGCCGGCACTGGTGTCGCCCAGTCAGTGGTGTAACCCGGTGCGGCCCGCACCCCTCGCAACGCTACTGCTCCTCATAGAAACTGATAAAATTAGTTTGACATGACCGATCCCTCATGAAAGCCATGCTGATATGGCGTTATTTGCTTATTTTCATTGAGGTACTCCAAGATAGCATTTCTTAGAAAACCTTCAAACATTTTACCCACGACAGTTGTTAAACTTACCGGCCTGTAGTTTCCGGGCTCTGTTTTTGGACCCTTTTGAATATTGGCACCACATTTGCTATGCTCCAATCCTGTAGAACACTCCCTGTCAGTATAGAGTCCTTAAATATCAGAAATAAGGGTCTGGCTCTGGAAGGGGAGGAAATTTAAACCTCTGTGTTTTTCCTCGGTCTCAAGATGTGCTGTCATGGAGACTCCCAAAAGTAAGCACCTAATATCACCCTAGTAGAGCCAAATATCATAGTGCAGCACAACACACTGCTCCAGCAAAACCGAATACCACAGTGCATCACTAAATAATGTTTGAGCAGCACAAAATACTTCCCCAGTAACTGCCTCTCTCTGGTGGCCAGCACCAGCTGCCATGTTTTGTCCTTCTAGTCCAGTTGCCTCAGGATGGCAGTACAGTTGAATTCAAGGGTCAGGGGGTAGCATCAGATCATTACTCGGCTGGCGGTCTTGAGGAGGGCTCAGTGTCACGACCGGTTGTTCGGTCGTGACTCTATGTCGCATGCAGTTGCCAGCGGCGTGGCTTGCCGCATGCGAGTGCTATCCTGTTGTAGCCTCACGTGCGGTTGCCGCTGGCAACAGGATAGGTTCAGCGTGCGTGTTTGTTTTCCTGTTTGAGTGCACTTTCCTGGAGTGCGGTTTGTACAGGGTTAATGTGTGTGCTGGGTTTGGTGGGTGTGACCTCAGGCTTCTTTATTTGTTGGTGTGTTGGAGCCTGAGGTCAGTTTGTTTGTCTCTAGCCATGGTGTGAGCATGTGCTGGAGGTTGCTGGTTGTTTCCCTGTATTGTCTGTGTGAGCCACCCTTATTTGTTATAATGTCACGGTGGGAGTGGGGAAACCCCTCCACCGTGCAATGTCCGCGGCTGCTACGCCGGAAAGCAGGGAAAAAGGGAGCAGGTCACCTCCTAAAGCGTCCCTTATACTCGCCCTGGTCTCGTAACAGTATGAGCCAACCCAGAATGTAGGAGGGCCCATACTACTGGAACCTAAGAGCCCTGGTGTCCCCGTATCGCCCTAGGATGGTGAGAGGGCAGAGACCACCCGCTCATCCAGGACAACAGATGAGCAGGCTTCTCCAGAGGCCCCACAGCAGCCGGGAACCAGACAGTGCACGCCTGCACAACAGGTAAGTAACAGAGCCAACTACATCCACAGAGCCCACACTTACCTGCCACACTGGAGAAGCCGAACCAGCACCAGGACCCCTGGACCCCCATGCGGACACCAGATGCATGGGGAGATCCTGGCAGGGCAGCACACCATCTGGTTAAGCTATACCCCTCCGAGTAAGCCAGCCCCTACCGGAGCACACGCAATAACACAAACCTCCAAGCAAAGCCTACACCATCACAACATACACCAGGTGGGGAAGGGCCAACAGAAGCACGCAGGAGGGGACACACAAACTGAGAAGGGGAACAATCAATATAACAAATAAGGGTGGCTCACACAGACAATACAGGGAAACAACCAGCAACCTCCAGCACATGCTCACACCATGGCTGGAGACAAACAAACTAACCTCAGGCTCCAACACACCAACATATAAAGAGGCCTGAGATCACACCCACCAAACCCAGCACACACACATTAACCCTGTGCAAACCGCACCCAGGGAAAGTGCATACGAACAGGAAAACAAACACGCATGCAAACCTATCCTGTTGCCAACGGCAACCGCACGTGAGGCTACAACAGAATAGCACTCACATGCGGCAAACCACACCGCTGGCAACTGCATGCAACACAGAGTCACGACCGAACAACCGGTCGTGACACTCAGGTGGCCCCCTGTATCGCCCTAGGATGGTGAGAGGGCAGAGACCACCCGCTCATCCAGGACAACAGATGAGCAGGCGTCTCCAGAGGCCCCACAGCAGCCGGGAACCAGACACCGGATAGTTTCCCTGTATGGTCTATGGCCAATTCGCCCTGGTTGTATGTCCTCCAAAATGGTACCAATGAAAATGTCACCCTCACACAAGATCATCGCCTAAAAATATGTCTGTCAGAAAATAGTGACACATTTTTCAAAATGCTTTTTGTAAAAGTGGTAAACCTTTAAAAATCTATATAAAATTGGTATTTCTGTAACCGTACTGACCAACAGAATAAAGACAACGTCATTTTTCCACCCAATGTACTCTCAAACCACTAGTGGACTAGGCTTAAATCTTCACTTTTACTAGTTAATCGTTAAAAGTACTGTAAACATAGAAAATAGCAGTGATAACATACCCATATCCGGGAAAAAAAAATTTTGGTCCAAATTGTCCCGTGGAGGACACCCTCATGATAAATGTACATCAATGAGGGTGCAACATCCAAAGAAGAACCTGGTCCCACAAAAATTAAGCCCGGACAAAATAATTTGGCACGGCGTACAACACAACAGTATTGGTGCAATGTTTTTGTGTAGCGCACGTGCGCTGTCTTAGCACCACATAACTGTGATGGCCACTGTGACAGATTTTTAGAAAAAGATACAAGCACAATCGGTGAAAAATGGTACAATCTCACCGGAATGAAGATGTATGTGCTGATCAAGTCAAGTACAGGTGCTGCTGGATGTCCGATGTTCACAAATTCCAGTGATACTTGCTAGTTTTTATGCCAAGTGACTCCTGGTTGACCCTAGTAGCAAACCTGCCTAAACACAGTGAAGGGTGCTACTCTGTCACCTGCCTTACGACACAGAGCACCCGCCCGACAGGGGTGACCCCATACGGATCCTAGCCCTGTCTGGGAGCTAATGGCTGCACTTCCCCTCCAGCTATAGGTCCCTACGTGGCATGTTTCATTCTAAAATAGGAATCTTCAGGGGACAATTTTTCAATGCCGGGAAGCGATAAAAGCTGTAAATAAACCAAAGAAGAAAGCCGCCTATAAGCATCTTCATCACAGAATAACTTTCATAAGTATCTGCCCTCCCTTTTAAAACCACACTGAGATGGAAGGGGTAATGTCAACTTACATAATAAAGGTGTCAGCGGTAAAGTGCCTGTAGGACAGTGGTCCACACACTGGGAGGAGGAAAGTGTCCCTCTCACTCCCGTAACCAGACGCCGCATAATCGCGGTCACGCTGCTATAAATGCCGGAAGAGGAGGAGGTCCCAGGAACAAAGAAGAGGCATTATTCAGTTGATTAGCACCTTCAATGGGGCGTCCAGTGCAGTGAAAGAAATAATCTCTCGGCACTGGCACATTCTCAAAATGGATGCTGACATTTCAAGGGTGATTTCAACAAATCCAAATATTACTTACTGAAGGGGAAGGAGTATACGGGACAGGCTTGTAAAGAGTCATTTTGTGGCCCCGACGACTACTGGCACTTGGCTGGATGTAGGGTTCCCGGGTAATCATCGCTGTGGTAATTGCACGTACTGTAAATTTATGGTGCGTAGCAAAACATTTAAAAGCTCTAACACCGGAAAGTGTACACTATTCGCAATTTCATTAATTGCAAATCTGTAGGAGTTATCTACAAAATTTACTTGCCAATGTGGCACTAAATATGTGGGTAAAACCACTAGAGAACTCAGAAGACGAATTGGCGAGCATATCTGAGTTGTGCTTAACTCACGTGACACTCCGATTGTTCGTCATGTCAAAGCAGAACATGCAGGTCGGGTTGAATGCCTTTCGTTTTCAGGTATTGAATTGATCAAACCCATGATCAGGAGGGTTGATAGGGATCAGAAACTATTACAGGCGGAGAGTAGATGGATTTATTATCTGAGGACTTTGTATCCAGGCGGTTTGAATGAACAGCAAAATTTTGGGTGTTTCATTTGACACTTTTAGGCCTTTTCCAATCAGCCAGGAATTAAAAATTAATAAAAATAATAATTTTTTCCATCATAGGCGCTGTTGGTTAGGGGTTAAGGCAGAATAACAGAGCAATTCCCTATTGTGCCTTGGGGTCTGGCCACACCCAGCGTTTTAGATTGCGGTTATAATCCGACATAGTCGGTGTAAATGAGACCAGCCCATGCGTATTGACATGAGTTATTATCTTTTATTTTTTGTTAAAAAGAATGACAAAAATTGCAGTTGTAAATGAGACCAGCCCATGCGTATTGACATGAGTTATTACCTTTTATTTTTGTTAAAAAGAATGACATATCCCCCATGTATCATTTGGGTCCGTCGGTACTTTTAAATCTATGACTGGGTTACTTTTGGACACCAAGTGTATGATCAACCCATTGCCGTAGTGGACATTAATTGTATGACCGACCCATTGATCTAGTGGTTTTGTCCAGGTATATGCGATTGTGCATTTTCTTCCATGTATTAAAAATTTGATTCGGCCTTTTATTAAGCTTGAGATTATTAGCTATTATGACCGTGCCACAGTTCCCGATAGCGCGGATCTGTCTGTAGTGGAAGGATTGTAGCTGGGTTGCCTAGGCGACCTGGGACGCTTCTGCTATATAGAGCTATGTGCGGCCGTTTTACCTAGGTGGCCTCCCTCTTCCGGCTGACGTCTGGATATGCTGGTTGGCTTGCGTTCCAGCGTGAGTCACCGGCGGTGGGCGCAAGCAGAAGGGGAGTGGCCACGTTTCAGGCCGTGATACAGGTGGCTATTTAAACTGGGTGAGGTGGGACCTCCTCCTCTCCCGACATTTGGAGCAGTGTGACCGCGATTCTGCGGTGTCTGGTTACGGGAGTGAGAGGGACACTTTCCTCCTCCGAGTGTGTGGACCACTGTCCTACAGGCACTTTACCGCTGACACCTTTATTATGTAAGTTGACATTACCCCTTCCATCTCAGTGTGGTTTTAAAAGGGAGGGCAGATACTTATAAAAGTTATTCTGTGATGAAGATGCTTATAGGTGGCTTTCTTCTTTGGTTTATTTACAGCTTTTATCGCTTCCCGGCATTGAAAAATTGTCCCCTGAAGATTCCTATTTTAGGATGAAACATGCCACGTAGGGACCTATAGCTGGAGGGGAAGTGCAGCCATTACCTCCCAGACAGGGCTAGGATCCGTATGGGGTCACCCCTGTCGGTGCGGGTGCTCTGTGTCGTAAGGCAGGTGACAGAGTAGCACCCTTCACTGTGTTTAGGCAGGTTTGCTACTAGGGTCAACCAGGAGTCACTTGGCATAAAACTAGCAAGTATCACTGGAATTTGTGAACATCGGACATCCAGCAGCACCTATACTTGACTTGATTAGCACATACATCTTCATTCCGGTGAGATTGTACCATTTTTTCACCGATTGTGCTTGTATCTTTTTCTAAAAATCTGTCACAGTGGCCATCACAGTTATGTGGTGCTAAGGCAGCGCACGTGCGCTACACAAAAAACATTGCACCAATACTGTTGTGTTGTATGCCGTGCCAAATTATTTTGGCTTAATTTTTGTGGGACCAGGTTCTTCTTTGGATGTTGCACCCTCATTGATGTACATTTATCATGAGGGTGTCCTCCACGGGACAATTTGGACCAAAAATTTATTTTTTTGTCCGGATATGGGTATGTTATCACTGCTATTTTCTATGTTTACAGTACTTTTAACGATTAACTAGTAAAAGTGAAGTTTTAAGCCTAGTCCACTAGTGGTTTGAGATTATATTTTGGAAGTGTGACTTTGACCAATGGAGAATTTTTGACTTTTATACTCTATAAGCCATATTTTTGTTTTTCAGTTTACCCAATGTACTCCGCAATAACAAAACCCAAAAAGCAATGGCAGAATTGCTTCACTTCTCTAGCCTGCCTCCCGCAGGGTACTTTCACACTTGTGCTGGTGCGGATTCGTCTGTTAATTTGCACAGACGGATCCGCACCTATAATGCAAAGGTTTGTATCCGTTCAGAACGGATCCGTTTGCATTAGTTAAAGAAAAATGACAAAGTCCAAAACGGATCCGCTTTTGAATTACATTGAAAGTCAATGGGAACGGATCCGTTTTCAAATGCACCATATTGTGTCATTGAAAACGGAATCCGTCCCCATTGACTTACATTGTAATTAAAAACGGATCCGTTAGGCTCCGCCTCTTCAGACGGACACCAAAATGCTGCATGCTGCGCTTTGGTGTCCGCCTCCAAAACAGAATAGAAGCAGAACGGAGCCTAATTGATGCATTCTGAACGGATCCTTATCCATTCAAAATGCATTGGGGCTTAACTGATCAGTTTTGGACCGTTTGTGAGAGCCCTGAAACGGATCTCGCAAACAAAATCCAAAACACTAGTGTGAAAGTACCCTTAAAGTGAAATGAAAAGTGATCATAGCACTGTATATACCCTAAATTAGAACCAATGATAACGCATCATGAAAAAATCCCTCACACAGCTCCATTGATAAGAGAAGAATAATAAAAGCATGGTTATCAGAAAACAGCTGTACTGGTATCTCAGTAGATGTTCAATAGCAATATGGCACCCATAAGCCAATCCACCAAATCTGTGTTGTTAAAGCCAAAATGTGGTACTTTCCTTCTGAACCCTGCAGTTTAGTCATACAGCAGTTTACATTCACATTTATGACATTTCCATACCCAGTAGTACCCGCCTGACAATTTAAGGACCTTGGTGTATCTCTGATGGCACCAACTGGGCACCACATATTGAGCACTTAACTGTCCTATCTTTGAAAAACTTTTTCATTCATTTTTCATGGTGCTCTTCATGTTAATCTCGGCAAAATACCTGTGGTGTCAAAAGCTAACTCCACCCCTTAATAATTAACTTGTGGGGTATAGTTTCCTCAGGGTGTTTGCAATTGTGATTTAACACCTGAAAACCATTCCAGCAAATTTTGCTCCCCAAAAGCCAAATGACGCTCCTTCCCTTCTGTTACAGCAGTTTACATCCACGTTTATGGCATTTCCATACCCAGTACACTACGATTAACAATTTAATAGGCATGGTGTTTCCCAGGCACCAGCTGGGCACAGCATATTGAGCTCTAGAATGCCATATTTGTGGAAAAATAGAAATTTTCCTTTTACTTGGTCTGCTGTGAGTGAATTTCTGCAAAATACCTTTGGTGTCAAAACCTTAATACCTTGATGGGTGGAGTTTTCAAAATGGGGTCACTCATTAGGGGTTCCATTTATTATATCACCCCAGAGCCTCTACAGTTGACAGCACAAGCGTTGTAGAGCACCACATTGGGCCTCATAATGCTCATGATGCTCTTTTACCTCTGAGCCTTTTTGTATGTCTAGGTCAGGCATCCGCAACCTTCGGCTCCCAGCTGTTGTGAAACTACAATTCCCAGCATGCTCCATTCATTTCTGTGTAAGTTCTTAGAAGAGCAGAGCATCTGTGCATGCTGGGAGTTGTAGTTTCACAACAGCTGGGAGCCAAAGGTTGCCTACCCCTGGTCTAGGTAAAAGATTAGCCACATTTAAGGTGTCTCTAAAACCAGGAAGCAGTGAAGCACAGCATAATAATACAAGGGCTTACTTTTCATACTGGCGTACTCTGGGCACAACATATCAGGCATATCTCTGCAAAATTGCAATTTTCACTTTTCTCCATCTGCTGTGCATTAATTTTTGCAAAACACCTGTGGGGTCAAAATGCTCACAGCACCCCTTGGTAAATTCTGTGAGGGCTATGGTTTCTAAAATGGTGTCACAATGGTGCCCCTTTAGTTGTCAGCTAATGCTGCATAAATTGCCAAACTAGGCCTCACATGCATATGGTGCTCTTTCTCGTCTGAACCTTTTTTTGTACCCATACAGAAGTTTATAACCACATAGGGATTAGGGTTGTTTCGATACCAAAATTTTAATTCGGTATCAATACCATAAAGTATTGCGATACTCGATACCATGCGATACCATGCGAAAAAATAAAATGCCAAAAAAGCCGCGTGCATTCATAATTTTATGGAACGTCCGGCCCATAATCAAACAGTCCTATCCTATTTTTGGGGGACAAGGCGACTAAAAGAAAATGGCGAATTGTTTTATTTTATATATTTTTTTATTTTTGCGGCGTTCACCGCATAAAAGAGGATTTTTAAAATAGTTTGGACTTTTGAGACGTGGCGCTATATAATATTTTATTTATTTATTGTTTATATATTTTATATGTAGAATTGGGAAAGCGGTGATTTATACTTAATATTTTGGTGTACTTTTTTAAACTTTTTCTTTTGTTACAGTTTATTTATTAACTATTTCCCCCTTAGGGGCTAGAAACTGGGATCTTTTCATCCTATTCACCCTAATAGTGCTCTATTAGGGTGAATAGGATCTTACTCTTCCTGCTGCCCTGTGCATAGTGCACACGGCAGCAGGGAACTGACTATGGTCGCCAGGACTTTAATAGTGTCCTGGTTGCCATGGTAACCAACCGGAGTCCCAGCATTACACTGCTGGGGCTTCGATCACTGGCAGTGCCAACAATGAGGAGGAGGTGAGGGGTTAATTGCCGCGGATCGCAGCGTTCGGTCACAGGCAGGGTGCCGGCAATGTGCTCCTGTTGCCTGCATTTGTATATGAAACGTTACTCGTCATTGGTGACCAGTCCGCCGCCCCTCCTCCTCCTTCCGCCTCTCCTCATTTGCAGCGGCAGCACAGGGGAGGAAGAGACTCCTTCTTTCTCTCCGTGCTGCTGAGGGAACATGGCAGCGCTGAGAGCTGCGCGGCCACATTCTCTGATACTAGGTTGTGCAGTAGCACAGCTTAGTATCGATAAAGAGCAAATCCCGGTATCGTATCGAAACCGGGTTAAAAGTATCGATTGGGTATCGAAACTTTGATACCTGAAACACCCCTAATAGGGATAGTGTCGTACTTGTAAAGAATTTGGGATGCTTTTCCCATATTACCACTTATGAAAATTAAACATTTGAAGCTAAGACTACATATATGGTATATTTCACCCTATTAAACGCGCTTGCCCAAAAGAAGCAGAGGAGGAAAATAAAAAAAAGTATTTATTTTTTTTTCATCAGATCAGACTCCCAGTGTTAATCAATCCTTAGCTCAGACCCCGTTGTTAATTAGGCCCCAGCACAGACCTCGAATCAGACCTTATATCAGACCCGCAATGTTAATTAGACCGCAGCTTTGACTCCCAATCAGACCTCAGATCTGACCCCCAATGTTAATCAGACCTCAGATGTTAATCAGACCTCATGTCAGAGGAAAAAATAAAATTCTCAACTCTCCTGTCCTGGATGCCACTGTCTCTCCTGAGATCCAGCGCTCTTCCTGCCACGCTGTGGTGTGACCTGATGTTGTGCCTGCAAGAGAAGACCAGGAAGTGGTAGTACAAACACAGGGAGTGTTGTATTTACCGATCATAAAGGAAGCGCTCATTTGTATTTTCTCCTAAGACGCACTGACCTTTTTCCTCAGTTTTGAGGGAAAAAGTGTGTCATATAGGGTGAAAAATACGATAATTGAAATGCAATGTTTCATTTTATCCACATTTTAAAAAAAATAAAAAATCTATAAAACGTCTTTCGGGTTAATTACCACTACATCCCTCAAAAAGTCTCTGTTTCCAAAATGGGGTAATTTTTTTGTAGTTTCCACTATAGGGGTACCTCAGGGTCTCTTCAACTGCGACATGGTGCCTGAAAACCATTCCAGTGAAATCTTCCCTCCAAAAGCCATATGCTGCTCCTTCCCTTCTGAGCCTTGCAGTGTGCCACCTTGCAGCTGTTTACGGCAACGTATGGGGTTTTGCAGTATTCAAGAGAAAATGGGTAAGAAATTGTGTGGCACAATTTGGGGCTTAAGCAAATTTTATTTGAAAAAATCCCAAATGGCACCCAAAAACCCTTACATCAAAATCTGCCCTCCAAAAACCATATGGCGCTCCTTTCCTTCTGAGCCCTGCTGTGTGCCCATACAGCAGTTTCTGACCACATGTTGGACAGTTTCTGCAGAATCAGGGTAATAATTATTATGTTTTGTTTTGCTGTTAACTCTTGTTGTGTGAGAAATAGATTAAAATGGAAAATCTATAAAACTAATGTGAAATTTTTAAATTTCACCTCCCATTTTGCTGGAACATCTAAAGAGCTAACAAAGTTTTTAAAATCTGCTTTGAATAATTTGGGGTTGTAGTTTGTAGTTTCTAAAATTCTCAAACCAGCATTAATGCTCCTGCCAGCAATTCTTCCTTTTTCCTACCCAGATGCCAGGACTGTTTTTCTTACATATGGGCAGGAGAAAACCAGCCAAGGATACAGTTAAGAGGCTGGTTTGCCACTTTTTTGCCTCTGATATGGCGCATTCTAAAAATGGCATCTCTCGCTCCTCGGCTGCAGCTTCAGTGAGGACTACACAGGTGGTGGCAGCACCGTAAAGGCCTTTGATGGCTGTTACTGATGCTTCGTCATCGCCAGACCCACACCTGGAGCGTGCAACTACCGATATGTTTGATATTCCAGACTGGTGGGCCGCGACTCCTCTCCAGCTGCAGCCAAGATGGGGAATGGGTTACAGGCCTCCAAGGATACTAGATGACCCAAGCCAGGTATCTCTTAGTGACACCGGTCACAATGTGTCTCCACCTGGGGGTATTCCGGCTGCGTAGTTGCCTCACACAGGGAGTCCAAAGAAACAAACCAAGCAGGCCAAGGCCCCTGCAGATGCTGATGTGGGGCAATCTAAGGCCCGGGTCTGATATGGAAACACTGCAGGTGCCAACCTCTTTGCTTATTTTCAGGCCTCTGATAGCGAGGCATCCGAAACCACTCTGAAGCTGATGTTGTCAGCTCTTTGCATGGAGACTTTTCAAAACTTGTGGAGCCATTTCAATCCTCTCTCTCTAAGACTGTGTGTCTCATATGGAAACTAAGATGGCTGTCTTTGCATTAGCATAGGAGTTAGTGGACTGTTACCTCCCTTAATGACAAGTATGATGCTCTGCAGGCCAAGCTGCAAGACCTTGTCAAATATGAGTTGAGTATTGACGGGCCCACAGGGTCCCGAAGTAGGGTTGAGCAAGTCGGGTTCGGATTTCTGTATCCGAACCCGATTCTTTTAAAAACTAAGTGACACGTGATAGAGGCAAGATAAAGTAAGTCAAGCTGATATTTGCTGAATCTTTAGAAAACCTCAGCGGAGGCAATACATTTTACAGTAGGATGGAGCCAGTATTCTTGACAAAGTATTTAAAAGAATCGAGTTTGGATATAACAATCCGAAAAGTAGCAATTTTCCTTTTACTTGGTCTGCTGTGAGTGAATTTCTGCTAAATACTTTTGTTGTCAAAACCTTAATGCCTTGATGGGTGGAGTTTCCAAAATGGGGTCACTCATTAGGGGTTCCATTTATTATTTCACCCCAGAGCCTCTACAGTTGACAGCACAAGCATTGTAGAGCACCACATTGGGCCTCATAATGCGCATGATGCTCTTTTACCCGTGAGCCTTTTTGTATGTCTAGGTAAAGATTAGTGATCCCTTAAAACATAACTTTTAATAATCCTACATATAAAAGACAAAAATATGTCTCCACTAATGCGTGAACTTGTCGCCCCTTTAACAACCCATAGCATGCATTGACATCTGTATCCAGCACGGCACGTCAACGGATGATATTGTAATCATAGGTATGGAGTCGAGGTATATGTACACACCAGACTGTCCCTAGTGCCTACCCTACTCTACCCTACGCCCAGAGACCTCCCTGATGGTGGGGATCCTCTGTCCTCGTGCCTTCTCTGATTGTCCCTGGTATATACCCTTACAGGACAGTTGATAAGTGCATGGTGGGTACAGATGTCAATAAAACCCCACCAAGGGGTAGACCAATCTCTCACAAAGTCAATCGCTAAACAGGGAGCTCATGTAGTTGGATCCCACAGAGCCCCTGTGCAAATCATCACCTCTTTGGGCACTGATATTACTGGCCTCAGAGGTGTTCCAGCCTCAACGCGTTTCCCCGCTAATAAACGGGGTTCATCAGGAGGACAAAAGAAACAGGAAAGATTTCTGCACAGACACATATATCATGTGTACCGTACAGATAATTATAACATATATAGATATACAACGATTGGTCCAACACTCTTATTTGGGAGCATCAGCACTAAGTGAAACGATAAGTGCCAATAGTAGAGCACATCCCACTTAACATATTGTTCGCAGGAGGCACCACGTCCTCTTAATATGGGGCTGTCACAGGAGTGCAGTACCTAGAAATAAAGACAAAAGAGGATGCCAGTACGTAAGACACAAATCCTAATACCACCAAGGAGGGTGTATAATAATGCTCACTCCACCACTCACATTTATATAGTGATATATCCACGTATTGATGCTGTCATAGATCGTACTTCAACCCCTAGTCACATACTGTTAACCAAAATGTCATAATTATTGGCACAGCTAAAACCTCCAGACATTCAAAAACAAGGCTGCTGCCTCCTCATAGTACTCACGCTCCCGGACGTTCATCGTGCTTCCCTCTCCTGCGCTCAATGATACCACACATACCTCCTCTTTAAATCCTCCCGCTACTGCCTAGGTCACTTCCGGTCCCAGATGTGTAAATTGATTGACACCTAGGAATATCCTATCAGACACCCTCAATCTCTGAGCAAGCTTCACATGTAGCTGCGCCTCAGGGAACTCCTCTATCCTCCCAACGTCATGATTGGGGAAACGCTGCCGAGGCTGGAACACCTCTGAGGCCAGTAATATCAGTGCCCAAAGAGGTGATGATTTGCACTAGGGGCTCTGTGGGATCCAACTACATGAGCTCCTGTTTAGTGATTGACTTTGTGAGAGATTGGTCTACCCCTTGGTGGGGTTTTATTGACATCTGTACCCACCATGCACTTATCAACTGTCCTGTAAGGGTATATACCAGGGACAATCAGAGAAGGCACGAGGACAGAGGATCCCCACCATCAGGGAGGTCGCTGGGCGTAGGGGTAGAGTAGGGTAGGCACTAGGGACAGTCTGGTGTGTACATATACCTCGACTCCATACCTATGATTACAATATCATCCGTTGACGTGCCGTGCTGGATACAGATGTCAATGCATGCTATGGGTTGTTAAAGAGGCGACAAGTTCACGCATTAGTGGAGACATATTTTTGTCTTTTATATGTAGGATTATTAAAAGTTATGTTTTAAGGGATCATTATTTTGCTGGATTAATATATGTATTTGATCCCATTCCTCTTAGTATAATTATTGGTTGGAATTGATAGGTAAAAGATTAGCCACATTAAAGGTGTCTCTAAAACCAGGAAGCACAGCATAATAATACAAGGGCTTACTTTTCATACTGGCGTACTCTGGGCACAACATATCAGGCATATCTCTGCAAAATTGCAATTTTCACTTTTCTCCATCTGCTGTGCATTAATTTTTGCAAAACACCTATGGGGTCAAAATGCTCACAGCACCCCTTAGTAAATTCTATGAGGGCCGTATTTCTAAAATGGTGTCACTTCTTGGGAGTTTCTTTTTATTTCACCTCAGAGCCCCTTTAGTTGTCAGCTAAGGCCTCATGTACACGACCGTTGTTTGATTCCGTGTCCGTTGCTCCGCTTTTCGTGATTTTCTGCGGACCCATTGGTTTTCAATGGGTCCGTGGAAAACTCGGCAAATGTATCGTTTGTCCTCCGCGTCCGTGGTCCGTGATTCCAGTCCGTCAAAAAAATATAACCTGTCCTATTCTTGTCCGTGAAAACGGTTCACGGACCCATTCAAGCCAATGGGACCGTGAAAAATGCGGATGGCCATCCGTGTGTCATCCGCGTTCCGCGTTGTCAGCCTGTCTTTTGGTAAAATCTTTTGGGTCATGTCCGCTAAAAAACGGAAGACACACGGAAACACAACGGAAGGCAAAACGGACACGGATCACTGAACAACGGAACCCCTTTTATGGACATAATAAAAACTGTCGTGTGCATGAGGCCTAATACTGTATAAATTGCCAAACTAGGCCTCAAATGGACCTTGGTGGTCTTTCTAGTCTAAACCTTTTTTGTACCCATACAGAAGTTTATAACCACATAGGGATAGTGTCGTATCTTGTAAAAATTTGGGATGCTTTTCCCATATTCAGCAAATATCGCTTGACTTACTTTATCTCGCCTCTATCAAGTGTCACTTTGTTTATTCGCATAAATTACTGTATCACAATACTAACCAAACCCGATTCGCTCAACCCTATCACCAAGCCTCTACCTGATAATATCCCCAGAGATGTTTTGGCTCTGCTTTCTCCCATGTGAAGGATAGACTGAATGCTGCATCCAGGAAATTCCAGCAATTACCTGCCTGTTTTCGTTTTTGCATTTTTGTTTTGCCTCCCCAAGTTCCAATAGCCATAACTTTTATTTTTCCATTCACATAGCAATAAGAGGGCTTATTTTTGCAGGACAAGATGCATTTTTTAATGGCACCATTTAATTGACCATGTCTTGTATTGGAAAACTGGAAAAAAATATTCTTGGGGTAAAGTTGAAATTTAGTTTTTGTTTTTGGGGGAAGGTGATAAAAAAAAAAGGCGAATTGTGTGTTTTTCAGTTTTTTCCCGTTATGGCATTCACTATGCAGGAACATTTTTAACTATTTTAATAGTTCAGATAGTTCCTTAATAGTTCAGCATTCCCCATCATTGTGGTTGGGTGACTGCTGTATTATACAGCCGGCAACTGCTGACGCTGGAGTGGGCTCGCTGCAGCAGCCCGCTCCTTACAGTTGCAGGCGCTTAATGCTGTCCATGTATTACATTATGCATTAAGGGGTTAAAGACAATAAAAATAAAATCCTTTGCATAAGACCCCAGGACCCGATTGTTTTGCAGACGATTACTATGTTAGGTTTTCCTCTATTTTATTCCTGTATCTTCACAAGGTTTTTCTTTGAGCAACTGAGACTAGTGAGTTTCCCCAGGAAATGCTGACTGCCCTTATAACCTCCCAAAGCTGGGTAAATCTCTGGATAACCCTTCCCATTTTTGCTGCATATCATTGTTGAATAAGAACATTAAACTGTATGCTAAAATATTGGCTGATCATTTGAAAACTGTTTTATCTTCCCTTAAACATTTCCCTTATGCAGCACATCGAGAGACATGGAATCCCCTCCATCTTTCAGACCATAGAAGCTGAGAAAGTGTTTCACAGTATTAACTGGCAATATGCTTTCTCGACCCTATCGAAATTCAGAATTCAGGGCCTTATTCAATCAGCCAATTAGGCTCTCGCTCCAACCCAGCTGTCAAAGTTTTTGTTAACTGTGTTGAGTCCCCTGAGTCTTTATTAACTAATAGTACCTTCCCAGGGTTCTCCCTCTTCCCTTATTTTATGTCTTGGCAGTTGACCCCGGATGAAGCTGATTGAACACGGATATTATAAAATAGCTCTTTCTGCAGATGATATCATTTTGACTTGTACAAACCTATTGCTGTCCCTGGATTCTGTCTTTGTCTTAATGAGAGAGTTTGGTATGGTGAGCTATGATAAGATTAAAACCAGTAAATCCCATAATGTGTGGATCCATGTGTCTAGCAGTGTGGCTCCTGTTTATTCTTGTTTGGAAAGAATACCATATTACGTACCTGAGCGAACATCACCGACTTTGTATTGCATTTTTGTATTGCAGTTGGTTGATCTATAGCACAGTGTTAGGTCTTATTCCAAATGTATCATCTCTTGGTTTGGTCGAGTGGCGGGGTTGAAAATGCTGCTGTTGCCTAAGCTGCTGTATTTGTTTCTCACAATTCCAATAATAATCCCTAGAATGTTTTTTGTTAAAGAAGAGTCCATCTTACATACCTTTATTTGGGCAGGATAGAAGTCTAGAGTTCCCGCCTTGATTTTGACACGTGACAGATCAGCAGTAAGCCTTGGCTTACTCAACCTAAGTTATTACCACAATGCCAGTATCCTAGATCGATCTCTGCATTGGGGGTCCTGTGACTCAGACAAATTGTGGGTGGAGATAGAGAAACATATGAGCACTGGTAATTATTTACCAGACAACCTTTGTCTTCATACTGCTCCTCTATACAAGCTACACATAATGTTTGGAAATAACTTCTTTCTCATTCTTCCCTTACCACTGTGTTCCTTACAATACTTGAATTTGTATTTTGTGGCATGTAATACACCAGGCTTGTCTCTTTCTTCCTGGAGAATAAAAGGAGTAACCTCAGTGGCTCATTTGTATGACCTATTTGGTCGCCAGCATTTTGATTTTTCTAAAGGAAAAATATGGAGTCCCCAATGTAAATTTTTTTGTAGATTTTTGCAGATTCTAAATTTTCAGTTCAGTTCAGAGGTCCCAATAACGCCTGTACAAGCATCATAGACCCGGTTCAGGCAATTATACGCTTTGAAAAAGGCTAATACGTATGAATAGACATTAAGACTTTTCATGCAGTTAACCAGCGCACTGCACGCTGTGAATCTCATGGGCATCACAGAAATACTGCTGTTGCCCAAAACATCCAATAGCTAAGGTCCTTACTCTCAGGTTTAGGGATGGCAGCAAGTAAGGGGCTTGTTATTAGGGAGGGAGGCTGCTCATTGGCCAATTTCGCCGTGCTGCTTCTCCATGCTGCTCCAGAGTCCCTGACTGTGTAGGCTAACTAGTGGCTGGCAGAGAAAAGATCCATGAAGACAGGAGAGCAGCCCATGAGGAGGCCAACTGATGTCTAGGGACAAGGTGATAAGGAGCTGTGGACGGACAGAGCACTGATCTTTGCTCTGCACCGGGCTAATGGAATCACTTAGAATACAGGGTGGTTGCATTCTTCTGACTGTGGAGCCAGCTGCAGACATCAGAGGTGAGGATGTGACTGCCAGACAAGAGGTCATCATAGCTCTCTGAGTCTTGACACCAGAATGTAAGGTACGATGCTAAACTCTCCTGTGTTCTCCCTGTGTTAGGTGCTCAGCCAGGGCCTGCTGGTGCAGTGATCAATGAGTCTAGAGGCTGAGCATCTGAGTCAGAGGACTCACTGATCACTGCACAAGCAGTCTCCAGCTCAGCTGCTCAGCAAGAGCCTGTGGATTAACTGATCACTGCACCAGCACATTCTGGCTGAGTGCAAGGGCCTGCTAGTGCAGTCTCTGGCTCAGTTGCTCAGTCAGGTTCTGCTGGTGCAGTGATCAGTGAGTCAGTGTATGTACATCTTACCCCCATCAGCATCATCCCAGCAAAGATATTTCTGCACTGCTCGGTCATCTCATGTGTGGGCACTGGATCTACACAGCAGAATATTGTGGGGATAATCATGGTGCTGATGGGCCTATGTAATACTGGAGATGCAGAGTACTGATAATTTGCGATTTTAGCTGCGTTATATTTTAAATATGACAGGAAAACACGAGTTTTTAAATTGCACAAAAGTCAGAAATGTAAAATTGTCTAAATTTGCTATTTATGTAAAGAAGACAATTCTAGAGTAGACTGGTAACGATTTCCTGCATAAATAGCAGCCTCTTAATGTTATTTATACCTATGTATTATATATTGATTACTTCAACCTTCGTACTTCTCTTCGGCTGAAAATATTCCTCAAACCGGTAGGAGGAGTATTTTTACTCTTTCGGAAAAATGTAGTGTGACCTCTGGTTGGGACACTATACGGTGGATCTGCTGGTGCTCTGCCTACTCAACAGGTCTCTTGTGAAAAAAAGGAATTTCAGCATTTTAAAATATTTTAGACCAAACTCTGATCACTGATGTAATTAGATGGGAGGAAAACCTGGCTGTGGTTATACCTCTGGATCATTGGGCATCTACTTTGTGTTTCATATATAAAAATTTTGAGGATTTTTAGGAGGCTATTGTTAAAACATGTTACATATGGTATTTTACCCCAGACAAGTTGCAGTGCGTTTATCCTTCCCACCCTGAGACCTTTTGGAGGAATTGCGGCAAGCAAGGGAACCTTATTCTACTTTTTACAGGAATCATGGGGTTCCGCCTCCTTATTTAGAATGGCGACGGCATTTCTTTTATGGCCACTAAATTGGTGATAACGTGTCACTGGAAATCCCCAATACAACCTCATATAAATGAGACAATAGTAAGGAAGCAATATGGATAACAATACATTAGTAAGTGTATTAACTTTCTCTACATAATAAATACAATTTACATTTTTGAGTATAGTTTAATGTCAGTATTACTAAGGTAAATGGGGTGATAGTTGCTGCAGTGAGTGGTGTTTATAACTGGTTTCAGCAATACCGTAACATGGGCTGATAGGGATTGACTGGGAAAAGTGACTCCCTCAGATACGGCCTGAAAAGCTTCTAAAAGCTTTGCTGAATACTTTATAAATCCTCATTGTGAACTCATCAGGGCTTGGGCATTTCCCTATCTTTTAGATCTTTGATAGCTGCCTCCACTTCACTGATCAAGAACTTGCCCTCCAAGCCTACCTTCTCCTTGGATCCGTTAGATGTCACGTGGATTTGTGAGAGATGGTCAGAGATTTTAGCTAGTCTAAGAGGGTTATCCAAAGAGGAGTACTTTGTATAACTATGGACTCATAATAGTCTGAAATCCTCAAGAATAGCCTCGTAGAGGGCACCACTCCTTTTGAAGGCGATTTGAGAGACATGATCCGTGATTGAGGAAGTCTAGGATGCAAAGCCCTGGACAGCCATTCACCTCATTTTTCACTATTCTTGAAAATTTCCCTTTTCAATCTATTTAAGCATTGGTCTAAAAATTTGACATCATTTGATAATAATAGTGGCGTGAGTGTCATCTGACCTATGATGGTGAGTAAAGTGTGTGATAGCTTTCTGGATCTCTGCTGTATACAAGGTGTCATTTAATAGATGATCATTAACTCTCCAAGTATAAACCCCCAGCCCCCGCCCCATACTAGACCCAGGTGTTAAACCAATTGAGCATAACAGAGGAGCATGGTTTGACCATAAGAATAGTTCTAGTGAGAATTTAGGAGGCTAGTCTAATGAGGCATAAGAAATTAGAATGTAATCACTTCTGGTATATTATGGAAACTATAGTCCCTGTTCCTGGGGTACAGGGGTATTAGACCTGGAGATAGTTGGGCAGATCATCAGCAACAAACATTCAGTAGGAATGCTGTTTGGTGATGATCTGCCTGTGTAAAAGGGCTGCCGATTATCCAATGAACAAGCAAACGCTCATTCTTCTTGTCATCGGAATTTTTAAGCAGGCTAAAATAATTGTTTGCTGGCAGCAGATCATGCTGTCTAATTATGGTATGCTGCTGGCAAATAATGATTCTGTATGGGGACGAGTGATGACATTAGCGATCGCTTCCTCCCCATACTGAGGAGGAGATCGCTTCATGTAATAACAGTGGTCTCCTTAACTGACAAGCAGGTGCTTGTTGGGAAGGAATGATGATCTGTAGGTCTAATACAGACCTAAGACTATGTCTGTTTTCTTCTTCGTCATATATTGAAAGACCTACCTACGTTTTCCGGCTTATTCAGTCTCTTAGCATTATAAGAACAAACATTTAAAGCTGCCATGGGATAAAACCAAGTGGAAATCTGATCTCTAGAATGAAGAAGCCACTTAAAATTGGGATTGAGACAGTAGGGAGGGGAAGACATAACACTCACAAGACAGAACATATGGCACACATACTTAAACAAAAACAAACTCCTAGTCTAAAAACTCAGGTATCTGGGCACTCATACTTAACTCAGTTCCATCTACCAGACAGCTCTCGAGGCCCTACATTGGGTAGTTGAAGCCATGGTTCCGTGAACTCAATGAAGCCCGTACATTTAGAATAAACAAGAAATACTAAAGCCTGTATTACACTGCCCAATTTTTTTTTTTACCAGATAATTGCTAATGAGCATTCGCATGAACGCTTGTTAATGATCATCTGGCAGTGTAATACTACTGCTGATTGTCCGATGAATTAGCAAATGCTCGATCATCGGACAATCCAAATCATTTGCAGGCAGCAGATCGTGGTGTTTAATAACGATCTGCCGCTGGAACACCACTATACAGCATGAGGACAAGCGATGGCATAACGATTGCTCCTCCCCATGCTGCAGAGGAGATCTCTGCATGTAATAGCAACGGTCTCCTCCACTAGCGAGTGGGCGATTTAGCCTTAAGAAGTGGTCAACACTAGCCCCGAGGCACAATCATGGGCGTAAAGTCTAAAAGTCCTAACAGAAAGGTAGCTAACAAAAAAGAAACGAGTACATGCTAGCACTTGTAAAACAAGCCAGTAGTCTCAAAACACTGTGGACTGCAAGATACTCCTCGCTCTGGCAGTGGTAAAACACACAGCCTGGTCTTGGAGCTTGATGACGACGATGGGGTCTTATTCCTGCAAGACAATGTTGACTTGAACCGTTAACTTCTCTCCTGTTGTGGTAGACCTGGAGGGAGACTTGGTTTGTCGATCTAGTAGTGAAACCATGGGTAGCTCAAAAGTCCAGAGGAAGTTCAGAAGATCTCCTAGTGACTTGAAACTGGCCGATTTCCCATTGTGTGAGATAAATAGTTTTAAAGGGAAGCCCGTCCTGTAGGGAATACTCGAAGGGCAGAGAGAAGGGGTCTTAGGCCTTTGGGTATGTCTGGAGAGGTCCTCTATTATTGCAATAGGATCCTTGTTAAGCTGGAGTTCAGGCTGCTCTCAAGCGGCTTTCATCATTTTCTCTTTCTCTGTAAAGAAATGAATCTGGCTTATGGTATCCCTTGGCCTAGCCAGATCAGAGGGCTTGGGACTGAGGGATCCATGTATGTGGTCTATAAGAAGAGAGTCCTTTGCTGACTCACCAAGCAAGGCCTTAAACAACTTTTATGCTGCTTGCTCCACTTCAATCGGTGACATAGACTCTAGAATGCCCCGTATACGGAGTTTGTTACGGTATTGTCTATTTTTAGGTCATCTAAATGCCCTATTACACTGGAAATTTGTGCGGCCTGCTCCTGCAAAATGCCTGAATGAGCTTCTAGTTGAGAAAGAATCCCTTCTTGTCCCTCTTCAACCTCCTCCGCCCAAGCTGTTGCATGCCCTCCTTGACTGCTTTTTTTTCCCATTTCTTTTCGTTAACCCCTTTGTAACCAACAGTATACCTTTTACGGCAGTCACTCTGGGGCCTTAGGTTGGTCCACCATCTTTTGTGGCGGCCCAGTCAGCGCTGCATGGGTCTCCTGTGCAATGAGGGCTTGGCTCTTTCATCAGAGCTGCGCTCCTATTCTAATGGCCTGGACTGGCAGGAGCGCCGATCCAGGCAATTTAAGCCCTTATATGGTGAATGTCAGCATAACACTGATGTTAAAATACATGGTACTACAGGAATAGTGCGATGTATTTTAGAAGCGATCAAAAGATCATCTATTATAGTCTCCTTTTGGGACTAGTAAATGGTTAAAAATAATTCTTTTTTTTAAATTCCCAAAAACAACAACCGCTTTTCAATAAAAAAAATTTTTAGCAAAAATAAAATCTTCACATATTTGGTATGTGCCTTTAGAGGAATTCCGTTATTCCTTCCGTCATAATACAAGTCTATGGCCTTCATAACGGATTAGTCCCGCTTCCGTTATGCTGAACAGATCCTTTATGCAGGCCATAGACTTCGATTATGATGGAATGAATAACGGAATGCCTCTAAAAGCATTCCGTTATGCATTCTGTCATGGAATTGTGTTATGGTCCATGGTAACGGAATCCATAATGCAATTCACTAAATACCACAAAACAAACCGCAAACGAATTTAAAAATATGAAATTCGCTCATCTCTATTCACCACCAAAAACTGAAAAAAAAAATCGAAAAAATAAAGCCTTCACACAGTTCTGTACAAATACAAATAAAAGGGTATGGGTCTTGAGATGTTGTGATACAAAACATTTTCTTTTAAAAGGTTGTTGTTGCACAAATGTAGTAAAAATAGACGTCATTCTTAATAAAGCCCTATACCTCTACATAACTTCGCAAATCCTCCGCCACTTCTAAATGTCAGACAGTTTTGTAGTTTTTAGACCTGGCGTGAAAAGGGAAAAGTCGCAGATTGCGGCACATGGATGTGGGGACCGTCAGAGGACAGCCATTTTCACGTCTTTCCAGAGATGTTTGATTGGTTTTAAGTCAGGGTTCCGACTGGGCCAATCAAGAACATTCACAGACTTGTCCCTAAGCCACTCCCATGTTGTCTTGGCTGTGCACTTCGGTCATTGTATTGGAAGGTGAACCTTCGGTCCAGTCTGAGGTCCAAAGCACTCTGGTTCTGGTTTTCTTTATGAATATCTCTGTACTTTGCTCTGTTACGCTTTCCTCAAACCTGACCAGTCTCCTTGTCCCACACGCCGAAAAACATCCCCAGTGCATGATGCTGCCATCACTATTCTGCACTGTAGGGATGGTATTGGGCAGGTGATGAGCAGTGCCTGAGTTCCTCCAGACAGGGCGTCATTTATGAAACTGGTGTAAAGTAGGACTGGCTTAGTTGGCCATAGCTACCAATCAGATTCCACCTTTTATTTTGGGCAGCTCCTTTGGGAAAATGAAAGGAGCAATCCGGTTGCTATGGGCAACTTAAGTCAGTTTGATAAAAGACCCCTCAGATTTTAGGCCAAAAACTTCAGTCTTGGTTTTATCAGACCAGGAAATCCTATTTCTCACAGTCTTAGGGTACATTCACACGTCTGTGGTGTGTTGCTGATCCGCAACACACCCGGCCGGCACCCCCATAGAACCAATAGGACATAGACATGTTCTATTCTTTTTGCGGAGCCGCGGACCGGAAGTTCGGGGCCGAAGCCCAGAAGTTCGGGACCGCGCTCCGCAATGCAGTAGCGGAGAGCACATAGTGTGCTCTCCGCATCACGTCTGGCCCCATAGAGAATGAATCTGCAGAACGGAGGCGGACCCATTTGCGGATGTCTGAATGGAGCTTTAAGTGGCATTTCATGTGTCTTACTGAGAAGAGGCTTCTTTGGGCTGCTCTGCCGTAAAGCCTAGATTGGTGGAGCGCTGCTATAACGGTTGATTTTCTGAAAGTTTCTTCCATCTGTTCACAGGATTCTTGGGGTTCAGCCAAGGTGACAATTGGGTTCTTGGTCACCTGTCTTACCAAGGCCATCCTCCCCCAATTACTAAGCTTGGTGGGGCAACCAGCTCTAGGAAGAAGTTGCTCCAAACGCCTTCCATTTAAGAATAATGGAGGCCACTGTGCTATTGGGAACATTCAGTGCAGTGGAGATCCGTGCCTCGACAAGATTATACCTCTGAGCTCTATAGGCAGTTCTTTCCTGATAGGGGGTGTCTTTCCAAATCTTGTCCAATCAAGGTGTAGAAACACCTCAAAGATCATCTCAAGTTTTATAGCAAAGGGTCTGTTTGTTTTTCCATTTTAATAAATGTGCAATTTGCAGTTTCTAAAATTCTGTTTTCACTTTCTCATTATTGGGTACTGAGTGCAGATTTATGGAGGAAAACTTGAGTTTTTTTAATTTTAGCACTAGGTCATAACAGGACAAAATTTGAAAAATGAAAGGGTCTGAATGCATTGTATATGAATCTGCTCAGCTCCTCCTGGTCTATAACATGCTTCCTGCAGATTGCCCTGCATTCCATGGTGACAGGTTCTGGCTAAAGATAAAAGCAGACTGAACTGGATGTGTGGCCTAGAGAAGAACAATATGAGTCTATCAATGGGAGTATGTAAGCAGTTTTGACCCCTCAAAACTGTTAACAGTTCTACATAGGTGATGAGGAAGCTTGCATACCTTACGGTGATGGTCATGCAGTACCCTTGGCTCCCTGCACTATATACTTCCTCAGCTCCTCTTGTCTGCTTTGAGTGATGGCTGTAGCATGCATTCAGGAGACTGCTAAAACTATCATGCAAAGGGAATTGCCTCCATGACATTTGTCCTGGCGATGCTTAAAGGAGTTGTCCAGCTTTTACTATGTGGAGGTCTATCATTAGCTGGTGTATCACTTAAGAAAAGCTGAACAACACTGTTTAAAATTCCGATATCTTGGTCCTCACATATTTATCACTGTTAGCAGTTTTGAAGGACAGTAGTTGACAAACTCCATTTAAAACTACTGGACACATACAGGTCCTTCTCAAAAAATTAGCATATTGTGATAAAGTTCATTATTTTCTGTAATGTACTGATAAACATTAGACTTTCATATATTTTAGATTCATTACACACAACTTAAGTAGTTCAAGCCTTTTATTGTTTTAATATTGATGATTTTGGCATACAGCTCATGAAAACCCAAAATTCCTATCTCAAAAGATTAGCATATTTCATCCGACCAATAAAAGAAAAGTGTTTTAATGCAAAAAAGTCAACCTTCAAATAATTATGTTCAGTTATGCACTCAATACTTGGTCGGGAATCCTTTGCAGAAATGACTGCTTCAATGCGGCGTGGCATGGAGGCAATCAGCCTGTGGCACTGCTGAGGTGTTATGGAGGCCCAGGATGCTTCGATAGCGGCCTTAAGCTCATCCAGAGTGTTGGGTCTTGTGTCTCTCAACTTTCTCTTCCCAATATCCCACAGATTCTCTATGGGGTTCAGGACAGGAGAGTTGGCAGGCCAATTGAGCACAGTAATACCATGGTCAGTAAACCATTTACCAGTGGTTTTGGCACTGTGAGCAGGTGCCAGGTCGTGCTGAACAATGAAATCTTCATCTCCATAAAGCTTTTCAGCAGATGGAAGCATGAAGTGTTCCAAAATCTCCTGATAGCTAGCTGCATTGACCCTGCCCTTGATAAAACACAGTGGACCAACACCAGCAGCTGACATGGCACCCCAGACCATCACTGACTGTGGGTACTTGACACTGGACTTCAGGCATTTTGGCATTTCCTCTCCCTAGTCTTCCTCCAGACTCTGGCACCTTGATTTCTAATGACATGCAAAATTTGCTTTCATCCGAAAAAGTACTTTGGACCACTGAGCAACAGTCCAGTGCTGCTTCTGTAGCCCAGGTCAGTCGCTTCTGCCGCTGTTTCTGGTTCAAAAGTGGCTTGACCTGGGGAATGTGGCACCTGTAGCCCATTTCCTGCACACGCCTGTACACGGTGGCTCTGGATGTTTCTACTCCAGACTCAGTCCACTGCTTCCGCAGGTCCCCAAGGTCTGAAATCGGTCCTTCTCCACAATCTTCCTCATGGTCCAGTCACTCTTCGTGCAGCGTTTTCTGCCACACTTTTCCTTCCCACAGACTTCCCACTGAGGTGCCTTGATACAGCACTCTGGGAACAGCCTATTCGCTCAGAAATTTCTTTCTGTGTCTTACCCTCTTGCTTGAGGGTGTCAATGATGGCCTTCTGGACAGCAGTCAGGTCGGCAGTCTTACCCATGATTGCGGTTTTGAGTAATGAACCAGGCTGGGAGTTTTTAAAAGCCTCAGGAATCTTTTGCAGGTGTTTAGAGTTAATAAGTTGATTCAGATGATTAGGTTACTAGCTCGCTTAGAGAACCTTTTCATGATATGCTAATTTTTTGAGATAGGAATTTTGGGTTTTCATGAGCTGTATGCCAAAATCATCAATATTAAAACAATAAAAGGCTTGAACTACTTCAGTTGTGTATAATGAATCTAAAATATATGAAAGTCTAATGTTTATCAGTACATTACAGAAAATAATGAACTTTATCACAATATGCTATTTTTTTTAGAAGGACCTGTATTGTAATTTTCATGGTCACTGTGCAATGCCATACCACTTGCCAATATTAACATAGTGCCAGTCAGAATGTAATGTTTGGTCTGGGTGGAGTTGTTTTAGAGAGTTTTTTATGATTATAGGTGACTGTGTTTGCAACAAGCTACTGTTCATATTTATTATTCATGATTTGCATTTTACAGAGATCAATGAGGGACCCTCCTCATATACAGCTGGAATCAGGTAATATGTCTGCTAGACAAAACAAAGTATCATATTTAGATACCTCTAGTTAACCTTTTTGGTTTATGCTTGTACTTTTGCTTTTTTTTTGTTTTTCAGTGATGAGGAAGAAGAGGAAGAAGATGTGTTAATAAGTGAGGAAGAGACTCCATATAAAGATGACCCCACAGATGAAACTTACAGACCCCCTCATATAGAAAGGTAATGGGCATTACAAGTTACAGTTTACTTAAAGGGATTTAAGAATTGATGAGAAATCCTAAGAGCAGGACATTAATATCTAAATGTTGGGTGTCCAACTATCGACACTTCAACCAATCAGCTGTTTGAAGAGGCCATGATACTCGGACAAGCACTGCGGCTTCTTCCTAGGCCTGTGACATCATTGCCATCAGCGCAATCCCTGTGAAGTGAATAAGGATGAGCTGCAATACAAAGCACAGCCAGAATACAATGTGCAGCACTGTGCTTGGTGCATTATGAAGAGGGCAGGGGGTGCTGGGAGTCTAACCCCCACCATTCAGATATTAATGGCCTATCCTGGGGAGAGATTATCAGTATTTAATTCCCAGAAAACCTATTTAACCTCCTTTAGTACACCTGTCTTCCACCATTTGTCTCCAGCTTTTTCATCTCAGTAATCCTCTTTTTGCTTCCCTTTCCTGCCTTCTCCATCTCAGTGAGGATGATGATGACGATGATGATGATGAGGAATTGATAAGTGAGGAGGAAATTGGTTATAAAGATGACCCCAGGGATAAAAGTTATAGGCCACAACTGAACAGGTACATGTTGCTCGTGTTGTGTGTGTGTCCCTCATGCTATTTACAGATGCGGTAAACACCAGCACAATGTGTTAGCCCGGCATAGTAGTGTGCTGTGAAAGTTTTTGAAAGTGCGCTACCAGCCTTCTCCAGTGAAAAATGTTAAACCTGTCATTTAACTATCCCACCACCACATGGTGCATGGAACGACCAAACTAATGTAGTGTCCTAAGGGTTAATCACTTTGAAATGATAAAGTAAAGGATTACAGTGTATAATCATATATTTGTGGCAAAGGTTGAAACTTTTCTCTCTTATTTCCATTTTTCAGAAGTGGCACAAAAGGGGGTATGGTGAGTGTCAGAGGGGCGGTGCTAGCAGGCATAGCACATTAATCTGCATGTACATGTCATGAATTTAAGAAATGTGTCATCAGAAAATGACATGGTTTAAATGACGTTTTATGTTTAGCATATTTTTAAAGAATTTTTGATAATGTTATTTTTAATTTCCCATGTCAAATATGCATTTTTAAACAAAAATCATAAAATCCTGCCGTTTTCCCACTAGCCACTAAGCCTAATAATAGGCACCACTTCTTGTTCTGTACAGATCACTTTACTGAAGTTACCTGTTTATCTATATACAGAGGTGATATTACAGACAGGATTAGAATGGCAGATAAGCCAGCCATTCACAATAGGTGATTCACCATTCCCAATTGCCAAAGCTTATCAATTCTTTTCCTTTTTGTCCTCCATGATGGCATTACCATAAGAGAGACTTTCCTCCAACCAGGTGGGACAGGAAGAAAAATTTGACTCTCCTTTGATTCCAACTCAGTGTCTTACTGGACCGACAGCCTAAGAGAGTCTAATGATAATGATATGACGTGCATACACATATCCCATACATTTGTGCATTCCGGCAGTCAAATGGGCAAAGTTTCATTCCCGAATTGCAGCATGCGGTCCTAACAAGCTGGGACAAATGTCAGGAGTTATTGGAAAGCAGGATGTCCATCTCCCCAGTGGTGGCTCAGTCCCTCAATTGGTAGAAATCCCTTGATCATTTAGAGAAAGGGGTCTTCTGGGTTATAAAAGATCTGCAGGTGATCACTGCAGACGTGCGCCAGTTGGGTTGGGGTGCTCATTGGTCTTATCATTATTTTCAGGGGCGTGGTCAGAATCCCAGGCCAGAGTGTCCTGAAATCTAAGAGAGCTGTCTGGGAAACATTGAAAGATGTCTAGAACTAAAATGAAAAGGCTTTCGGATAAGATCCAACAACACTTCAATAGTAGCCTATCTGAATCACCAAGGAGATACAAAGGTGTGATGTTGCACAAAGTTTCGAAAAATAATTTTGTGAGCAGAGACCTATCTAAGGTCCCTTTCTATTGTTCACTTAAAAGGAGTGCAGAATGTGAATACAGATTTTTTTTAACCCCTTAAGGACATGGCCATATTTCACCTTAAGGACCAGGCCATTTTTTTGCAAATCTGACCAGTGTAATGTGGGGATAACTTTAAAATGCTTTTACTTATCCAGGCCATTCTGAGAATGTTTTTTCGTCACATATTGTACTTCATAACACTGGTAAAATGGAGTAAAAAAAACATTTTTATTTATAAAAAAACACATTTGCCAAAATTTTGGAAAAATTTGCAAATTTCCAAGTTTCAATTTCTCTACTTCTATAATACATAGTAATACCTACAAAAAAAGTTATTAATTTACATTCCCCACATGTCTACTTCATGTTTGGATCATTGTAGGAATGCCATTTCATTTTTGGGGACATTACAAGGCTTAGAAGTTTAGAAGCAAATCTTGAAAATTTTCAGAAATTTACAAAAACCCACGTTTTAGGGACCAGTTCAGGTCTGAAGTCACTTTGTGAGGCTTACATAATAGAAACCACCCAAAAATGACCCCATTCTAGAAACTACACCCCTCAAGGTATTCAAAACTGATTTTACAAACATTAACCCTTTAGGTGTTCCACAAGAGTTGATGGCAAATGGAGATGAAATGTCAGAATTTCATTTTTTTGCCAAATTTTCCATTTTAATCAATTTTTCCACTAACAAAGCAAGGGTTAACAGTTTTGTTAACAAACAAAACTCTATATTTATTGCCCTGACTCTGCGGTTTACAGAAACACCCGATATGTGGTCGTACACCACTGTATGGCCACACAGCAGGGCATAGAGGGAAAGGAGCACCGTGTGGTTTTTGAAAGGCAGATTTTGCTGGACTGGTTTTTGACACCATGTCCCATTTGAAGCCCCCTGATGCAACCCTACAGTAGAAACTCCAATAAAGTGACCCCATCTAAGAAACTACACCCCTCAGGGTATTCAAAACTGATTTTACAAGCTGTATTAACCCTTTAGACGTTCCATACGATTTAATGGAAAATGGAGATAAAATTTTTGGAAGATTTCCCATTTTAATAATTTTTTCCAGTAACAAAGCAAGGGTTACCAGCCAAACAAAACTTAATATTAATTGCCCTGATTCTGTAGTTTACAGAAACACCCCATATGTGGTCGTAAACTACTGTATGGCCAAACGGCAGGGCGCAGAAGGAAGGGAACGCCATATGGGTTTTGGAAGGCGGATTTTGCTGGACTGTTTTTGACACCATGTCCCATTTGAAGCCCCCTGATGCACCCCTAGAGTAGAAACTCCAAAAAAGTGACCCCATTTTGGAAACTATGGGATAAGATGGCAGTTTTTTGGGTACTATTTTTAGGGTACATATGATTTTTGGTTGCTCTATATTACACTTGTGGGAAGCAAAGTAACAAAAATAGAAATTCTGAAATTTCATCTCCATTTGTCATTAACTTTTGTGGAACACTTAAAGGGTTAACAAAGTTTGTAAAATCAGTTTTGAATACCTTGAGGGGTCTAGTTTCCTAAATGGGGTCACTTTTTGGAGTTTCTACTCTAGGGGTGCATCAGGAGGGCTTCAAATAGGACATGGTGTCAAAAACCAGTCCAGCAAAATCTGCCTTCCAGAAACCATATGGCATTCCATTCTTTCTGTGCCCTGCCGTGTGACCATACAGTAGTTTACAACCACATATGGGGTGTTTCTGTAAACTAAAGAATAGGGGCAATAAATATTTAGTTTCGTTTGGCTGTTTATCCTTGCTTTGTTACTGGAAAAATGGATTGAAATGAAAAATTTGCCCAAAAATACCTGTTTTGGCACCGTTTTAATTTTTTATTATTTACAGCGTTCATCTGACAGATTAGATCATGTGCTATTTTTATAGAGCAGGTTGTTACGGACGCAGGGATACCTAATATGTATACCTTTTTGTAGTTATTTAGGTTTTACACAATAATATCATTTTTGAAACAAAAAACGTTTGTGTCTCCATAGTCTGAGAGCCATAGTTTTTTCAGTTTTTAGGCAATTGTCTCAGGATGGGTATCATTTTTGAGGGATGAAATAACGGTTAGATTGGCTCTATTTTGGAGGGCATACGCCTTTTGAACGCGCTTGCTATTACACTTTTTGTGATGTAAGGTGACAAAAATCGCTTTTTAAACCCGTTTTTATTTTATTTTTGACAGTGTTCACCTGGGGGTTAGGTCATATATTTATATAGAGCCGGTCGTTACGGACGTGGTGATACCTAATATGTATACTTTCTTTTATTTTTTTAAGTTTTACACAATAATATTATTTTTGAAACAAAAAAAAAACATGTTTTAGTGTCTACATAGTCTGAGAGCCATAGTTTTTTTATTTTTGGGCCATTGTCTCATGTAGGAGCTCATTTTTTGCGGGATGAGGCGCCAGTTTGAATGGTACTATTTTGGCGTACATACGACTTTTTTGATCACTTTTATTACCTTTTTTGGGAAGTAGGGTGGGCAAAATTTCTATTTCATCACGGCGTTCGCCGTGCTGGGAATATAACATGACCGTTTTATAGATCAGGTCGTTACGGACGCGGTGATATGTAACGTGTAGGGAATTATTATTATGTTTTTAATCAGTGATAAATGTGTTTTTTATTTTTCTTTTTTCCCCTTTTTTGACCCAGACCCACTTGGTTCTTGAAGATCCAGTGGGTCTGATGTCTGTATAATACAGTACAGTACACTATATAGTGCACTGTATTTCACTTACACTTCTGTCTGAACAGATCTCTGCCTTTAGCACAGATCTGTTCAGCACCATGGACAGCAGGATGCCTGAGAAGGCCTCCTGTTGCCATGGGAACCTTCCCCGTCTGCCATAACTGAGCAGAGGGGGAAGGAGGGGGCTCCCTCCCTCTGTGCTCCCTTTCAAGAATCGGGGGCTGCAAAGGCACAGCAGCCCCCCGATAGGAGAGGGAGGGAGCTCCCTCCCTGTTAACCACTACCATACCGCGGTATGGAAGGGTTAAAGTGGCTGACATCTGCACAGATGTCAGCCGTTTGAATCAGAGTGTCAGCAATGAGTCTGATCTAACCGCTCGGCCATCCTGAGAATGAACGGGGGGCGGGCGGATGATTGCGCGCCCGCCCCCCGCACTGCCGCACGCCTCCCGCACCGCCCACAATTCTCCCCCCCTGCTGCGCCCACAAGCACAATGGACACAGGGCTGCGGGGGGGTTAACTATATTATAAAAACTTATTTGAAGTTTCTGATCTGGGGATCAGAAACTTGCATTAACGCTGCAAACCGCAGGTCTGAATTTACCAGGCACCCAGTTCCGATCATTGCCAGCCTTGCGGCAGTGATCGGAACTACACATGACGTACGTCATGTGTCCTTAAGGATTTGGGAAACATGCCATACCGGTACATCATGTGTCCTCAAGGGGTTAAGCAGAGTCCATCTATATCTAGGGGAGTGGAGTCTTAGTGCCATCAAGTAACTGCAAGGCGGGGAACTCCTCAGATAGATATTTTTTCTTCCGCTGAGAACACAAGGTTTTTCTCTCTGTTCTCTCTCTAGCATGGAAATTTCAGCTGGGTTATGCGTTTCCTCTTCTTCAGCTGGGCAGCAGTATCTTGTGAAAAATACGGGAGAGAAGGCCAGGTCCTCCTGGTTGCGCCCTTATGACCCAAAATTAATGGTTCCCTCTTCTGAAGTTAATGTTGATACAAGCACCGTGGATTCTTCCTTGGGAGGCGGATCTTCTTTCACATAGTGCTGTCCTACACCCCTAGGTAGAAGCTCTTCATTTAGCAGCCTAGGTCCTGAATGGCTAAAACTCAGGCCCAATGTTATATTTGAACAGGTCATAGATACCATGTCTGCTAGTAGGAAATCGGTGACCTCCAAAATTTATTCCAAAATTTGGAATAAATTTTGCTTGTGGTGTATAGAGCGTCATCTGTCATAAAAGAAAACACCCCTGGATAATATGCCTTTTTTAACCCTCTTCCCGACCAGTGCAATAGATGTATAGCGCTGGGCAAGACTTTAAAGATGGCGCATGTCATGAATGCGGTGGGCACCATAGCCCCCGGGTGCCTGCTGTTTTAAAAGGCAGGCACCCGGGTCTAATGTATAGGATTGACATTAATCTCATACATTTAACCCCTCAGATGCAAGTTCGCACTTCCGAGTGTGTACCGGCTCCCCCTAGCGAAGATCGGGGGAATCGGATAGTGTGTGCAGCAGTCTCTGTACTCCTAAGCGATATAAGGCTGCCGCACATTAGTTCCTGTACACACACCTGTACAGAACAGGAAATCATGACCTATTATTAGGCCTTGTGAACAGTTTGCAAATTGTAGGATTACGGTATATACATTTTCATGATAGATAGATAGATAGATAGATAGATAGATATGGGGAAAAATAACTATTTAAAATTGTTAACAATTCCCCAAAATATGTTCAATCTAAAAACTTGATGTAAACAATATGCAATTTTCTGAGACACGTTGATCCATTTAATTCAGTTTATACAGCACACAGCAAAGGATTAACAGCAATATGCACCACAATATGTTTCACCCTGTTTCTGCAGTATATAGAAATATCCCATGTATGATTCTAGTATGCTGATTGATATACAACTTCAGTCCTCAGAAATGAAGTTGCGGTTTTTAGGGTGTTTTTCAGACACCATGTGAGATGCAGAGGGCCTCAGCTGCTAAGACATAAACACCCCTCAAAAGACCCCCATATTGGAATGTACACCCTAAAGGAATGTATCTAGGGGTGTAGCAAGAGTTTTGACCCCACAGGTTTTTATAGAATTTATTAGAATTGGGCCATGAAAATGCAAAATTACATAAAACTTTTTGCCAATAGAATGTCGCTTTAGACCCATTTGTTTAATTTTCATAAGGGGTAATAGGAGAAAGAGCATCTCAAAATTTGTTACACATTTTCTCCTAAATATAGCAACACCCCATATGTACTCATAATCTTCTGCATGGGCACACTGCAGGGCTCAGTAGGGATAAAACGCTATTTGGCTTTTGAAGGGCAGATTTTGCTGGAGTGGTTTTTGAGTGCAATGTTGCATTTCTAGAGTCCTTGCAGTATCAATACAGTGTAAAACTTCAAAACTTGCCCCATCTTGGAAACTAAACCCTCAAGGAGTTCCCCTAGTGATTGGCTTGATCCCACAGATGTTTCATAGAATTTTAAAATTGCGACATGAAATGAAAACTATTTTATATTAATTACATGTAGTTTTAGCCCCAAATGTTCGTAATTTTCACAAGTGGTAATAGGAAAAAAAGCACCCAAATTTTGTTGCATATACAGTACCCTCTGTGTGGTCATAAACTTCTGACTGGGCACACTGCAGAGTTCAGAAAAGAAAGAGCACCATGTGCATTTGAGGCTCTGCGGTGAAATTGCTATTTTTCATTGCCCAATATGCTGTGCCCCTAGCTTATACCATCTGAGGTTCACACCACACTTCTTAAATTAGTAGGTGGTTTCTACTGGCTACGGAAATGCCCAAAATGTGGACATAAACTGTCTTATGGGAACACAGCAATGCTTAGAAAGGAAGGAGTGACATTTGTCTTTTGGAGAACTGATTTTGCTTGAATAGTTTTCGGGTGCGACATCACATTTGCAGAGACTCTGAGGTAACTGTACAGTGAAAATCCCAAATAAGTGACCCTATTTTGAAAACTTCCTGAAGGAATTTTTAAAGGGGTGAAATGAGCATTTTGACATCACATGTATTTTGCAGAAATGAATGAGAAAGGGACCGCGCAAATGAAAATTGCATGTTTTTCACAGATATGGCATTTAAAGGGGGACCTTTTATGGGTCCAAACATAATAACGTAAGTAGCAAGACATGTAGTGGTTAAAGCAGGGATCTCCCTGCACTTACTATTTTTTCTCTCCACCGATCCGTTCGCCCGCTCTGGGCCCGTTAAATTCTCCCGCGCTGTATGCTAATCACTAGTATCGGAACACCAGGGAGGAGACATCAGCTTCTGTCCTGGGCGTTCCTTGTCCCTAGCTGTGAAAAAAAAACTCGCCTTCTCCCTGGCTGTGACGCTCTGCTCTGCGATTGGACAGCGCTACAGCCAGGGAGAAAGAACGCCCAAGGAGAAAAGCTGATGTCTCCTCCCTGGTGTTCCAATGCTAGTGATTAGCATACAGTGTGTTAGAATTTAACGGGAATGGAGCGGCGGAAATAAAAAATAGTAAGTGCAGGGAGATCCCTGCATTAACCCCTACATGTCCTGCTACTTACTTTATTATGTTTGGACCCATGAAAAGTCCTCTTTAAGTGCCCAATATTTTGTTTTGCTTGTGACACCTGAGACTCACACAGCACGCCTTAAAGGAAATATGTCACCAAAAATGTTATCTTCCAGTTAAAACCAGATACACATATCCTTTTTTCTAATCTGTTTTTATTTTCTGATTTATTTATTCTATTTTCTGAACATTTTTATTGCGGCTGCCATTATTTCTGAGCCGTTCTTAACAGCATTTAGAAATCATTAAAAAATAGCCCCATGGTCCATAGACACAATAGTCCAGAGGGGACCTCATTGACTTCTATGGGAGAGTTTTCTAGTCATGCTCTGTGACCTGTGCAGAGGCGATTGTACAAGGAAAGAATATATAAGCTTTGACAATCACATACTGTAAATGGTAGATCCTGTTTTATTTATACACAGAGTTTTTGCAAATCTGACATGTTACTTTATACTGTAATAACTATGGAACGGTTTTTCTTATCCAAGCTATTCTGAGATTTTCACGTGACACATTGTACTTCATGTTAGTGATAAATTTGAGTAAATATGTTTTATCTTTATTTATAAAAAAAATTGAGAAAATTCACTATTTTCCCAAACCATTTTTTAAGCACCAATTCAGTTATAAATTGATTTTGAGGGGCTTACGAAATGGAAACAACCAATTAATTACCCCATTTTAGAAACTACACTCAAATTATTCAAAACTGATGTTACAAACTTTGTTAACCCTTGAGGTGTTCCACAAGAATTAAAGGAAAATTAAGGCGAAATTTCAAAATGTACATTCATTTTTTTGTAGATCAATTTTTTCTTGCAACACAGCAAGGGTTAACAGCAACATAAACCTCAATATACATTACTCTGATTCTGCAGTCTACAGAAATACCCCATACGTGGTAGTAAACTGCTGTCAAGGCAGTGGTCAGAAGGAAAGGAGCGCAATGTGGTTTTAGGAGGCAGAGTTTGCTAGAATGGTTTTTGGGCACCATTCTGTATTTGAAGAGACCTTGATGTACCCCTACAGTGGAAACCCTCAAAAAGTGAAGAGACCAAGAGTGTTGAAGCTGCAATCACTTATTTTGCACAGCATAAGAAATGAGCAACTGTGTACAAATAATGGATTGTTCAGAATTGAAAAAAAAATATTTTGTAGGCTCAAATATGGGCTTTAAAATCATAAAAGTAAAAAAAAGTTAAAAATATATAACAATTAAAAAAAATACATAAATAACAAAAATGATGGTCATCACCGTGTCCGAAAATGCCCATACTATTAAGATAAGAAAATATTTTTCCAATACAGAGAATGGCGTACGGAAATAAAGGGTCAAAAAATTTAATAAAATGTGATGGTATCAATAAAAACGACAGATTGTCCCGCAAAAAATGAGCCCCCACACAGCTCAGTAGATATAACTATAAAAAAGTTATGGGGGTCAGAATTTTTTTTTTCAAAGTTTACATTTATTTTAGACATAAAAAAAAATATACATATGTGGTATTATTGTAATCGTACTGACCCAGAGAATCAAGGGCACAGGTCAGTTTTGCTGCAAAGGGAACGCCGTGGAAACAAAACCCATAAAACGGTGGAGGAATTGCGTTTTTTCCCCTAATTCTGCATTTGGAATTTTTTTCCACTACATTTTATTTCATATTAAATGATGGCATTAGAAAGTACAACTTGTCCCACTGAAAAATAAAAAGTTATGGTTCAAGGAAGATGGGGAAGAAAAATAAAAACTCAAAAGCGAAAAACCTCTGGTATCATAAGGGTTATTAAAGCTTATTTCTAAATTACTAAATGGTGATTAACACTTATTTAAGCCAGTAAGATAAGAGTTGAGCTATAAATAGTATTTATAAGATTAGAGATAAGGAGCCCCCAGCTGAACTGCCTGATGAAACAGAGTTATAATACAAGCTCCTGCTTCTGGAGAATCTCAAGGTTGTGCAGAGAAAAGAGTTCAAAGTTTTTAATAATAACCAATTGAAAATATGATTTCAGCTCAACATGAGTACAATGCAATAATAAAATAAAAATGCCCTTAAAGGTATACATAGCCTTTAACCGCCTAACACAGGGATGCGTCCAGGTGGCGGCAGGTCTATTCCTCTTTGACGTGGCGGCGCGTCATCTCGCGAGAGGCGAGATTTGCTGTGAACGCGCGCGCGTTCACAACAGATCACGTCTCAGGATGATCAATCGCTGGCAGGCTGTAAATCTAAAATAAAAGGCATCAAACATGTATATCAGACGCTGTTTTGTTAACAGCGTCTGATATACCTGCTACCTGGTCCTCTGGTGGTCCCATTTGCTGGGATCGACCACCAGAGGACCAGGTAGCTATGTAAAGTAGCACCAAGCACCACACTACACCCCCCCCCCACTTATTAACCCCTTGTTAACCCCTGATCACCCCATCTAGACTCCCTGATCACCCCCCTGTCACTGATCACCCCCCCCTGAAAGACTCCATTCACATGTCCCTATGTGTTTTGCGGATCTGCAAAACACGGACACCGGCAATGTGCTTTCCGCATTTTGCAGATCCGCACATTGCCAGAACTATATAGAAAATGCCTTTTCTTGTCCGCAATTGCAGACAAGAATAGGACATGTTCTATATTTTTGCGAACGGAAGTGCAGACCTGGAACTGCGGATCTGCAATTCCGGATCCGAGCGGAACAAAGTCTGTCCCCATAGAAATGAATGGGTCCGCAATTCCGTTCCGCAAACAGAATTGCGGACGTGTGAATGGGGCATAAGGGTCACTTATCACCGCCAGTTAGTTAGCTACTTGTTAGGTAGTTAGTGCCCAGCCCACCGCAACGCAGTCACTGATTTAGGCAGAGATTTTTTCATCCACATTGATCGATGCTTATGAAAAATCTGTGCCGTTCATTTTTTTTTTTTTCAGCCCAGGCTGAACGGAAAAAAATCTCATTACCCGTATGCTCAATATAAGGAGAATCGCAGAAACTCCTAATGCTGGCCATACGTGTAATGATTGCGGAGACCCTCAAATGCCAGAGCAGTATAGAAAGAAGACACCCCAAGGTATTTCGTGAGAGGTATGGTGAGTTCATGTAAAAAAGACTTTGTAAAAAAAAATATATATCAATTTCCGCTAACTTGTGCCAAATTTTTATTTTTTCCTGTGAACTCGCCATGCCCCTCACGGAATACCTTGGGGTGTCTTCTTTCCAAAATAGGGTCACTTGTGGGGTATTTATACTGCCCTGGCATTTTAGGGGTCCTAAAGCGTGAGAATCCAAATGCGTAAAAATGCCCTGTGAAATCCTAAAGGTACTCATTGGAATTAGGGCCCCTATATACCCATACTTTGTGTGAGAAATATCGCTGTAAACGACAACTTTTTAATTTTTTTATACAAAGTTGTCAATTTACAGAGATATTTCTCTCACTAACATGGGTATATGTAAAAATACACCCCAAAACACATTGCCCTACTTCTCCTGAGTACGGTGATACCACATGTGTGACACGTTTTGCAGCCTGGGTGCGCAAGGGGCCCAAATTCCAACGAGTACCTTTAGGTTTTACAAGGTTGCTCACAATTTAGCTCCGCCCAAAATGCCAGAACAGTAAACACACCCCACAAATGACCCCATTTCGAAAGTAGACACCCCAAGGTATTCACTGAGGGGCATAGTGAGTCCATGGGAGATTTTTATATATTTTTTGCCAGAATTTAGCAGAAATTGAAACTTTATTATTTTTCTTTTTCCTCAGAAAGTGTCATTTTCCGCTAACTTGTGAAAAAAATGAAATGATCCATGAACTCATCATGCCCCTCCGCGAATACTTTGGGGTGTCTTCTTTCTAAAATGGTGTCATTTGGGGGTATTTATACTATCCTGGCATTCTAGCACCTGAAGAAACATGACAGGTGCTCAGAAAGTCAGAGCTGCTTCAAAATGCGGAAATTCACTTTTTACACCATAGTTTGTAAACGCTATAACTTTTACCCAAACCAATAAATATACACTTATTGGATTTTTTTATCAAAGACATGTAGAACAATAAATTTAGAGAAAAATTTATATAGAAATGTATTTTTATTTTTTTTAATTTACAACAGAAAGTAAAAATGTCATTTTTTTGCAAACATTTGGGTCATTTTTGATTAATGCGTATGTAAGTAGATAACAGAGTGGGCACTCAGTATCAGGACAGGATGCAAGGAAACGCAAATAGTAAAATAAAAGCTATTTTAATAAAATGACAGAAAATCTACAACATACTGAAATATAAACATGAACATAAACCCCACGCTAAAACTTTACAAGTAGATGGCGTAAAAATGCGGATATAACATTCATGGAGTAACAGAATAAAAATACTGGCATAAACGGCAATGGAGTCTCCTCAGTGGATGTAAATTGCTGTAATGGTGTTTGCTGAGGTCCAATAACCCCAAGTTCTCACTTGGAGAATATACTAGAGTCCCACAGTATAAAAAAGAGGTGAATAGAGTATTAGTGGTACTAATGTGCAGAAAAAACGTTACCGCTCCAGTGGTAAATGTTGCAGATGGCGGCTGGGTCTCCACATGTAGCTATAAATGGCATCCACTTTCCTGTAATGCTTCAGACACAGTTGCATGCAGCGTCCCACATGACGTGTCATACGACCAGGTGAAGTGTTCTCTGAGTGGAGACCAGGTCCTAAAGTCCACCTTGTATAGGGAATTTTGTGGAGCCTTTAAATCCTTAACTGGATAATAATGTATCCGCACAAAATCAACAGAAGATCCACGTAAGATAGTTCGCCCAATGCTGCCCAACCATACGCGTTTCGGAGGTCCTCCACCTTCCTCAGTGGTATGGTTCTTTTTTCACACTTGACAGACCCCTCTTCATTACTATTTCTGGGTTTTAGTGTCAGACAATGGTGTTTTTTTCCACCACAGGCTTGACACTAATCCCTCCGCCAATTACTCCAGTAACCAATGCCCCAAAGGTGCCACGAAGAGCCAAATTGCCTTCAGAAGCGGCCTGGGGCAGCTGTCGGTTGTTATTTTTAAGGTGGGAAGAGGCCAATAACCATAGACCTTACCATCCCGATAATGTTACCCTCCAGTTGTCAATTTAACCTTTACTCCCCCTTTTTTTTTATAACCAGCCAAGGTTAAACAATATAAAGGTCCATTATTTATTGGCCCATTCCCATCCTAAAAAATACAAGCCCCCATCTGCCCCAGAAGCGGACCTTCACATTAGATGGTCCACTTTTGACAGCAAGCGACTCTTCCCGGCATCACTGGGGCTTTGGGCACTGGGGTAATGGGGACAGCTTAGTGTCAGCCCTGGGGTGGATAAAAACACTGCTGGTTGGAAATGGATGGAAATGGGCCAATAAATAATGGTACCTTTATATTGTTTAACCTTGGCTGGTCAGTGGGGGCCCGACACCCAGGGCCCCCTCATTCAGCTGTTTGGGAAGGCAGTCGCGCTTGCCGTAGCGCTGAGAGCTTCTCTCTGATTTTCCTAGGCCAACTGACAACACGTTTATCGGCCATGTGGCCTACAGTGGATATAAAAAGTCTACACACCCCTGTTAAAATGTCAGGTTTCTGTGCTGTGAAAAAATGAGACAAAGATTTCAGAACTTTTTCCACCTTTAATTTGACCTATAAACTGTACCACTCAATTGAAAAACAAACAATATTTTAGATGGAGGGAAGAAAACAAAAAATAAAAAATAATGTGGTTGCATAAGTGCACACCCTCTTATAACTGGGGATCTAGCTGTGTTCTGAATTAAGCAATCACATTCAAAATCATGTTAAATAGGTATCAGCATACACGTGCCATCATTTAAATTGCCTCTGATTAACTCCAAATAAAGTTCATCTTCTGTAGTTGGTCTTTCCTGAAATTTTCTTAGTCACATCCCACAGCAAAAGCAATGGTTCACAGAGAGCTTCCAAAGCATCAGAGGGATCTCATTGTTAAAAGGTATCAGTCAGGAGAAGGGTACAAAAGACTTTCCCTCACCCATGACGGCACCCCATGCGACCAGGGACCTCCCATCCGGGACAGGAAACCTGAGAAGATAAAAGGTTCACACCCCCACCAAGCACCAGTTCAGGTTTCCTGTCCTCCGGATAGGAAGTCCCTGGGAAGAATCGAAGACGGTCTCACCTGCAGCTGGGGGAAGGTCCGGGTTTGATCCGGTGAGGGGGCCTTCTCCAGGCGGCCTAATCCTCCCTGGGTACGGCGCCTAAGTCTGTCTTCCCCCTGCTTTCCGGCACCAATTCCTGAGGGAGCCTCTGTGGCAGTGTTCAGGCGGCTCCCTCACGCTCTCCGGTTCGGCCCTACTCCAAGATGGCGGCCGGGCGCGGAATCGGCCTCTGCGCGGGCGCTGGGGCACCCACGGATGACGTCACGTGCGTCACGCGGCGTAAGGGGGCGGGGCTTAACCCGGAAGCAGGGGAAAAGGCGCCGGGAACAGCCGAGGCGCGTCCCTAATATAAAAATACGGCCCCAGGGGGAACCAGCCAGCTGTTGTAGCACACAACAGATGGACGCGCCGAACCCCTGGACACCTCGAGGCCCGCAAGTCCGGTACCGGTCCTGAGGAATGGGAATAGAAAGAGCTTGGTGAGATTGATCCTGTTTTCTCATTAATGGGGTGTTGTTTGACTTGTTTTTAGGTTCCAAAGACCCCCAAAAAAGCAGCAGCCAAAACAAAACATAAAGAGTGTGCGGGATGTAAAGTGGCCCTAGCATCCTCTTATTTCAAGCCGTTGTGTACACCTTGTATTGACAAATTGGTGTCAGAAGAGTCCCAGAGCCTTTCCAGAAGTATGAGGTCCTTAATACGGTCAGAGGTCAGGGCTTCCTTAAAGTCATTTAGTAAAGGTCGCCCTAGGTCTCCGGACAGATCACCGGATAGGGTCACTGATATAGATTATTCAGACGTTGAAGGAAGGGAAGCGGGTCAATTACTGTCTGATGACGCTTCATCCTCTGAAGATGAGGAGTCAGGAAATTGCCTGTTTCCACCTGAAGACACTCAACATTTATTAAAAGCAGTCAGAGCAACAATGCAGTTGGAAGATGTGAAACAGCCAAAGTCAACTGCTGACCAAGCGTTTCAGGGGTTAGGGCCCAGAAGACATAGGGTCTTTACCTTACATGAAAATCTCCAAGCATTAATCCAGAAGGAATGGAGGAATCCTGATAGGAAGTTTTTTGTTCCTGGCTCGGTTAAAAGGAAATATCTCTTTGAAGAGAAAGTAGCTGCTATTTGGGACAAGGCCCCTACTGTGGACGCCCCAGTAGCCAAAATTGCTAAAAGATCTGCCTTGCCTTTTGATGATTTGGGTAGTCTGTCTCACCCCTTAGACAAGAAAGCAGATATCTACCTAAAGAAGGCATGGGAATCTACTTCGGCCTGTCTGAGACCAGAGGTCGCAGCGTCTTGGGTATCTAGGTCTCTGCGTATCTGGTTAGACCAGTTAGAACAGCATATTAAGGACAAAAAACCTAGAGAGGAGTTGTTAGCCTCCCTTCCCACCTTTTCTAAAGCTGCCGACTATCTTGCTGATGCCTCGACTGATGTAATAAAATTTTCGGCCAGATCATCCGCCATGTCAAATGCAGCGAGGAGGGCTATCTGGCTGAGGTCTTGGAAAGCGGATCGAGGCTCCAAGGCCAGACTGTGCTCCATTCCATGTGAAGGAGAGAGGCTTTTTGGGTCATCCCTCGATGACATACTTGATAAGGCCTCAGATAAAAAGAAGGGGTTTCCGATTCCCCAGCGCCCCTCCTTTTTTCGTAAATACCAGAACAAGAAACAAAGAGGTAGGCAGTTTGATAGGAGGGAAAAAGACAAGTTCCCTAAGCGATCTGGGGGGTTTCTCTTTAAATCCCAGGACCCCAGATCTAAAGAAAAGCAACAATGACGCCGAGTCCCAGGTGGGGGAAGATTATCTCCTTTCCTCCCGGCCTGGAAAACAGTAACCAAAACGGTTGGGTCCTAGGAGGTATCGGGGAAGGTTTTCGGCTAGAGTTTCTTTCCCTTCCTCGGGATTCATTCATTCAGACAGACTGCCCCAGAGACCAGACAAAAAGACAGGCCCTAGAGTCAGAGGTTTTACTTCTACTAAAGAAAGGGGTCGTCATCCCTGTTCTACAGGCAGAAAGAGGCAAGGGCTTTTACTCCCCCTCTTTTTAGTAAGGAAACCCAACGGTTTCTTTCGGGTAATACTAAACTTGAAGAGACTAAACAAGTTCCTAAAGTACAAAAAGTTCCGAATGGAGACTCTCAAATCAACTATAGAGCTTCTGTCAAAAGATTGCTGGATGGAGACTTAGAGGACGCGTATTACCATGTGCCTATTCATGCGTCCTCTCAAAAAATTTTGCGGACAGCAGTCTGGGTTCAAGGACAATGCCTACATCTTCAATACAAGGCCCTGCCATTTGGCGTTTCACAAGCCCCCAGAATCTTTACGAAAGTCATCGCGGAAGTGGCTTCCTTTCTAAGATTATCAGGGATCTCGATCCTACCATATCTGGACGACTTCCTGTTTATTTCCCAAACAAGGGAAAAATTAGTCCAAGACATCAGTGGTGCCTGTTCCCTGTTAAAAGATCTTGGATGGAAAATAAATTGGGAAAAATCCTGCCTAACGCCATCTCAGACCTGCGTGTTTTTAGGCATCCTCTTAGACTCCCGAGCAGAGAAAACGTTCCTTCCATCGGCCAAGATAATCTCCATCAGGGATCATGTATTGGATTTCTTCAGGTCTTACCAATCTTCTTTCAGAAATGCAATGGCAGTCCTGGGTCACTTGACGGCAACGATTCCGGCAGTCCCATATGCACAGGCTCACTCGAGGGAGCTACAGTCCTGTATACTACATCATTGGGACGGCCGCAAACAGTCGATGGATCAGCCCTTCATCTATCCTCAGTAGCAAGAATGTCCCTCCTTTGGTGGACTGTACCAGAGAATCTCTCGGTGGGAGTACCCTGGTCCTTCCAGGATCCAATCTTGATAACCACGGACGCCAGCCCATGGGGATGGGGAGCCCACTCCAGGGGCAGATAGTGGCAGGGGAGGTGGGATTTGAAAACCAGAAAATGGACCTCAAACTTCAAAGAATTAAAGGTAGTAGAAATGGCGCTAAAATCAGCGATTCCGGACATATCGCACAAGAAAATAGTCATTTATTCGGACAACTCAACAACAGTCGCATACATCAACCATCAAGGGGGAACAAGAGTACCATCGCTGGCAAAGCTCTGTCAGCAGATCTTTCAACTAGCGGAGCAACAAAGCTTGTTTCTATCAGCAGTTCCCATAAAAGGGGAGGAGAATGTTGTGGCCGATTATCTAAGCAGGGTTCAGTTCTAACAGGGGGATTGGTGCCTAAATCCAGAAATCTTCTCCCAGCTAGTCCAAAGGTTTGGTCTTCCCTCGGTAGACCTTTTTGCATCCAGAAAAAAATGGAAAGTGAAGAGGTTTTTTTCGCTCAACCGCTCTGACGAGCCAACAGCCCTAGATGGATTGGCGCAGGATTGGTCAAAGGAGGAGGGGTACGCCTTCCCTCCTTTTTCCCTAATCCCGCAAGTCCTAAAGAAAGTTCTGAGGGAAAAAGCCAAAATTACTCTGATTGCGCCAGCATGGCCGAAAAGGTCATGGTATTCCAGCCTACTGCAGCTAGCAATAGCTCCCCCATGGATGCTGCCTCCCCTGAAAGACCTATTATTCCAAGGTCTGATTCTGCATCCCAATCCAGAAATTCTACACCTGGCAGTCTGGAGGTTGAAAGAGAGATCTGGTTAGGTCGTGGTCTTTCCCAATCTGTAGTTTCCACCATGTTGGGTAGTAGAAAAACCACCACAGCTAGGAAGTATAATAAAGTCTGGTAAATTTTCTCATCCTTTTTAGGTTTCAGTCCTGACCCTTTTTCTCCTCCTGAGGTTCCTAAGATTCTTGATTTTTTTACAGGCTGGTCTTGACAAGGGGCTTAAGGCTTCTACCCTAAGAGTCCAGGTGGCAGCTTTGAGTTATTTTTTTGATTTTCAGCTAGCCCTTCATCCTTGGGTGAAAAGTTTTCTGTCAGCAGCTTCCAGGATCCGTCCCTCGATAAGACCTCTGTCCCCTCCTTGGGACTTAAATACGGTACTGACGGCCCTGTCACAGAAACCTTTTGAACCTTTGTCAGAGATCCCCATAGATGTGCTCTCCTGTAAGATGTCCTTTTTACTGGCCATTACTTCGGCTAGAAGAATCTAGGATCGAGGATAAAGTCATCATTAGACCTCTCCCTTCCTTTCAGCCAAAGGTAGTTACCGATTTCCATAGAAGTCAGGACATTATTCTGCCATCTTTTTGTACAAATCCCTCCAATGACTTAGAAAGAGAGTTTCATTGTCTGGATGTAAGGAGATGCCTCTTAAATTATCTGGAATCTACTTCAGCCTGGAGATTAGATGAAAACCTACTTATCCAGTTTTGGGGAAGGAATAAGGGGCGGAAAGTGTCTACTGCAGTTATTGCTAGATGGGTCAAAAAAGCCATCTCCAAAGCCTACCTTGCACAGGGTCTCCCTCCACCTTCGGGGTTTGGAGCCCACTCCACCCGGTCGGTGGCTACATCTTGGGCCGAGAAGGCGGACGCCTCTCTGGCTCAGATCTGTAGAGCAGCTACGTGGAGTTCCCCACATACCTTTTTGAGACATTACAGACTCCAGCTTCATGCAGACTCAGCCTTTGGTAGAAAAGTACTTCAGGTAGTAGTCCCTCCCTAGGTTACCATTAATAGTCTATCTCGCATGGGGTGCCGTCATGGGTGAGGGGAAAACGACATTGCTTACCGGTAATCGTTTTTCTCGATACCCATGACGGCACCCCTAGTTTCCCAAAAAAAAAAAAAAAAAAATAATGTATATATTGTGGGGGTTAGCTCTGGTCCCGGGATCATTCACACAAACTTCCTTCCGGACAACGGATTTCATGTCCAAACAGTGCATTTATTTGGCAGTCTTCTCAAACAAAATGACATAAATGAACACCTGCCCGTCTAGGCACTACCTAATACATAAGAAATCGCTGACTCACCTAAGACCCCATTCACACACACGGGAACCCATGCGGCTTTCCCAGCCGAACGTCCATGAATTGTGGCTAGCACCTAGCCCCGTGGCCCCTCAGCCCTCCTCAGCTGAGATCACATTCCCAGAGCCTCACCAGAACTCTGCTACACAAAAACACTCTCTCCCAGAGTGCCACACCTTGTCCAGCAGCAGGACTAAATAGACATGGACCTGTCCGAAACCCGGACTGGAGCATGGGGAACAAGCACCCACCCAGCACATTACCTGTTCCCAGTAAAAGCCCGCCTGGAACTAGCTGAGTCAGCTATACTAATACTATACTTAACTTGGGCTTTCACTCCACCAAGGCCAGGCACCTTGGTGACACGCTCTCTGTGCAAACAGCCCTGTCTGACGGTTTCCCTGGGGCTCACCGCACACATCAGTGTTCACATTGCCACATATCCTCCCTCTGTTCACACCTGTGGGGGTGAACACATACACCAACCGGATGCTCTATGACAGGG
>CM065594.1:126902025-127159231 GCA_033119425.1 Bufotes viridis
GAGGTATTGAACAACAGACCGACGAGTGGTTTCTGCCGGTGGGCCTCAAGCCCGGCCTGGTGGTGTGCGATAATGGGCGAAATCACGTCGCAGCTCTGGGACTAGCCGGTTTGACGCACATCCCTTGCCTGGCGCATGTGCTGAATTTGGTGGTGCAGAAGTTCATTCACAACTACCCCGACATGTCAGAGCTGCTGCATAAAGTGCGGGCTGTCTGTGTGCGCTTCCGGCGTTCACATCCTGCCGCTGCTCGCCTGTCTGCGCTACAGCGGAACTTCGGCCTTCCCGCTCACCGCCTCATATGCGATGCGCCCACCAGGCGGAACTCCACCTTGCACATGCTGGAGAGACTGTGCGAGCAGCAGCAGGCCATAGTGGAGTTTCAGTTGCAGCACGCACGCATCAGTCGCACTGCGGAACAGCACCACTTCACCACCAATGATTGGGCCTCCATGCGAGACCTGTGTGCCCTGTTGCGCTGTTTTGAGTACTCCACCAACATGGCCAGTGGCGATGACACCGTTATCAGCGTTACAATACCACTTCTATGTCTCCTTGAGAAAACGCTTAGGGCTATGATGGAAGAGGAGGTGGCCCAGGAGGAGGAGGAGGAGGAGGATGAGGGGTAATTTTTAGCACTTTCAGTCCAGTCTGTTAGAAGTGGCTCAGAGGGAGGTTTTTTGCAACAGCAGAAGCCAGGTACAAATGTGGCCAGCCAGGGCCCACTACTGGAGGACGAGGAGGATGAGGAGGAGGTGGAGGAGGATGAGGATGAAGCAGGTTCACAGCGGGGTGGCACAGGACGCTGCTGAGGCCCATCACTGGTGCGTGGCTGGGGGGATACGGAGGACGATGACGATATGCCTCCCACAGAGGACAGCTTGTCCTTACCTCTGGGGAGCCTGGCACACATGAGCGACTACATGCTGCAGTGCCTGCGCAACGACAGCAGAGTTGCCCACATTTTAACGTATGCGGACTACTGGGTTGCCACCCTGCTGGATCCCCGGTACAACGACAATGTGCCCACCTTACTTCCTGCACTGGATAGGAAGATGCGCGAGTACAAGCGCACGCTGGTAGACGCGCTCCTGAGAGCATTCCCAAATGTCACAGGGGAACAGGTGGAAGCCCAAGGCGAAGGCAGAGGAGGAGCAAGAGGTCGCCAATGCAGCTGTGTCACGGCCAGCTCCTCTGAGGGCAGGGTTAGCATGGCAGAAATGTGGAAAAGTTTTGTCTCCACGCCACAGCTAACTGCACCACCACCTGATACGGAACGTGTTAGCAGGAGGCAGCATTTCACTAACATGGTTGAAGAGTATGTCTGCACACCCCTCCACGTACTGGCTGATGGTTCGGCCCAATTCAACTTCTGGGTCTCCAAATTGTCCATGTGGCCAGAGTTAGCATTTTATGCCTTGGAAGTGCTGGCCTGCCCGGTGGCCAGCGTTTTGTCTGAACGTGTATTCAGCACGGCAGGGGGCGTCATTACTGACAAACGCAGCCGTCTGGACAAGCTGACGTTCATAAAAATGAACCAGGCATGGATCCCACAGGACCTGTGCCTCCCTTGTGCAGAATAGACATTTATAACTGCCTCCCCCTCAACCATGTATTCTTGTACTCCGGGGCACTTCTTTATTGAATCCTCATTTTTTTAACTTTACCATGATCTTGCGGTGCAACCCAAAGTTGAATGAACCTCTCCTCTGTCTGGGTGGTGGGGTCGAAATAACTGAGAGTGGCCTTCTCTGGTAGTGGTTGATATGACGCATGATTCCTTGCTGTGGGACCTCTCTCCTCTGTCTGGGTGCTGGGCTGAAATAACTGAGATTGGCCTTCTCTGGTGGTGGTTGATATGACGCATGATTCCTTGCTGTGGGACCTCTCTCCTCTGTCTGGGTGCTGGGCCGAAATAACTGAGAGTGGCCTTCTCCGGTGGTGGTTGATATGACGCATGATTCCTTGCTTTGGGACCTCTCTCCTCTGTCTGGGTGCTGGGCCGAAATAACTGAGAGTGGCCTTCTCCGGTGGTGGTTGATATGACACATGATTTCTTGCTGTGGGACCTCTCTCTTCTGTTTGGGTGCTGGGCCAAAATAACTGAAAGTGGCCTTCTCCGGTGGTGGTTGATATGACGCATGATTCCTTGCTGTGGGACCTCTCTCCTCTGTCTGGGTGCTGGGGCCGAAATAATTGAGTGGCCTTCTCCAGTTGCGGGTGATATGACGCATGATTCATTGATGTGGGACCTGTATCCTCGGTCTGGGTGCTGGGCTGAAATAACTGAAAGTGGCCTTCTCCAGTGGTGGGTGATATGACGCATGATTCCTTGATGTGGGACCTGTATCCTCGGTCTGGGTGCTGGGCTGAAATAACTAAAAGTGGCCTTCTCCAGTGGTGGGTGATATGACGCATGATTCCTTGCTGTGGGACCTCTCTCCTCTGTCTGGGTGCTGGGCCGAAATAACTGAGAGTGGCCTTCTCCGATGGTGGTTGATATGACGCATGATTCCTTGCTGTGGGACCTCTCTCCTCTGTCTGGGTGCTGGGCCGAAATAACTGAGAGTGGCCTTCTCCGGTGGTGGTTGATATGACGCATGATACCTTGCTGTGGGACCTCTCTCCTCTGTCTGGGTGCTGGGGCCGAAATAATTGAGTGGCCTTCTCCAGTTGCGGGTGATATGACGCATGATTCATTGATGTGGGACCTGTATCCTCGGTCTGGGTGCTGGGCTGAAATAACTGAAAGTGGCCATCTCCAGTGGTGGGTGATATGACGCATGATTCCTTGCTGTGGGACCTCTCTCCTCTGTCTGGGTGCTGGGCCGAAATAACTGAGAGTGGCCTTCTCCGGTGGTGGTTGATATGACGCATGATTCCTTGCTGTGGGACCTCTCTCCTCTGTCTGGGTGCTGGGCCGAAATAACTGAGAGTGGCCTTCTCCGGTGGTGGGTGATATGACGCATGATTCCTTGATGTGGGACCTGTATCCTCGGTCTGGGTGCTGGGCTGAAATAACTGAAAGTGGCCTTCTCCAGTGGTGGGTGATATGACGCATGATTCCTTGCTGTGGGACCTCTCTCCTCTGTCTGGGTGCTGGGGCCGAAATAACTGAGTGGCCTTCTCCAGTTGCGGGTGATATGGCGCATGATTCCTTGATGTGGGACCTGTATCCTCGGTCTGGGTGCTGGGCCGAAATAACTGAGAGTGGCCTTCTCCGATGGTGGTTGATATGACGCATGATTCCTTGCTGTGGGACCTCTCTCCTCTGTCTGGGTGCTGGGCCGAAATAACTGAGAGTGGCCTTCTCCGGTGGTGGGTGATATGACGCATGATTCCTTGATGTGGGACCTGTATCCTCGGTCTGGGTGCTGGGCTGAAATAACTAAAAGTGGCCTTCTCCAGTGGTGGGTGATATGACGCATGATTCCTTGCTGTGGGACCTCTCTCCTCTGTCTGGGTGCTGGGGCCTAAATAACTGAGTGGCCTTCTCCAGTTGCGGGTGATATGGCGCATGATTCCTTGATGTGGCACCTGTATCCTCGGTCTGGGTGCTGGGCTGAAATAACTGAAAGTGGCCTTCTCCAGTGGTGGGTGATATGACTGTCACGACTGTGACTGATCCAGATAGGTCTGGGAAGAGAAGGTCGCAGCGACTTGCTACTCGCGATAGCTTGTGAGTTTGCTTCATGGTTCAGGGTATGTCATCCGGGTTTTGCCTTGTGAACCTTTTTGTCCTGACTGGGAGTTTGTAGGCATTCTTCTCAGGTGAGTGCTGTCTGCCACTCCTAGCTACTATATTAGTTTCAGTTTCACTTGCAGTCATTGCCAGATATAGTCCTTACTTCCAGTGCTATTCTGACCTTTGAAGGAGATCGTTTGACGGTATTGCTGTGGAGCTCTTGTCTGGCGTGGACTGTCGTTGTTGGGATCATCTTCTCTGCTCGTGACTGGATAAGTCTATCTCTGCTGGAGATTGTTTGTTTGTTTGTTACTGTCTTCCCCTGTTGTTCTCCTAGACATGAGTGATGGTGACTAGTGCTCCCATCTGCCTTTCCCCAGTCTAGTGTTCTTAGAGTGACTCAGGGTTTAGGCATCCTGCTCGCCGCACGGGTTCACACCCCGTCTAGGGTCTCAGGGCAAACAGGTGCCAGCGTAGGGTTTGTCAGGGGTGGCCGTTCTATTTCCCATCCGTAGATAAGGGTCCCCCTTCCCCTCCGTCTGGTGCGACACGACTGCTGCTGGGATAGCGGTCGTGACAATGACGCATGATTCCTTGCAGTGGGACCTCTCTCCAATTGATATTGGTTAAATTTTATTTATTTTATTTTAATTCATTTCCCTATCCACATTTGTTTGCAGGGGATTTACCTACATTTTGCTGCATTTGGCAGCCCTCTAGCCCGTTCCTGGACTATTTTACAGCCTTTTTAGTGCCTAAAAGTTTGGGTCCCCATTGACTTCCCGAACCCGAACTTCCAGGTGTTCGCACATCTCTAGTCTCTTCCTTTTTTTGCCTTTACTGACAAGCCTAATGCACTTTTCTGTTACCTTCAGTAGTGCCAATTTTAAGTAGTCCCATTTCTCTTGGACTCCATTGAAATTGTTCCAGTCTGATAGGGACTCGTATACCACTGATCTCATTTTAGAAAAGTCTGTTTTCCGAAAATCTAAAACTTTTGTTTTTGTGTGGAGTGACTCAGTCAATGTACTTATAGTAAACCACACTGACTGGTGATCACTGGATCCTAGCTTTCCCCTACAGTAATATTAGATACCAAATTGCCATTTGTGAATACCAAATCTAAAATGGCCTCCTTCCGGGTTGGCTCCTCAACTACTTGCTGTAGAGATAATCCCAGTAGGGAATTTAGAATGTCTGTACTCCTGGCAGAATTAGCTATTTTGGTTTTCCAGTTTATATCAGGAAGATTAAAGTCTCCCATAATGACAACTTCCCCTTTCAATGTCATTTTAGCCATTTCCTCAACTAGTAGATCATCCAATTCTTTGACTTGGCTTGGTGGTCTGTATATGACACCTTATGATTACCAAACTGCAACGTAACCCAAACTGATTCTAAATTGGTTTCGCTGGCTTGTATTAGATTAGATTTTATGCTATCTTTCACATATAGGGCCACTCCACCCCCTTTCTTGCCTTCTCTGTCTTTCCTATATAGAGAGAACCCAGGTATTGTTATATCCTAGTCATTACTCTCATTGAACCATGTCTCAGTAACAGCCACTAAATCTATATTCTCAGATGCCATTACAGACTCAAGTTCGTTGATCTTATTCCCTAAACTGCGAGCATTTGTAGACAAGACTCTCAGCTTGTCATTTCTTATCCTATCAGCTCCTGGCATCTTCTGGCATTGTTTTTTCGGGGGGCAGCCAAACTGATGGATTGTCTCTTTTGTGCCCCCCTTTCCTAGTTTAAATGTTCCTTAGCAAAAACTTTGAACTGTTCACTGAGGACATTCTTTCCCTTGAGAGAAAGATGCAAACCATCTTTCTTGTACAGTTCTTTTCCATTCCAGCTAGAGCCAACATGAGACACAAAGCCAAATCCCTGGTTCAAACACCATTTACCAAGCCAAACATTGAATTCCTTAATACGCAACTGCTTGTCATGCTGACGGTTATGCACAGGCAGAACTGCAGAGAATGAGACAGTCGATGCAATCTCCCGTATATCATTACCAAGTGTGTGAAAAGCTTCCTTCACCTTTGAAACTTCATTGCAAGCCAGATCATTTGTCCCAATATGGACAATAACATCCACCTCCTTTTCCATTTTTGCTTGCTTAATAATGTTAAGGATACGTCGTCTGTCCCTGCTAGCAGTAGCACCAGGGAGACATCTCACAAAACCCTTTTCTTCAAACTTCACACCTCTTATGATAGAATCGTCCACTAATAGTTGCTTACTATTAGTACTCACTATATCCTTTTTGTCTTTGTCAGTAGTCTTGCATACCTTAGGCATAGGAGATGATTGTTCCTCACCCACTGTGCCTGGGCCATCCTCCATGTTGCTCTTGCATTCTGAAAGTGCTGCAAATGAATTACAGAGAGCCACAGACTGTGGGACATGTCTTCGATCAACAGCTCTAAGTCTACCAGAACCTACAGTAACCCATCTTCCATTTCTGGAACTTCTTGGAACTTCTATTTGGGTCCAACTAAGGGAATCAGCTTAATCAAAAGGGTATTTACGTTTTACTGAACTTGGAATACAGCTACACTTGTCCGATGCTTCCACTTCTTAGTAATTAGGGCTGCCACATTTTTATGAATGAAAAAGGATCTTCTTTTCCTCCCTTCTAAACCTTCAAACATAACGTCCTGAACTGACTGAACCTCCTTATGGTCTTTAACCCCTTAAGGACTCGGCCCTATTTCACCTTAAGGACCTGGCCATTTTTTGCAAATCTGACCAGTGTCACTTTATGTAGTGATAACTTTAAAATGCTTTTTCTTATCCAGGCCATTCTGAGATTGTTTTTTCATCACATTTTGTACTTCATGACAGTGGTAAAATGAAGTCTAAAAATTTCATTTTTATTTATAAAAAAAAACTAATTTACCAAGAATTTTGAAAAATGTTCAATTTTCTAAGTTTCAATTTCTCTACTTCTATAATACATAGTAATACCGCCAAAAAAAGTTATTGATTTACTTTCCCATATGTCTACTTCATGTATCGATCATTTTGGGAATGCCATTTCATTTTTTGGAGACGTTACAAGGCTTAGAAGTTTAGAAGCAAATTTTTCAGAAGTTTTCAAAAACCCACTTTTTAGGGACCAGTTCAGGTCTGAAGTCACTTAATAGAAACCACCCAAAAATGACCCCATTCTAGAAACAACACCCCTCAAGGTATTCAAAACTGATTTTACAAACATGATTAACCCTTTAGGTTTTCCACAAGAGTTAATGGCAAATGGAGATAAAATTTCAGAATTTCGATTTTTTGGAAAATTTTCCATTTTATCAATTTTTTCCAGTAACAAAGCAAGGGTTAACAGCCAAACAAAACTCAATATTTATTGCCCCGATTCTGTAGTTTTCAGAAACACCCCATATGTGGTCGTGAACTGCTGTATGGCCAAACGGCAGGGCATAGAAGGAGAGAAACGCCATATGGTTTATGGAAGGAGGATTTTGCTGGACTGGATTTTTGACATCATGTCCCATTTGAAGCCGCCCAATGAACCCCTAAAGTAGAAACTCCAAAAAAATAACTCCATCTAAGAAACTACACCCCTGAAGGTATTCAAACCCGATTTTACAAACTTTGTTAACCCTTTAGGTGTTCCACAAGAGTTATTGGCAAATGGAGATGAAATTTCAGAATTTCAATTTTTTGTTACCTTGTCTCAAAAAAAGTGTAATATAGAGCAACCAAAAATCATATTTACCCTAAAATAATACAAACAAAACTGCCACCTTAGTTTCCAAAATAGGGTCACTTTTTTGGAGTTTCTACTGTAGGGGTGCATCAGAGGGGCTTCAAATGGGACATGGTGTCAAAAAACCAGTCCAGCAAAATCTGCCTTCCAAAAACCATATGGCATTCCCTTCCTTCTACGCCCTGCCGTTTGGCCACACAGCAGTTTACGACCATATATAGGGTGTTTCTGCAAACTAGAGAACCAGGGCAAACAATATTGAGTTTTGTTTGGCTGTTAACCTTTGCTTTGTTACTGGAAAAATGGATTAAAATGGAAGATTTGCAAAAAAATTGCTGTTTTTGGACCGTTTTTATTTTTTGTTATTTACATCGTTGAACTGACAGGTTAGATTGTGTGCTACATCTATAGAGCAGGTTGCTATGGACGCAACAATACCAAATATGGCTACTTTTGGGGGAGTTTTGTTTCAGTTTTACATAATAAAGCATTTTTAAAAAAAATGATTTTTTTTAGTGTCTCCACATTCTGAAAGCCATATTTTATTTTTATTTTTTTGGGCGACTGTCTTATGTAGGGGCTCATTTTTTGCGGGATGAGATGTCGGTTTGATTGGCACTATCTTGGGGTGCATATGACATTTTGGTCACGTGCTATTACACTTTTTGTGATGTAAGGTGACAAAAATGGCTTTTGACACCGTATTTTTTGTTGTTGTTGTTGTGTTCACCTGAGGGGTTTGGTCATGTGTTATTTTTATAGAGCAGGTTGTGACGGATGCGGTGATACATAATATGTATAATTTTTATTTATTTATTTAAGTTTTACACAATATTATCATTTTTAAAAACAAAAAAAATCATGCTTTAGTGTCTCCATAGTCTGAGAGACATATTTTTTTTATTTTTTTGGGGCGATTGTCCTACATGGGGTATAATTTTGACGGTTTGATGGCACTATTTTTGGGTGCATATAACTTTTTGATCGCTTGCTATTACAGTTTTTGAGATGTGAGGTTTCAAAAATGTTTTTTTTTTACATTGTTTTTATTTTATTTTTTTAACGGTATTTACCCGAGGGGTTAGATCATGTGATATTTTTATAGAGCAGGTTTTTACGGACGCGGCAATACATAATATGTATACTTTTTTTTAATTTATTTTACTTTAATACAATAACAGCATTTTAGAAAAAAAAAATTATGTTTTAGTGTCTCCATAGTCTGAGAGCTATATTTTTTTGGGCGATTGTCCTATGTAAGGACTCATTTTTTGCGGGGTGAGATGGCGGTTTTATTGGTACTATTTTGGGAGGCATACGCCTTTTTGATCACTTGGTATTACACTTTTTGTGATGCAAATAGATTTTTTACACCATGTTTTTTTTTTTTACGGTATTCGCCTGAGGGGTTAGGTTATGTGATATTTTTATAGAGCAGATTTTTACGGATGCGGCGATACCTAATATGTGTAGTGTATTTTATTTTTTTAATTTTTATTCAGTGATATGCATTTTTTTATTTTTATTTTTTTTTCACTTTTTTTTACCCAGACCCACTTGGTTCTTGTAGATCCAGTGGATATGGTGTCTATATAATACAGTAAGTACACTATATAGTGTACTTACTGTATTTTTTACTTTACAAAGTCTGAATAGGCTTTTGCCTTTAGCAAAAGCCTATTCAGAGTTTCAGTGCCATGGACAGAGTAAGACGCTTCTGAAAGCGTCTTGCTCCCATGGCAACCATCACCCGCTGCCAGAACAGAGCAGCGGGTGATGGGAAGGGAGGGGAGCTCCCTCTCTCTGCTATCCCATCCTGTCGGGGGGCTGCAAAGGCACAGCAGCCCCCCGATGGGAGAGGGAGCTCCCTCCCTGTTAACCACTTCCATACGGCGGTCCGTAAGGACCGCAGTATGGAAGGGGTTACTCTGCTGACATCTGCAGCACAGATGTCAGCAGTTTATAGCAGTGGGTCAGCAATGTGCCCACTAGACACCTTAAGTACCAGGACACAAGGGAGTACATGTACACCCTGCGTCCTAAAGAGGTTAATGTTCATGGTTGTCCTAACAGCTTTCAATAGTTGGTCCATATCCTGAATGGGAAAAAATGATTTACCACTTTTTTCTTCATCAGGAGTCTGCATTAACTTCTCCACTTTCTAAACCCAGAGCTCCTCCTCTGGACAATGAGAAAAAGAGCTGCTTTTTTTTTACACTTTAAACTTTTTATAATATTTATAAAAATTAGTCATCAATATCCCGAACTAAGACAACCCCTTTAAAAGGTAAACATACCATTCAAAGAGCATTATTTTCTTGGCAAACATTGCACCAGTCATCTAAGGTGTTACAGTACCCAGGAAGATTGTCAAAATTAGAATTATTCAGTTCATAAAAACGACGACTGAGGGGAGATCTAATAACTATGTGTAAGTATATCAAGGGTCAGTACAGCGATCTCTACCATGATCTATTTATTCCCAGGATTGTGACGACAGGACATCCTCTATGTCTGGAGGAAAGGTTTGTACACAAACATAGAAGAGGATTCTTTACTGTAAGAGCGGTGAGACTATGGAACTCTCTGTCGGAACAGGTAGTGATGGTGAACTCACTGTAAGGGTTCACGAGGGGCCTGGATGTATTTCTGGAGTGTCATAATATTACAGGTTATAATTATTATGTTTCTGGAGAGGTCATTGATCCAGGGAGTTAGTCTGACTGTCTGATTGGAGTTGGGAAGGAATTTTTCCCCCTAAAACTAGGAAAATTGTCTTCCACCTCATGGGTAGCACAGTGGTTCAGTGGTTAACACTGGTGCCTTGCAGCGCTGCATGGAGTTTGTATGTGCCTTGCTACTTTGGTTTCCTCTCACACTCCAAAGACATACTGATAGGGAACTTAGATTGTGAGCTCCATTGGGGACAGCTTGATGCTAACGTCTGTAAAGCGCTGCGGAATATAGTAGCACTATATAAGTTCATAAAATAAATAAATGGAGTTTTTGCCTTCCTCGGGATCAACTTGCAGGATAACAGGCTGAACTAGATGGACAGATGTCTTTTTTCAGCCTTATAAGTATTAAGCAAGTATTGCTGTGTTTGTGGGAGGGGAGGCGGACTACAAGGCTATTTATATGCACCTGTGGGCCTAGGCTGGCTGATTGCTAGGCTATTTATAGGCACCTGTGGGCCCAGGCTGACGCCGATTCAGCCGATTTCACTACCTCTGGGTCAGCTCTAGGATACAGCAGCATGGTGTGGAGGCTCCTTACAGCTGGGCGACGGAGGAATCTCTCAGGAGGGCGCTGGTATTCATGGTAGGATCGGAGTGGTTTTGCATGGGACCCACACTGTGGTCCGCGACATGTAGCGCAGCTTCACTGTAGAATCACACTTGTTGGCACGAGACCCACACAGCGGTATGTGATTCGTAATACTCTGGGATGAAGCTAAGTTGTTAGTATTTTGTCCGGCTGTTTAGGGGATTGTTGGGGGCTATTGCATATAGTTATTGGTGTTGCATGCGTCTAGAGTAGGTATGGTTGCATGTTTTTTGATATCTGTATCATACGGGACGCGTCTCCAAGCTACGCACGCTGTGTTTAAGTAATGGAATTATGTAGTTATCTCTCTGGAAGGGTCATGTATCAAGGGTCATTAAAAAAAAAAAAAAAAAAGTGCATGTTTTCTGTCACCTGTTGTACATGTGGGGCGCATGTCCGCAGTTAGCGCCAGACATGCAAGGTGTTGGTGAATGTGTATCAGTGGCCCATATATGGGGGCACTAGCAGGTTGATAAAGGCGCCTGTATTTGAGTACTGGTGCTCAGGTAAGTGTTTAATCTATAAATTGTATGTTTTGGGCCCGCATGTGTCAGCGGTTCTGTGCTATTGTGTTGTTTAATTGGCGTTGCATCAGGGTTTATGTTCAACCACGTTTGTTTTCTTATAGGAACACGAGGTGGTGTTGTAGTGACTATCATTTAAAAGCAAAAAAAATAAATAAAAATCCTGCAGCATTATGTGGAGGTTCATTCGCACCTGGGCAATGGCAGAAGGTGCCAGGCGAGTGCTGGCTTTCACGGTGGGATCGGACTTGGTTACATGGTCTGTGACTTGTAGCGCTCTGGGGCGAAGGGGGTTGGGCACTAATGGTAGAATGTTCATGGCTAGGTTCGTTACCTGCAAAAGCTACGTCTGTGTTTGCATTTACATTTTCTCCTATACTCCATTTACTACCAGAGCTGCGTTCATGCATCTGTTGTATCACGTTATACTCTGCTCACTTTAGATTGCATTCATACGGCTGCTTTATATCATGCTCTTCATGCTCACACTCAGAGCTGCGCCCATACCATCTGTTGGGCACTACTCACATCCAGAGCTGCAGTCACCCACCTGTACTTACACCATGTGTTTATACACTGCTTCCACTTATAGCTACATTTTCCTTTTTAATTTGACATCATGGTTAGCCAGTTTTTTCACTAGGGCAGTCAGCACACCGCTCTGACACTGCTCTCCCAATAAACATAATAGCTGCGTTCTTTTGAGGCTTGCTTATTTCCTCGTTGGTTTGTTACAATACGAAGGCCTACTTCTACTTTTTTTGTTCATTTCAGTAAAAAAAAAAAAAAAAAAAATTAAAAAGAAAATTACATTTTTTTTTTAATAAAAAATAAATAAATAAAAAAAAAAAAAATAAAATAAAAATTTAAAAAATTATTTAAAAAAAAAATATATATTTTTTTGGTGTTTCAGTCCTGGTTTGCAGTTACTTAGACCGGTCCGCTTTACTTCTGGTTCATATTCACTCAGATTGGTCCCTTGCCCCAGTTAACCAAATAGCTTTTCAGTGGCCCAATAGGAGTACGTTTCCTACTATATTTTTACAAACCCTTCATTTGTCAAGCTAAGGGTCTTCTCTTAGCAAACTGCAAGGCCTCTGGCTCTTCGTTGTCTCCCATCTGTTCAAATTCACGGATGGTTAATGTTTATTTATGCACGTGGTTCGCTTCACTAACGTCTATGCATATCCCATCGGGTCTGGCTCACATTTAATTACTTATCGTCACTGTAAAGTCATTCAGTTCAGTCTCATGGCTTCAAGGGGTCTCATGGCTTCGGGGGGCCCGATGATCGCTTCGGCCTCATGGCTCCGGGTGGCCCTTTGACCGTCCTTCATGTTGTTCGTTAGGGGTACCATATGGTTGTAGGCTGTTTAGTGTCTTAGGTTCCCTGTCAGAGGGGTTCATGGTTACGCGAGTTCCCAAGTCACACTGGTGCTGCATAAGTGCTTTATTAAAAGAGGAAAAAAAAATAAAAATAAATAATAATCTGCCATAGTCTCGCATGTATGGCTCCGCCATTAGTCTCCCACGCATGACTTCTCCGTTTATGTTTTACTCACATGACTCCACCATTAGAGTCTCACGCATGACTTCTCAGATTTAGAGTTACACATATGACTCCGCCATTTAAGTCTCTCGCGCATGGCTTCTCCAAATAAGTGTTACACATATGACTCCGCCATTGTAGTCTCTCAAGCAATGCTTCTCCGATTAAGTGTCCGCCATTAGAGTCCCTCACGCATGGCTTCTCTGATTTAGTGTTTGACATATGACTTCGCCGTTAGAGTCTCTCACGTATGACACTGCCATTAGTCTCTCACGCATGGCCTCTCTGTTTTATGTTTTACACACGTCTCCGCCATTATAGTCTCTCAAGCAATGCTTCTCCGATTAAGTGTTACACATATGACTCCGCCATCAGTCTCTCACGCATGGCTTCTCCGATTATGTGTCCGTGATTAGAGTCTCTCACGCATGGCTACTCTGTTTTACACACATCACTCCGCCATTAGAGTCTCTCACGCATGGATTCTCCGTTTGTTTTACACACATGACTCCGCCATTAGAGTCTATCACGCATGGCTTCTCCGATTTAGAGTTACACATATGACTCCGCCATCAGAGTCTCTCACGCATGGCTTCTCCAATTAAGTGTCCGCCATTAGAGTCTCTCACGCATGGCACTGCCATTAGAGTCTCTCACGCATGGATTCTCCGTTTGTTTTACACACATGACTCCGCCATTAGAGTCTCTCACGTATGGCTTTTCCAATTAAGTGTCCGCCATTAGAGTCTCTCACGCATGGCTTCTCCAATTAGGTGTTGCACATATGCCATTAGTCTCCCATGCATAGCTTCTCCGATTTAGTGTTACACATATGACTCCGCCATCAGAGTCTCTCACGCATGGCTTCTTCAATTAAGTGTCCGCCGTTAGAGTCTCTCACGCATGGCACTGCCATTAGAGTCTCTCACGCATGGCTTCTCCAATTAAGTGCCCGCCATTAGAGTCTCTCACGCATGGCACTGCCATTAGAGTCTCTCACGCATGGCTTCTCCAATTAAGTGTCCGCCATTAGAGTCTCTCACGCGTGGCACTGCCATTAGAGTCTCTCACGCATGGCTTCTCCAATTAAGTGTCCGCCATTAGAGTCTCTCACGCGTGGCACTGCCATTAGAGTCTCTCACGCATGGCTTCTCCAATTAAGTGTCCGCCATTAGAGTCTCTCACGCGTGGCACTGCCATTAGTCTCTCACGTATGGCTTCTCCAAATAAGTGTCTGCCATTAGTCTCTCACGTGTGGCACTGCCATTAGAGTCTCTCACGTATGGCTTCTCCAATTAAGTGTCTGCCATTAGAGTCTCTCACGCATGGCACTGCCATTAGAGTCTCTCACGCATGGCACTGCCATTAGAGTCTCTCACGCATGGCTTCTCCAATTAAGTGTCCGCCATTAGAGTCTCTCACGCATGGCTTCTCCGATTAGGTGTTGCACATATGACTCTGCCATTAGTCTCCCACGCATGGCTTCTCCGATTTAGTGTTACACATATGACTCCGCCATTAGAGTCTCCCACACATGGCTTCTCTGTTTATGTTTACACACATGACTCCGCCATTAGAGTCTCTCACGCATGGCACCACCATTAGTGTCTCTCACGCATGGCACCACCATTAGTGTCTCTCAGGCATGGCACCACCATTAGTGTCTCTCATGCATGGCTTCTCCGGTTAAGTGGTTCATATATGACTTCACCATTTGAGGTCGGCCACGTGGCCCACCACAAGTAGGTTTCATGTCTTTTTCCGCCACTCGGGCTGAGGGTGTTGGTGTCTGGCCTAAGTCCTAGGTATGAGTCCGTCTTCCAGTAGAAAGTACAGTAATAGGCGCAATTCACAATGTCTCATGTCTACAGACACGACAAGCCAAATCAAGACTACAGGCGCAGCATACATAGTTATTACGACCTTAAGCTTATTTCCTGTCACAACTGCAGGTATGGTGTGTACGTTCTCTGTCCTCATTACAGGCAGCATTAGCTCGTTAATTGAAATAGCCATGTATTCGTGTTGATGGTTCCCCAGGCCTGGTGAGTTTCTACATTCCACTTAATCTACTAATAGAGAAAGACGGCATACGCCATGTTCTAACTTTTGGCCCCTTATATATAAAAGGTGTGGCCTGGGGAATAAGTAGAGGGTAGTATTTAGCACCTTCATCGGGAAATGTCTTTTACGTTTAAAGTGGGTGTAGTAATGGTATGTATATATTTTGCTCTAACCTAAGGTCTGCTCTTTTTGGCCCCTTTAGGCTGCCCTACCGCAGCAGTTATGGCACAATTCTACTGCTTGCTGTAGATAGGGTTAGATAAGTTAGGTACACCTTTCTGGTAGCCGATCCGACCACAAGTATTAAGCAAGTATTGCTGTGTTTGTGGGGGGGGGAGGCGGACTACAAGGCTATTTATATGCACCTGTGGGCCTAGGCTGGCTGATTGCTAGGCTATTTATAGGCACCTGTGGGCCCAGGCTGACGCCGATTCAGCTGATTTCACCCACCCACCCACACCATCTTACAGTCATTTCCTATTAGGGTGGCCCCCTTTAGGCTGCCCTACCGCAGCAGTCATGGCACAATTCTACTGCTTGTTGTAGATAGGGTTAGATAGGTTAGGTACACCTTTCTGGTAGCCGATCCGACCACAAACTATGTTACTAAGTAATAATGTATCATTGTGGGTAAATGCTTCATCAGTGCTTGTTCAAGATCCAAATGGGGTTATCCCACAAATAATATAAAATAAAAATAGCTCTCCCGTTTAATTTTGATCCTGGTTAGCCTATTTATTCACCCGTTTGCATCTCTGGTCTCTTCAATTTTCGTGGGTATTCAGCAGCTTGTCCCATTTTACAATAAGCACCTGCATCTCCCAAAAGTGTACTGCAGTCAGCTCTTGCAAACCTCTTTCTCCCACCTTGGAAAATGGTTCCTCACACACAGCTCCATCGATTCGACTAATTAACAGCAATATGTTATGCAGTGATCCTTCCCGTTACGTCAAATTTGTTTCTCCACTCTCTAGAGAGATATACTTATTTCAGTGGCATACATACAATGGAGGCAGATCATGTGAGTGCTATTGGGGCCCGGGGGGAAGAGGGGGCCTGGAGCTGAACTCCTTCTCTTCCCAAAATAAATCCATCACATTTTCCTGAAGTCAGAACTAGGAGGGGGCCATAGGAAATTATTATATGGGACCCTATTAGATCTTTGTATGACCCTGAGTAGGGATGAATTAATGCAATAATGAAATGTGTGTCTGGACCTGATAATCTACTAAATTAACATGCCAGCTTTGAGAGGAGGAAAGCTGCTGGGGATGTCAATTCACCACGGAATGCAGGGGGAGGTAGACTGGAATTTCACAGCAAAAACAGCAGAGGGCATGACTAAAGAGAAAAATAAAATGTACATAAAAACAATATTTTTATTACATGTATAGTGCAATGAAACTTCATTTGAAATAGCATTGCACACTAATGGATAACCCCTTTAATGACATATAGCTAGGGATCTATAAAAGACTTTTTAGAAGACACTGTGTGTAATAAGAAAAAATGTAAATAATGTCTGCTCTGCTCAAACCATGCTTAGATGTAAAACAAAGTATTTCCAGATAAATGTGTCCATTGTTTTCTTTAATAAGTATCGGCATCTATCTTTGGTTATAGTAAAAAACTGTGCATTATAAAAGAGGACCTATTGGTTTTAAAACAAACACTACATATGACAGCGAATGAAATTATAAGCAGCAACAAGAGCCCTATGGACTCCACAGCATCAATAAAAAAAAAGTATACTGCATACATAGGGTGCCCGATGCCAACAAAACACATTTGCGTACTGCATAATGCACAGAAAATGAAACTTAAAGGAAGAGTAGACAAATGTTTGTAAAGGGCTACGACACACAGAGAAATCTCTGACATGGTTTACCTCCTCCTCCTCTTGCGGCATTATTCAATATGTTGCGTATTTTATTAAATTGTTTGCTATATTATTATTAGTAGTAGATTAAAAAATAGGAATTATCCAGACTGGATGCTGTCCAGAGGCAAAAGTATAGTAATGCAGAAAACAAGATTTAATATGCTGTTTGGAAATAATGACAAATTGAAGAAGAGCTCCCAAAAGGTAATGGAGAAACGTGGAAGTGTAAAGCAGGGTGGAACTCACATATAGCAAACAATTATAATAAAATACGCAACATATTGAATAAATGTTTACCAATTCTATATGACGATCAGATTTCATATGATGCATTGAAGTCTGGATGCCATGTGGTTCCAAGGGCTCCCACCCTGTCAAATTCTCTTTCTCCATCCCTCTTTTCGTCTAGAATAGGTGCCAGAAATGGGGGGTGTCAATTGGCTGAGTTACATTGGTTTTACTAAATGTGGGGGTAGCCCATGCAGGACATGCAGTTTTGTTGTCCCCAAAAAGCATTTTGACAACTTTGATCACTCCCTTAGTTTTGCTATAAAAAGCTATATTAATTGCAATACCAGGGGCGTGGTGTACATTATTGTATGTACTGAGTGTGATCTCATGTATGTGGGAAGTACCACATGAAAATTAAAAAATAGGGTATTAGAACACCTCAATTATATTGCTAACTCCGCTCTGATTAATATCTCTAATGCGGCCAAACACTTTGTTCAGGTTCACGCCCGCCGAACTAAATCCTTTTGTACCTATGGGATAGCAAAAGTGAGTGCACCCCTACGCGGAGGAGATTTTAGTCAAAAACTTCTCCTCCGTGGAGCATATTGGATTTTTAGGTTAAACACAAGGGTTCCTGCAGGCCTGAACCTGAAGAAGGAATTAATGTATATATACCAATAATTGCAATATATGTTATGGATCCAGCATTGAAACACTCATGTTACGTCCCAATGTAGTTAAATACAATATGGTGAAAAACCAAATGTGGATTGTTATTACCTGTGATTTTATTTATGTAACATGTAGCCGTTCACACTGTGCGTTGTCTGGTCCTGACCATGCACCAATTTGTGCATGTTAAGCCCTTACAAGAGTGGCAGAGGTTAATAGGGCGTAGGATGAAATCCCAGTGTGAAGGATACATGAAATACAATATGCAAATGGGTAACAGGTGTTACCATGGTGGATTAACTAATGAAGGATCTTCCCCCTCTTTGCAGGAAGGTGGGACAAGTGTAACATTTAAACCATGCTTTCCACCATGATACGATTAAGGACGTATTGTCTGAAACGCGTAACGAGCACTGCATATGAAGTGACTGTATCTGCTGTTGAATATTGTGAATTAAAGGAGAAGTTTTAAGAGGACGAAAGTTGCTTTCTGGAGCCGTTTTTCTACTTTACCGTACCTGGGGACTCACCCAAAGGCTCCTGAATACAGGCAGAAAGGCCATATACAAGGTGAGCTGGATAAAAAGTGTGCTTATTGGCACTTTCTAATGGCATGATTTACGGTTGCATACTATGTGGTGGGACGTGGGAAAATAATTCAAAATAGGGTAGAATTATAAAAAACAAACAAAAAACACACCACTCCACCACAGTTTTCTGAAGTTTTTTTTGAACATTGTTTCCAATGCGGTAAAACTGACCTGTTACTTTTATTCTCCAGGTCTGTACAATTACGGTGATACCACATATGTATAGTTTTTCTTGCATTTTAATACTGAAAAAAAACACTTTTTTTTTCTTTTCACCTTCATACTCTGACGTTATAACTTTTTTTAGTTATGTGTACGGAGCTGTGTGAGGGGTCATAATTTGTGGGGATCTCTGTACTTTTAAATGATACTATTTTGGGGTGTGTATGATCACTTTTTATTTAATTTTTTTGTGGGAGGTAAAGCAAGAAAATAATGAGGAATTGGCCATTCTGACTTTTTATGGCAAACCAGGGTTTTCCAACCAGCCTTAATCCATCCCTATGTATATTCCAGAATACATCATGAGGGACTATTGACAAGCTCTTGACATATCCATTAAACATTCGCCATTATAGTATACGAGTGACAGATGTCTAACCTAATGGCTGCCATATAACATGTGGCCAAATAAAAAAAACACACAAAAAATTGGAAAAGAAGACTATGGTGGGGTCATTTATCAAACTGGTGTAAAGTAGAACTGGCTTAGTTGCCCATAGCAACCAATCAGATTCCACTTTTCATTTTGGACAGCTCCTTTGGAATAACAATATTTCTGGCCATCAAAACTTGTATCTGGCATTTTGTTGCACTTTTCTTCTCTATATGGTAAATATTTAGTTTGCAGTTCTCCCAGATCTGATGGGTGGAGAGTAGCTCCCATTCATTGCACATAAAAAGTAGAGGAGAATCTGCTTTCAATTTTTTTCACACTCACTCAGAAGTAGCCTTTCTATTTAACTGTAGGTGTCTCTCTTGGAGACCTGTCTCACTCAGCTCTTGCTCACTATTCACCTCACCAAAGATTTGCATGGGCTGATGTAATCTGATCCTTCAGTGGGCAGACTCCGAGACACAAAAACGGATTTCTCATCAATTTCGGAGATAAAGTCATTTTAGAAAAGGGGGAGAGCTGATAACTACAGAACAAAACATTTTTTTTGATAAGATATATTACACAGTTCTTACAGTCGCTTCTACTATTGATTTATGCAAAGTTGTATGAAAAGTTAGTCACCATTTAAACGACAAAATGATCAGCAACAAGCAATCATCTGCTCATGCAAAAGGTCTTTAAAGGGGTGTCAATATCTGATCTTAGCAAATTCTGTTCTCAGGGATTAAACAGTTTTGCCCATCCTTTTACATTGATGGACAATATCAAACATCCCATGTAATTGCTGACCAGTTTTTCTGTAGTAGCTACAGCACCAGAACCACAGGTCCACTGTGTGTAGTGGACTAAGCTAGTTACTGGAGCACTGCTCCCGCTGAAGTGAAAAGGAGCAGTGCTGAAAAAACCAGCTATGTCACACAATGGACAGATCTGTAGTTCCGGCACCACAGCTACTACTGCAGAACAGCTGGTTGCCGGGTGTGCAGGGGGTCAGGCCCCTGCAAATCAGAAACAGGCCATCAATATAAAAGGACCAGGAAACCAATTTAACCCCTGAGAACAGAAGCAGAATTTGGTAAGATCTTGGAAGGGTAACTACCACACAATTATTTAAAAATCACACAATGTATTTATGTAAAGTTGCTATAGAGAGAGAGAGAAAATACAGCCTATACTGTAAATACAAAGTTATTCTACAGGACCTAATTATACGGTATATGACCAAATTAGATATAAACTGTAGATCACATGACCAGTATTTATGGGATATAGACTTTTAGACTGTCCATGGTCTATCAGTTGACAACTGCTTTTGGTAGTTTTTTAATGACCTTTTAGGGGGAACCAGAGTGTCACTGAGTCCTGGCTTTTTCCGCTTTCCCTTATCACTTTGAGGTTCCTCAACTTGTTCTTCCCCACTTGCTAAACTTTGCATCTCTAAGACTTTATTGCTTGAATTATTTCCAACGATCTGTCGCTGTGAAAACGCTGTACTTCCCTGAGGCAAGTCACTACCATGGCTGTATTTGCATTTGGTTCCATAACGACATCGCCCATCTCTCTGGTAAGCAAGACAGACACCTTTTCCACCCCTTGCCCAATTGCCATCACTCAGTTTGACATGTCTTTCTAAGATGCTTAGCTGTGCCTGCTTCTCATCTTGGAATGGGTTTGAGAACACACTGCTGGAACTCAACCCACTCTGGTTACCAAGACAAGGAGCAGGGAGCCTGAAAGAGGTCAAGGGGGAAAGACGAGATGCTGGAGGTTCCTCTGCCTTATCTTTGTTATGAGTGTTTGCTTCTTCTTTACTGCTGGCAGTTGCATCTGCAAAGAAACTTGACTTGGACGGAACTAGGCTGAAACAAAGTAAGAAACCAATTACATTGGGAAAACCTTATATAGTAGTACTGCTTCGAAAATACAAATATATACTGGTTTTAATAATTTCATATTATCATCAAAACAGGGATAAGCAATCATTTAATTTGTTAATGTGGGGGATGTTGGTTGGGGACTGGAAATTTGACAACTGCTTATTACTGAACAAATAAACAAACTTTTTCCCATAAAGGATAGGCTACATCATTGGTCAAATAGCAGATGGGGTTCCCACCAACACCAACAATGAACACATCCCAGTGTCTTCACAGAATAAGTCTATCAGAATAATTTTACATGGAAGCATAATCTAATGTCATTCGATATATAGGATATTGTTGGAAATTGTAAAGAACCTACAGTGTAGAAAAAAAATGCAAAAGAAAGAGAAGTTTGGCTTGCCTAACAAATAGGAGAGATTTTCCATAATAAATATTAAGTCCAATTTCTGGAGCAAGTTTATACATCAACACTCAAATGGAACAGGGGGTCCTAACGTTTCCTTGTTCCTACTCTCCTCTGATGATTTCTTTATTTGCTAACATTGCAGCACCCCCGAGAAAAGGTGTTTTCATCACCAGGTAAAAAGAAAATGAGGCCCACTTTGATTAGAACCCCAAAGTAACCAAACTGATTGTCTCATGGTATGTATGTCCCTAGGCCAAAAGACGTTTCAGCTATGAAACTGTGTCATTGTCCAGTCATGTATTCCACCAAATATCATAATAAAGGGATTTTATGACAGAACACCAAGGACACCATAACTCACCAAGATGTATTGTCAGCTGCTTCATCTTCATCATCAGAGCTGGAGGAATTGTATCTGGACAGAAGCCCCAGTGATGATGGAGCAGAGTTCATGGCTTATTAATGGAATCCTGACGATACCTACAGGATTAAAAGTACTCTCCTTATTACAAGTATGGTCCACAATAGAAATATCAGAGGTCAGGCAAACACAAATGGCCACATGTGACAGAATTTTAAGAGGTTGTGCAGCAATATATACACTACTCTTAAAAAGTTTGGGATATTTGGCTTGTGGGTAAAATTTCAGGACGAACCTACAATGCCTCTGAACTTTACAGGTGAACTTAATGTGACCTTCTCTAAACCTTTGAATGCACATGTCCAACTGTTCAATGTTTCAGTACTTTTTGCACAACTTGCTGTTCTCTAATAAGGAGTTTAAAGGTTGTCCCCTCACAAAAGTTGCACTTACCTCTCTCCTTGGCACCCATGTCGCTCCTGGTCCCCACATGACCGCCGCTACTTCTCCCCTTGTGCAGATGAAAACATCCGATGTCGGGAAGGGGGGGAGGGGACGCGGCATACGAGGCTGGGCAGCCAATGGCAGGCGGTGACGGGGATGAGTCTCCCTAGTGTCACCCGCGATGCCAAGGAGGCTTGTCCTAGTCACCGTCTGCAATTGGTCGCCCCCTGACACGAATGTTTTTATCCGTGCACAGAGAGAAGCAGCGATAGCTGTGCGGGGACCAGGAGCGATGTGGATGCCGGGGAGCCAGGTAAGTACATTGTGTGTGTGAGGGGATTGTGCAGGGCGTTTTCCCCCTTAACAGCAAAATTAATAACAGGTGTTTGATCCATGAATCGCCCAATAAATTTCGTGGTTCAATTAGAATTGGTATTTAAACAGTCCTCCTCATCATGCTGTTCACATTTTGACATCATGAGACCAAGATGACACCAAACAATTGACCTCGCCATTGCAAAGCTTCAAGCAGGATGTTCTCAGACGGAAGTGGCCACTGAGCTTAGAGTGTCTTACTGTCGTCTGCATGTTGCAACAGAGATAAAGAGAGACTGGAAGAGACCGAATAAGGCATACAAGTGGACGTCCTTTGGCGACATCCCACACTGATGACCACTTCATTGTGAACAATGCCCTGTGGAACCCAAATGATGAATGCCACACAACTCAAACACCTGTTGTGAATTTTGCTGTAAGGCCTTATTCACACGTCCGTAGTGTTTTGCGGATCTGCAAAACACCTTGCCACCACCAATTGCGGGCAAGAACAGGACATGCTTTATATTTTTGCGGAGCCGCCGTCCGGAAGATCGCATCTCCGCATCCATCACGTCCCCATTCAAAATGAATGGGTCCGCACCCGTTCCGCAAATTTGCGTAACGGGTGCGGATGAAGATTGCGTACGTGTGAATTAGGCCTTAAACTCCTTGTTTGAGAAGAGCAAATTGTACAAAAAGTACTGAAACATTTAACAGTTGGACAAGTGCATTCAAAAGCTTAAAAAAGGTCACATTAAGTTCACCTGTAAAGGTTAGAGTGCATTTTAGGTGTAATAACAATTATGGAGCATCTATTCGTATGGCTCTATGTTGTGCCATTCTTTATTATTTCTACTAGAAGTTATGAATGAAATACTAGCAGTTTTCAGAAAGGGAACAGAGGGTGCACTCTATCCAACCAGTGCTGTCATTTTCAGACTGTACAGGTACACCCCCCAACTTGTTACCAGCCCTCTGTACCCTTACTGAAGACTGCTAGCAATTCATTCACAACTTCTAGTAGAAATAATAAAGGAATGGCACAATATAGAGCCATTAGAATAGATGCTCCAAAATTGTTATTACATGCGGAATGCATGTAGCTATTAAACCAGGCATGTCAGCAGTGTTGAAAGGTCCTCTTTAAACAAAAATTGTGTTTGTACGACACCACAGAGGAAGCTTTAAAAAAATAAAATAAAATATGTTGCGTTCTGTCTCAAGTTTGGCTGACACCAACTGGATGCTCCAGGGGCTTAACTAGAAATGATTGGACTCCATAGCAAATTTTTGAATGCCCCCTCCACCCCACTCCCCAGTTACTTTTCTGCAACCCTCTCTCATGCTGGTAGTCAAGATAGCCCATGCTCGCCGTATAACAATCACTCGACCATACAAAAATATAATTTGTTTGTGAGTCTGGGGTTGCAGTCATCTGCGGTCAACCCCAATCATATCTATGGCTGAACTGCTACACTGTGATCCTTGGTTGTGTTATACCTGTTGTGCCCAATATCGCCATGTTGCCCCAGCCTAAAACACATATAGGTATCAATATTGTAGGCTATGGATCTGCAACTTTTGCCACTCCAGCTGCTGTGAAACTACGACTCCCAGCATGAACACTTACTTGGCTGTTCTCGTACCTCCCATAGAAGTGAGAGAAGGTTTCTGGGAGTTGTAGTTTCAAAACAGCTGGAGTGGCCGAGGCTGCTTGTTCCGGTTGTGGGCCATTAGTACTGATCATGGTGGTCTGAACTCCAGGTTTCCCACCAATCATCAGTGAAAGGAGATCCTGCTTTTCTGCAAGTTATGCACACCAATCTTTTGTTTTACCTTACAAAAGGTATTCTCTTCAATATATTTATTAATGATCTTGTAAAAGGCCTGCACAGTAAAATATCTATTTTTGCAGATGACACTAAACTGTGTAAAGTAATTAACACTGAAGAGGACAGTTTTCTGCTACAGAGGGATCTGGATAGATTGGAGGCTTGGGCAGAAAAATGGCAGATGAGGTTTAACACTGACAAATGTAAAGTTATGCACATGGGAAGGAATAATGCAAGTCACCCGTACATATTAAATGGTAAAACACTCGGTAACACTAACATGGAAAAGGATCTAGGAATTTTAATAAACAGCAAATTAAGCTGCAAAAACCAGTGTCAGGCAGCTACTGCCAAGGCCAATAAGATAATGGGTTGCATCAAAAGGGGCATAGACGCCCGTGATGAGAACATAGTCCTACCACTTTACAAATCACTGGTTAAACCACACATGGAGTACTGTGTACAGTTCTGGGCTCCTGTGAACAAGACAGACATAGCAGAGCTGGAGAGGGTTCAGAGGAGGGCAACTAAAGTAATAACTGGAATGAGGGATCTACAGTACCCTGAAAGGTTATCAAAATTAGGGTTATTCACTTTAGAAAAAAGACGACTGAGGGAGATCTAATAACTATGTATAAATATATCAGGGGTCAGTACAGAGATCTGTCCCATCATCTATTTATCCCCAGGACTGTGACTGTGACAAGGGGACATCCTCTGCATCTGGAGGAAAGAAGGTTTGTACACAAACATAGAAAAGGATTCTTCACTGTAAGAGCAGTGAGACTATGGAACTCTCTGCCTGAGGAGGTGGTGATGGTGAGTACAATACAGGAATTCAAGAGGGGACTGGATTTATTTCTGGAGTGTAATAATATTACAGGCTACAGCTAGTAGAGAGGGGTCGTTGATCCAGGGAGTTATTCTGATTGCCTGATTGGAGTCGGGAAGGAATTTTTTTTTCCCCTTAAGTGAGGAAAATTGGCTTCTGCCTCACAGGGGTTTTTTGCCTTCCTCTGGATCAACTTGTAGGAAACAGGCCGAACTGGATGGACAAATGTCTTTTTTCGGTCTTATATACTATGTTACTATGTTACTATGTAAAAAGTGTAGTAGCAAGCGATAAAAAAGTACAATGTATCCCACAATGGTACCACTGAAAACGTCACCTGATCCTGCAAAAAATGATCCCCTATAGAAGACAAACATTTGCAAACAAAAATTTTACAAAATAGACATATTAGGTATTTCTGGCTGCTTCCGTATTGATCTGCTCTATAAAAATATCTAATAGTCTACCCCTTCAGGTGAATGTTGTAAAAAAACAATGTCAAAAATGCAATTTTTTGTCCCCTTAAACAAAGCTCCTTTCTGCCTGAGGAGGTGGTGATGGTGAGTACAATAAAGGAATTCAAGAGGGGCCTGGATGTATTTCTGGAGTGTAATAATATTAGAGGCTATAGCTACTAGAGATGGGTCGTTGATTCGGGGAGTTCTTCTGATTGCCTGATTAGAGTCGGGAAGGAATTTTTTTCTCCTTAAGTGAGGAAAATTGGCTTCTACCTCACAGGGTTTTTTGCCTTCCTCTGGATCAACTTGTAGGATGACAGGCCGAACTGGATGGACAAATGTCTTATTTCGGTCTTATATACTATGTTACTATGTTACTATGTAAAAAGTGTAGTAGCAAGCGATAAAAAGTACAATGTATCCCACAATGGTACCACTGAAAACGTCACCTGATCCTGCAAAAATGATCCCCTATAGAAGACAAACATTTGCAAACAAAAATTTTACAAAATAGACATATTAGGTATTTCTGGCTGCTTCCGTATTGATCTGCTCTATAAAAATATCTAATAGTCTACCCCTTCAGGTGAATGTTGTAAAAAAACAATGTCAAAAATGCAATTTTTTGTCCCCTTAAACAAAGCTCCTTTCTGCCTGAGGAGGTGGTGATGGTGAGTACAATAAAGGAATTCAAGAGGGGCCTGGATGTATTTCTGGAGTGTAATAATATTAGAGGCTATAGCTACTAGAGATGGGTCGTTGATTCGGGGAGTTCTTCTGATTGCCTGATTAGAGTCGGGAAGGAATTTTTTATTCTCCTTAAGTGGGGAAAATTGGCTTCTACCTCACAGTTTTTTTTTTTTTGCCTTCCTCTGGATCAACTAGCAGGATGACAGGCCGAACTGGATGGACAGATGTCTTATTTCGGCCTTATGTACTATGTTACTATGTAATAGTGAGCGGTAAAAAAGAACTATGTATCCCAATATGCTACCAATGAAAACGTCAACTCATCCCCCAAAAAATTAGCCCCCACACTGATGGGCAGAAAAAGAAAATGGCTCTCAGAAAATGGCAACACAAAAACAGCATTTGTTTCAAAAATGCTTTGAGTAAAAGTGGTAAAATGTAAAAAAAAAAAAAGGATATGAAATTGTATCTCTCTAATCGTATTGACTAGCAGAATAAAGATAACATAATTTTTCCGCAATAGCAAATCCCAAAAAGCAATGGCAGAGTTGCTGCCTTTTCTTCATCATGCTTCCCAAAAACCGATCAAAAAGTTGTATGTACCTCATAATAAAACCAATGATACAGCTCAGTTGAGAGAAAAATAAAATGTATGGTTTTAACGGCTCTACTCGTCTCCAGAGGCTGATCAATAGCAACATATGCCTGAAGGCCATTCCACCAAAAATCCTCCAAAAACCATATGAAGCTCCTTCTCTTCTGATCCCTGCGTGTGCCTAAACAACAATTTACGACTATATATGGGGTGTTGATGTGTTCAGAATGTAAGAGGGTGCAAGGTATCATATGCGATGGCAGGTACGTGTCACCGAGGTTGCTGGCCTCGGTGAGGTGAGAGCCGGGTTTTTTGTCTGCAGCAGCTTATGCTGCTAGACTTTGTTACTTAGTTTGGCTGCAAAGCTAATCCGGGCCGGCTCTTACTGGGAGTAGGTAAAGTGTAGGGTGGGTGCCTGCTCCCCACGACCCAGTCCTGGTTTTGGGCTGGGTTTAAAAGCTCAGCCAGCACCAGCTGCTGGGAGCCTGTGATTATCCTGGAGCTGCTAACAGGGCTGGGAGTTCTCTGTCCTGGAGGAAAGAGCTCAGCAAGGAGGTGTTTTGTTCCTGGCTACCTGAAGCTGGATTCTCCTGCGGCTGGGCCGACAGCGTGGTGCGAACCTGCACCTACACCTCCCAGGTGACTGAACCTGTGTTGGCCTGTTTTTGTTTTGCCACGTTATTTCCGTTGTGTGTGAACTGTCACCAAGAGACTGTTTTTCATTTATGGTGTGCAAGTGTGAATAAAACACTGTTTGTTGCACAATCTGGACTCCTTGTTTTGCCTCTAAACTGCACCCGCACCGCTGTCTACCAGAGCGACTCCCCACAAGAAGAATATGTTGGTTTTATTTAAACTTGTTTTATTCAACAAGTAAATAAAGCGTGTTAAACGACTGGTGTACATACATTGCATTGCAGAGTAACAGATTGTACATCTTGGCATGACAGTTGTTAACCAATATAAGTAGTCCACAGTACTGTAGTTACAAAAAACAAAACATAAAAAGGGATAAGAAAAGAGAACAAAGCTCTATGGATATGCATATTCAGGGACATTAGTGCCTAGAAGATAGTGTGACAGTGAGAGAATGCATTGGACAAATTTGGATTCACAACCACTATGTTTGTAAATTATGTGTTCATATGGAATTATGGAATTTATCAACGCCTTCCGTTGATGGATGGGCATCTATCTCCCATCCATGTTAAAGTGATTGATTTACGTGCCAAATATAGTGACTCCCGTAAAAATATTCTAATGTAGTGGGAGTATATGGTGTCATCTTGTATACCAAAGAGACATATTTTAGGATGGGCATTGAGCGGGAGATTAATCAAATCAGCAAGGAATTGAGTAAGCTCTGCCCAGAATGCTCTAATATTAGGACAAGCCCAGATCAAGTGCCAGAAGTCTGCACCATCTCTGGCAAAGCGATGACACCTGGTATGAGACAGTCAAACCATCCTATGTAGTCTGGTCGGTGATAGCTAACTCTGGTGGAGAATACATAGTTGAACAAACCTGTCATTGATCACCGGGGACGCATATAAAGGTGACTCCAGCAGATCAGAGATGTCATCATCTGACAGACCAGGGATCGTGGCCTTCCACTTATGGCAACGAAAGTGTACACTTTTAAGTGAAAATGGCTAAATTGTGCCCAAAGAGTCAATATTTTGTGTGGCCACCATTATTTTCCAGCACTACCTTAACTTTCTTGGGCATGAAGTTCACTAGAGTTTCACAGGTTGCCACTGGAATCCTCTTCCACTCTTCTATGACAACATCACAGAGCTGGTGGATGTTAGAAACCTTGCGCTCCTCCACCTTCTATATGAGTATGCCTCACAGAGGCTCAATAGGGTTTAGGTCTGGAGACATACTTGGCCAGTCCAGCACCTTTCTTTAGCAAGGCAGTGTTCATCTTGGAGGTGTGTTTGGGGTCGTTCTCATGTTGGGATACTGCCCTGCGGCCCAGTTTCTGAAAGGAGCGCATAATGCTCTGCTTCAGTATGTTACAGTACATGTTGACATTTATGGTTCCCTTAATGAACTGTAGCTTCCCACAGCCGGCAGCACTCATGCAGCCCCAAACCATGACACTTCCACCACCATTGTCTTTGTACTCCTCAACTGGTTGCCGCCACACACGCTTGACACCATCTAAACCAAATAAGTTTATCTTGGTCTCAACAGACCACAGGACATGGTTCCAGTGATCCATGTCCTTAGTGTTCTTGTCTTCAGCAAACCTTTTGCGAACTTACTTGTGCATCATCTTTAGAATAGGCTTCCTTCTGGGATGAGAACCATGCAGTCCAATTTGGTGCAGTGTATGGTTTAAGCAGTGACAGGCTGACCCCCACCCCTTTAACCTCTGCAGCAATGCTGGCAGCACTCATATGTCTACTTTGAAAAGACAACCTCTAAACATGATGATGATGCCTGTTCTGAATGGAACCTGTCTTGTTAAACCACTGTATAGTCTTGGCCACCATGCTGCAGCTCAGTTTCAGGGTGTTGGCAATCTTCTTATTGCCTCGGCCATCTATATGTAGAGAAAAAAATTCTTTTTTCCGATTCTCAGAGAGTTCTTTGCCATGAGGTGCCATGTTGAACTTCCAGTGATCAGTATGAGGTAGTGTGAGAGTGGTAACACCAAATTTAATACACTTCCTCCCCATTGACACCTGAGCAACACTATTGGCTGTGTGTTGAGTTATTTTCAGTGCAAACCAAATTTACACTATTATACAAGCTGTACACTGACTACTTTACATTGTATCAAAGTGTCATATCTTCAGTGATGTCCCATGAAAGATATAATAAAATATTTAGAAAAATGTGAGGGGTGTACTCACTTTTGTGATATACTGTATGTCGCCACGAAAATATAACGACCCTCTGGTTCAATAACCAGGTTGTCTAATTCCCACCTCACAGATTTATGGATCATAAGGTAGACACCTCTGGAAAAGGATGTATAACATGAATGTCGTGCCCATTGGACCCATGGCCTCTGTAGTCTGCTAGTGTGTTCAGGGATTAGATGGGTTTCTTGGAAACATAGGCTATGAGGGTTGAATCTTTGAATCCCTGAGAACACCATTGCCCTGGACACACACCTTCTCCTGCAATTAGGCTGTCATGTGACCAGGTAATACGCTAGTTATCAGGTGCATAAACACTCCTCTGTTTAAAAAGTTATATACAAAAAACCATATCATAAAACATAGAATATATAGTGGGCAACATGTTATACTCTTATTGCAATATTAAATCTAATCTTTTATTAAGACCTTTTGGCTGACAGCTATCCAATTGAAAAATCCCAAAGGATTCTCTATTTAGAAGTTTTCTTTTGTGATCACCTCCCCTGACTGGCATCTTAACTCTTTCTATTCCTTGTACTCGCATACCTGACGTGTCCCCACCATGGGCTATCGCAAAATGCAAGCTGACTGCTGACACATTGCAGCTCCCATGGTGTGGCAGATATATATCTGCGTATCCTCACTTTTATCGCATTGGTCGTACAGCCGACATACTGTCATTCACAGATCGTACAGGTAATCAAATAAACAGCAAACGTAGTATTGCAATTAAGATAAGATATCTTATCTTAATTGTAATACTACGTTTGCTGTTTATATTACCTACCATAGTTATGGTCATCTTCTAGTTTTTTTATGTTATTTTTATACAAATAAAAACCGTGGCCATGGCGTCAAAAAACTGCAAAAATAGGACTTTTGCAACTTTCTGCAGTTTGCTTGTGCAAAATTTCAGTGCAGAATTTTTCAACGTTTTTGCACTCGCTTGCGCAACATTTAGCTTTTTTTTTTTTAAAGTTGCAAAAAAGTCGCAATCTCACTCCAGCTGGAGGGTGAAGTAGGAAAATTGAAGTAGCCAAGTAGGTTCTTTAGACAAAAGTGTTAGGCCTAAGGATAAGACAAATTTATCAAGTAACATGAGACATTTGATAAATGTGGCATAAAGCACTCAAGCCAAACTGAATTAAAATTTTCCCCTCATGATACATCCCCCCACCCCTGGTCTGAAATTAAGATACCTCATAAAATAATTATTACTTTACATTTCCCATATGTCTACTTTATGTTGGCATCATTTTGTAAATGTCATGTTATCTTTTTAAGATGTTAGCTTAGAATTTTACAATTTTTAAGATTTAAAATCTTTTCAAAAATCTACTTTTTAAAGAACCAGTTCAGTTATGAAGTCACTTTATGGGCCTTACATAATAGAAACCACCCAGAAAAGACCTCATTTATGGCTACGTTCACATCTTCATTAAGGAGATCCAGCTGCTTGATCTGGTGCAAATGCCGGCTATCGGTTGGACAAAAAATCTCTGCATGCTCATTTCAGTCAATGAAGTAGAGAAGATCTGACAGGCTGTATCAGGACAGAGCAGCATGCCAGATCTCCTCAAGGGTTCATGCACATGAACGTATTTTCTTTCCGTTTCCGTTCCTTTCTGTTTTGCAGACCGTATGCGTAACCATTCATTTCAATGGGTCCACAGAAATAAAACGGAAGTTGGTCCATGTGCATTCCATTTCGCAAAAGAATAGAACAATAATAGTCCTATTATTGTCAGCATTACAGACAAGAATAGAATTGTTCCATTAGGGGCCAGCTGTTCCGTAAAAAATGGAATGCACACAGACGTCATCCGTATTTTTTGCGAACCGCAAAATACATATGGTTGTGTGCCCTAACAGAGATCTGAACGAGGCCTTAGAAACTACATCAAGTTATTTAAATCCGAGTTTAAAAACCTTTTTAACCCTTTAGGTGTTCCACAAGAATTAAAGGAAAATAGATAATTTTCCCTTTTTAATAAATTTTTATTGAAACACAGGAAGGGTTAACAACCAAACAAAACTCAATATTCTGCAGTTTACAGAAACACCCCATATGTGTTAGCAGAGGTCGCAATAACATCTGTTCAGGCCATTTTACTCTCTGAAAAAAGTCACAGGCGCACCAATACGTGAATATGCCTTAGGCTACTTTCACACTCGCGTTTGGGGATCCGCTTGCGACATCCGTTTCAAGGCTCTCACAAGCGGCCCCAAACGGATCAGTTTAGCCCCAATGCATTCTGAATGGATGCGGATCCGTTCAGAATGCATCAGTTTGGCTCCGTACCGCCTCCATTCTGGAGGCGGACACCAAAACGCTGCAAGCAGTGTTTTGGTGTCCGCCTGGCGGTACGGAGCCAAACGGATCCGTCCTGACTTACAATGTAAGTCAATAGGGACGGATCCGTTTGCATTGACACAAAATGGTGCAATTGTAAACGGATCCGTCCCCCATTGAGGGGGGTCAGAACGGATCCGTTTGGGACTTGGAATTTTTTTGCACATATAATACAAACGGATCCGTCCTGAACGGATGCATTCGTTTGTATTTTCAGTGCGGACCCGTCTGTACAAGTACAGGCCGGATCTGCACCGAGCGCATATGTGAAAGTAGCCTTAGGCCTCTTTCACACGGGCGTCACGTTTGACGCCCGGATAGGATGCGGGTGCGTTGCGGGAATATGCACAATTTTTCCCGCGTGTGTGCAAACTTTTGTAATGCGTTTTGCACGCGCATTGGAAAAATCGCCATGTTTGGTACCCAGGCCTGAAGCCGGACTTCATCACTGAACATGGTTATAAGGGAAAATAATAGCATTCTCAATAAAGAATGCTTTGTGGAATGTTGATTAAGTGGTTAAAAATAAAAAAACTTAACTTACCTTAGCCACTTGATCGCGTAGTTGGCGATCTCTCTTCTCTCTTCAAGCATTAGCTGTAGTGTAAAGGACCTGTGATGACGTCACATCACATGGTACAATCACATGGTCGGTGATGGACCATGTGATGTGACGTCATCACAGGTCCTTTCGACTGCAGCTAAAGCTTGAAGAGAGATCCCCAACTACGCGATCAAGTGGCTAAGGCAGGGCTTGACAAATTTCCTTGGAATCTAGGAGCCAGCTAAAAAAGTTAGGAGCCTGGCAGAGCTGCATCATAAAGCCCGCAATAGATGCCCCCATAGTGCTCCCCCCACTTCTCCATAGAGCCCCCCAATAATGCATGCCAGTACATAGGGCCCACAGTAGATGCCCCCATAGTGCTCCTTCCCCTCTTCTCCATAGTGCCCCCCATAATGTGCGAGTATATAGGGCCCCCATAATGCTTCCCCTCTTCAATAGGTTATATGACACATCGGACGCTGCCAGCGTCCAAGTGATCGCCCCTTGCGTCCGCCATGACATGTGGAAACCCTTACAAGGATTACAGGGTCCGGAGGGGAGGACAGAGGGGTCCGGAGGCGAGGACAGAGGGGTCCGGAGACAATTGCAGAGGGGTCCGGAGGAGAGGGCAGATGGGTCCGGAGGGCACAAACACAGCGGGAACCATGACATTTTACTGAGCATTACAACCCCCAGCTGGCGCTCAGCCTCTGCAGTCGTCGCATCACTACAACGCCCAGCTCTCCCCCCCCCCTTGTCATTCTCTTTCCCCTCGTCATTCTCCCCCCCCCTCTTGTCATTCTCTCTCCCCCTTTGTCATTCTCTCTCCCCCTCTTGTCATTCTCTCTCCCCCTCTTGTCATTCTCTCTCTCCCCTTGTCATTCCCCTTCCCTCTCTTGTCATTCACTTTCTCCCCTTGTCATTCACTTTCCCCCAAGACATTTTACTGAGCATTACAACCCCCAGCTGGCGCTCAGCCTCTGCAGTCCTCGCATCACTACAACGCCCAGCTCTCCCCCCCCCCCCCTTGTCATTCTCTTCCCCCCTCTTGTCATTCACTTCCCCCCCCCCCTTGTCATTCTCTTTCTCCCCTTGTCATTCTCTTTCCGCTCTTGTCATTCTCTTTCCCCTCTTGTCATTCTCTTTCTCCCCTTGTCATTCCGCTCCCTCTCGTCATTCACTTTCTCCCCTTGTCATTCACTTTCTCCCCCCCCCCTGTCATTCTCTCTCCCCCTTGTCATTCTCTTTCCCCCTCTTGTCATTCACTTTCTCCCCCCCCTTGTCATTCTCTTTCCCCTCTTGTCATTCTCTCTCCCCCCTTGTCATTCTCTTTCCCCCTCTTGTCATTCACTTTCTCCCCCCCCCGTCATTCTCTTTCCCCCTCTTGTCATTCTCTTTCCCCCTCTTGCCATTCTCTTTCCCCCTCTTGTCATTCTCTCTCCCCCTCTTGTCATTCTCTCTCCCCCTCTTGTCATTCTCTCTCTCCCCCTTTGTCATTCCCTTTCTCCTCTTGTCATTCACTTCCCCCTTGTCATTCTCTCTCCCCCGCAGTATGGCACACGGCGGGGCGCAGAGTGCAAGGAGCAACATATGGATTTTGGAGTGCAGGTTTCATAGGAATAATTTTCAGGCACCATGTCGCTATTGAAGAACGCCTGATGCACCCCTACAGTAAAAGAAATCCCAAAAAGTGACCCCATTCTGCAAAATACACCCCTTAAGGAGTCTTTCAAGGCATGTAGTGAGCACTTTGACCCCAAAGGTGTTTCATAATATTAGGAAACACTTGACTATGAGAATGAAAAATTACAAAAGTAACTTTCAGCTCAAATTTTTCACAAGGGGGAACTGGAGAAAATGTACCCCATAATTTAGTACTCATTTCCTCCTGATTACAGCAATACTGATTACGGCAATACTCCATATGTGCTCAATTCAACACACTAAAAGAGGAGAAAATATTTAAAAGAAGAGAAACTGCTACAAAAGGACATAGTTTTAAATTAGAGGGGCAAAGGTTTAAAAGCAATATCAGGAAGTATTACTTTACTGAGAGAGTATTGGATGCATGGAATAGCCTTCCTACAGAAGTGGTAGCTGCAAATACAGTGAAGGAGTTTAAGCATGCATGGGGTAGGCATAAGGTCATCCTTCATATAAGATAGGGCCAGGGGCTATTCATAGTATTCAGTATATTGGGCAGACTAGATGGGCCAAATGGTTCTTATCTGCCGACAAATTCTATGTTTCTAATTCCTGTAGTATTAGTACATTGAAGGGTGTTGAATAGAAACTGCAAAATGTGGACTTTGCAGGCAGGCCTGAATAAGCCGACATGGATTTTAGGTGCCATGTCGCATGTAAATTATTCCTGAGGTCCCCAGAAATTAAAAACCACAGGAAGTGCACCCCTGTACGAATATTTTGAAAGGTGGAAAGGGCACTTTTGACAAGTGTTTCATAGAAGGCAGAAACACTTGTCAAAGGATTTAAAAGCACACAGCTGTAAAAATGAAAAATGACTAGCAGACCCCAATTTTTCATTTTCACAAGGGTTAACAGGAGAAAATGCCCCCCAGTATGTGTTACCCATTTTCTCCCCATTATGGAAACACCCCATATGTGCTTGTAGCCTGCTGTATGGGAGTACAGTAGGGCTTTAAAGGCAAACTGCAAAATATGGATTTTGCATGCCTTAATTTGTAGACGTGAATATTAGGAGCGATGTCGCAGTTAAAAAAAATTCCTGTGGTCCCCAGAAATTAAAAACTGCAAGAAGGGACCATATTTTGGAAAGTGCAGCCCTGGAAGAACATTTTAAGGGGTGGAAAGGGCACTTTTGACCCCTAACAGGTGTCTCACAGAAAAGAATATGTAGAGGTTGTTGGAAAGTGGATATGCAATTGAGGCGGACTAAATCAGTGATATAAAGTGGAAATATTACAGGGAGCATAAAGGATGAAAGTAATAATCCATGGATGAGTGGTAGGTTCGGAAACAAACCTTCATGCAAGGCCAGGTTTATCAGGGCAGTTCTACTTTTGTAACAAACCCAGCATCTTTTTTGGGTCTTTCCCCTCTTCGCTGTTTGGGGGACTTCACCAGGGAAATGTTGTCTTGGTACAACATGGGCACCATGACCTCCTGAAGTACTGGGGCCCTCCCCTTACTGACTTTGGAAAATTAGGGCCTTGATGACCTGTGTGGCCTTCAGCTTGATTTAAACTGTATGCATTGTAAAGTGCCATTTGTACAATGTATATGGCCAGCTTTTTGTACCAAGCCTTAGTTTTAGGCATGGCACTGGAGGGCTTCAGAAATTGATCAGACAGATCAACCCCTCCCAGGTGCCTATTGTAATCAAGGATGCAGTCTGGCTTGTTGACAGTGGTAGTGGTGCCTCCCACTCGGGTAGGAGAACTGGTGTTACTGTGAATGGTGGTCAGTATAAGGACATCCCTCTTGTACTTATCTGACAGGATGTTCTCATGGTGGAGAGCCTTACTGTCGCTTTTTCGGAGTAGTTGCCCTACAAGGGATCTAGGGAGGCCTCTAAGCTGGGGGATCATTCGGGGGTTCAATCCGGGAGTCTTTCCCTTCATAAACCCGGAACCTGTAGGTTAACCCGGAGGTACTCTCGCACAGCTTTTACATTTTAATTCAGTACCGTGCCTGCTTGCTGGGCAGGTACTGGCGGAATTTACCCTTCCTTTAAAATGTACAAGGGACTCATCTATGCTAATTAATTTTTCTGGGGTGAACACCTCTGTACATTTGGAGTTGAGGTGCTCCAGGAGTAGTCTAATTTTTAATAGACAGTCAAATTGTTGCTCATTTTGCGTTATCATTATAACTCTCTGCCTGAGGAGGTGGTGATGGTGAGTACAATAAAGGAAATCAAGAGGGGCCTGGATGTATTTCTGGAGTATAATAATATAACACGTTGATCCAGGGAGTTATTCTGATTGCCTGAATGGAGTCAGGAAGGAATTTTTTACTCCCCTTAAGTGGGGAAATTTGGCTTCTACCTCACCAGGGTTTTTTTTTGCCTTCCTTTGGATCAACTAGCAGGATGACAGGCCGAACTGGATGGACAGATGTCTTTTTTCGGCCTTATGTACTATATGTTACTATGTAGGAATTTCAAAATGGATTCAAATCTTGTGCGGGACACGGCCATATTGTAAATTGGAGTGTGGTACAAGACACCTGAACTACAATATTTCATTGTTTGTTTTTTACAAGGCCCATATACAGCACGAGCACCCAAAACGTCATTATTTCTGCTGCATCTCCTGGGGTCCAACCTAGGGGTCTAGCATAGTGGGGTTTGTGGGGTTTTGGGAAATAAACTGCTGGGTGTATAAATTTGTTTGGGTCACCATCAAATTTATTAAATCGTCAGAGAAAAATCTATTTCTGTGAAGCCCGTGCACTCAATCTGGATTCCAGAGTTTCCCACAAACTCTGGAATTTGTGGATCATAATCCTCGGTGGGTATGGTCCATAGGGGATCACTGAGTGGGGGTGTGGGGCTACTTCTTCTCTCCTGGGATGTCTCCTTGAGTGTCCCTCATCACAGGATGACGATGATGATGAGGGAGCAGAGGAGTAGAGGAATGTGGCATCCTCTTCTCCCTCACTTGAAACTCTATTTCAGAGGCAAGATACGCATATGCCTCTTCGACGGAGTACATTCTCTGGGATGGACGGGACATTTTTATTTTTATTGGTGTGTACTTAATGAAAAGTATCAGAGGGGTGTATGTAGTGATTTAACATGTGAGGGTCTTGTAATGAATTTAAAATAAAATTTATGATAAAGCAAAAAAAAAGAGAAAGGAAGAAAAGAAAAAAATGATTAGAGAAAGAATAAGATAAAAATGTATTTAAAAAAGGCTAAAAAAAAAAAAAGCACTAAAATCAGAGCAGACGCTCAGCAGGTGCAGGACCCACTCAAGCAAACGGCAAAAAAAAAAAAAAAAAAAATATATATATATATATATATATATATATATATATATAATGGCGACCCAACGTGCGACTGGATTGTCGGTGGGATTGGCTGCGGGGTGTTTGGGATTGTTACCATGGTGATGTGTTACCAGATTCCCCAGGTACCCTTGCCCTGGTGGCATCCCGCCCCCTGATGCTACCCAGTGACTATCCATGTCGGATCTCTGTGATTTCTCTTTTCCTTCCGCATGATGCGGGGCCGTTGCCGATCGTGTGATAGGGTCAGCTGACCCGATCGCATCGGCGGCTGGTTCCGGACATGTGGAAAGCGTTGTCTCGTTGCGTGGCAACGAGGCATGCGCAGGAGAGACTGGGGAACGCCGGGCCGTACGCCATTGAACCACCAATGTGTAGTAAGTTTTTATGTATCTAATAATGATATAATTATTACTTCAAGCAGATTGGTTACTTGTTTTTAAATCACCGTATGCACAGGTGCACTTTATTAGGGTAATCATGTGTTTTATATGAATATATGATATACATTGTATTGTCACTTTATATATACATGGGTCATTTGTACTCTGAGCACAAGATGTTTGTAAATTTGTGATATGAAATTTTTCTTATGATTTGTCACACACTATTGATTGATTGATATTTAATTATGGCACATTGCATTTTGGGTATATATACCCCCTCACTGACACTATGTTTGTAGCTTGAAAAAGACTGCAATGAGCAGTTGAAACGTCGCTTTGTGGGTTAATAAAGAGGGTTCACGATTCACCGTTACTTGGAGTGCTGCCTCATCTTTGGTAAATATACTACTGGGATCGCCTTGCCAGCGATTGTGTGGATTTGCACCCGACTACTTTGTTTGCTGTGCTGCTGTTCCTCTTTGGATATATATATATATATATATTGTGAGGCAGTGACAGGCCTCATGGCTGATAGGAGAGAGCGATGGCAGGTACGTGTCACCGAGGTTGCTGGCCTCGGTGGGGTGAGAGCCGGATTTTGTTGTCTGCAGCAGCTAGTGCTGTCAGACTCTGTTAGTTAGTTTGGCTGCAAAGCCAATCCGGGCCGGCTCTTACTGGGAGTAGGCAAAGAGCTGGGTGGGTGCCTACTCCCCACGGTCCAGTCCGGACTTTATCCGGCCCTTTAAAAAGGCAGCCTCCTTAGCAGCTGGGGGTGATTTTCCTGGAGCTGCTAATAGTGCTGGGAGCTGAGGGCTGTTGTTTGGGACCCTCGGCTGGAGCCAAGCTGGAGGGCTCAGACCCCTGTGAAACCGAACAGGCTGCCTGGAAAAGCCGCACGGGTGCGGTGTGTGTGAACAGTGTTGTAGGTGAGTCAGGGACACACTGTGTTAAGTTAGAGCCCAGCCGGGCAGGTGTTTGTTTTGCATTTCATTTATTTATGTTGATGCTGAGACAATAAAGCGATGTTTGGCCCCTAAAGCTGCAGTGGACAACAGTCTGTATGTGAACGATCCTCGAGACCAGAGCTAAACCCCCACATTTGGTGTCGGATGCGGGCAAGTCGTCCCTGCTGGAAAAGGCAAAGTGTTGCTAGGAGCAACGACCTGACTGAGAAGAGCAGGTGCTGTGAAAGTTGCCAAGGAATTGCTGTTTTGCTGTGCAGTGATTTAAAGGGCCGGAAGCCTGTTTGTCTAGTGAAGCAAGTGCCGCTCATGCGATTGTGGACTGTTTTTCCTGACACAATGGAGGCGGTTGTAAAAGCCCTTGTGGAGGCTAACTTGCAGCACCAGGAGACCAACCAGCTACTACTTCAGCACGTGTGGCGGAAGCTGCTTGTACCAATGGTGATACCGTATGTGAGAAGTGGCCCGGTTTGGCGGAAAACCAAGGCCACTGAGGGTGTAATGGAGCAGCTGGTGCTGGAGACTGATCGGTTGGTGAGAAAGCCGAGTGCGGCACTTGGAGTGGCGGCTCTGAGTGCAGTGTTGGAGGAGAATATGCATGCCGTTGCCAAGGGCAACCGTCGGGAAGACAAAGAGCTGGAGAGTGGTGCGTTTCTCAGGAGTGCCTATTTTCCCTGCGACTGTGCACAGAATCTTAAAGGGTGCGGCTGGAATGTCCGTCCGGGAAAAGACAGGAGACAAGTCCAAGGCGTCTCCCGTGGCAACTACTGCATTGAGGAGAAGGGTGATGACCGTGCTGGAGATATTCCTGGACTACCCTTATCTTCCGGGAGTGCCGAGTCAGTGACGACAATCGGTAAGACTGTTCCTATTGATAATTTTGTGGCAGACCCTGTGACAATGAGCCGGCGGCAGTTGCTACCTGCCGGGCTGGTCAGTGATAAAGCGCTGCGGCGTGAAGATGTCTCAAAAATGAGTGACTATGGGAAAAATGCTGTGTCTGAACAGGCTGGTAAGCCTGTTGCGGTTGCTCTCTCGCAGGAATCTGCAGGGGAGAAGCTCAAGATGTTGTTTAAAGTGCCCGTGACCAAGGCTAGATTTGGGATGGCGAAAATCAGAGATCCCATGCTAGCCTGGGTACGAGGTAGAATGATAACTGTCCGGGACAATTATGTGAATACTGTGGACTATCCGGTGGTCCTCACGGAGGGTGAGACCACGGTGGGAACAGGGACTGATGGAGTTGATGTTGCCAATATGCTCATGCATGATGTAATGTGGGGCAATGGAGACACTTCTGTGGGAAGTAATGAAGCTCCTACAGAACCTGTACCTGTCCCTTTAAGTGAAGGTGTAAGGCAAATGCAAGTAGAAAGCAATGGTTTAAGTGAAATGACCATTAGAAATAATGGTGCAGACACGGTGCCAAGGGAAGGTGCAGAGTTTGTTGAAATGTGTAATGATATGTGTGACGATGATATACCTGCTCCTTTAAAGGGTGTGATCAGGGAAGAAGCTCCCCTGTTGGTAAAAATGTGGATGGAATAAAAATGCTAATTGATGTTGAGAGCTCACAACTGAGGGAAACCACTGTGAAAAATGTGCAAGTACATGGGGCAGGCCTAGAGGGTGTACCACACGTACTAGAAGTGGATATGCAGTCTCCACAGATCTCCATGGTTAATAAAATGTCCCAGGTGGGGATTAGCTCATCGGTGCCCCTAGAGGACAGGATTGAGAATGACACGAGCGGTATAAATAACGCAGGTTCTGTGACCGATAGCAACTCAGAGAGAGAAACTGCCATGTCGAGGTCTCGCCAAACTAAAGTGGTTACTAGTAGCGACCAGGTGACAGTTATATCTGACGAGACGAGAGTTCAGTCGGGTGACGTCAGCCTAGTGTCTAAAGCTCATATCCAGACAGTCTTAGATGACCTGACAGGACAGTACAGCTGCAAACAGGAGGCTGACCTCCCTCTCGCCACACGGTCCCTAGATACGATAGAGAAGGGACTAGCTGTCGTCACAGAGTCACCGAAGAAGGCTGCAGAAGGGTCAAAGAGGAGACCCGGAAAAGACGAGTGAACTGAAGGGTCTACCTCCTGGTGTCCTGGGGAGGGAAAAGACTCCAGAAAGACACAAAAGTCTATAGTAGACCTCAACAATGGGTTTGAAGAGTCCCTGGGTGAAAATCCCACAGAGTGTCTAAAGAAGAATGGTGGTACTCCTACAACTGCTGTTACCCCAGAACAGAGTGAAGAGCAGCTGGAACAGAAGGCCCAAGAGCGGGCGCTGCTAACAAGCTGGTGGGGAAAACTGAGAAGACGACCAAGGCCCTCTCCTTGGCTAGAGCCCTTGAAAAAGCGCCTAAGGAGCGAGATGAATTGGAGGGGCTGAACAAGCAACTCAGAGCAGAGATGGAAGATCTCAGGAGCTCAAAAGATGACGTCTATGAGTTGGAGAGGCCTAAGCGTTCTCCTGCGCAGCAGGTGGAAGAAAATGAGATACCTGAAGAGGAAGCTCCTCTAAAAGATGCCAAGAAGTCAGAGCCTGTTAGGAATGGGTCTGGAGATGGTGGCGCCGTGGTGCCGGCCGAGGCAGAGAAGGTGAAAGATGTATCTGCTGAACCAGATGATGGTGCTGAGGTGGATGCAGAAGCCCAGAGACTCGTGGCAGTGTGTGGCCAGGACCTGGTCGTGAAAGACATTCCCTCTGCTGTCAATGCCTTCCAGAAAGCCAGCAGTCTGCTGGGGAAGAAATACGGGGGACCGACGACCAGTATGAGGGTGCTGTCTACTCCGATGGGCTGACTCTCCTGAATCCTGCCCGAAAGGAGAACCATATCCTGGATAAACCTTGGCAGGGATTGCCAGAAGATGATGAGTCTGATACGGACTCTGATGTCCCAAGTACCTCCGTCCTTAAAGAGAAAGAGGAGGAGGCGGAGCTAAGAATGCAAGTATGTGATGCTGTGTCCGAGAAGGATGAAAAGCCTATCAAAGTGACTGAAGACTCCAAAAGAGACTCAAAGGCTGAAGAAGCTGATGCTGATGAGGTGGAGTGGGAGAAGTCCTCAGATGTTCCCAAGACCAAAGATAAGGCTAAAGAAGAGTCGGCCGAAGTGAGGGAACAGTTCAGTCGAGAGATGCAGCAGTCCAAGAAAGGATGTGAGGAACATGTGCTGATGCGAAATGTGGAGAGAAAAGAAAAACGAAAAGAGAGAGGCCACGGGTGCGAGCGCATCATCCTCATTCGTGAAAGAGAGCACCGGGTCATGAGATGGGCAAGAAAATCCCGTAGGTCTTATCTGCCCCGTACTAAACTCATGCGGGTGAGAAACCAAGCGCTATTAGCCTGGGTCTGGCGGAATAAGGGGAAGACTGTAGGCCAGGTCAATGCCCTCTCACGAGCGTCTTGGTTGGGTGCTAGTGTTCACCCCTACGGGGTTGAACAAAGGGGGATATGTGAGGCAGTGACAGGCCTCATGGCTGATAGGAGAGAGCGATGGCAGGTACGTGTCACCGAGGTTGCTGGCCTCGGTGGGGTGAGAGCCGGATTTTGTTGTCTGCAGCAGCTAGTGCTGTCAGACTCTGTTAGTTAGTTTGGCTGCAAAGCCAATCCGGGCCGGCTCTTACTGGGAGTAGGCAAAGAGCTGGGTGGGTGCCTACTCCCCACGGTCCAGTCCGGACTTTATCCGGCCCTTTAAAAGGCAGCCTCCTTAGCAGCTGGGGGTGATTTTCCTGGAGCTGCTAATAGTGCTGGGAGCTGAGGGCTGTTGTTTGGGACCCTCGGCTGGAGCCAAGCTGGAGGGCTCAGACCCCTGTGAAACCGAACAGGCTGCCTGGAAAAGCCGCACGGGTGCGGTGTGTGTGAACAGTGTTGTAGGTGAGTCAGGGACACACTGTGTTAAGTTAGAGCCCAGCCGGGCAGGTGTTTGTTTTGCATTTCATTTATTTATGTTGATGCTGAGACAATAAAGCGATGTTTGGCCCCTAAAGCTGCAGTGGACAACAGTCTGTATGTGAACGATCCTCGAGACCAGAGCTAAACCCCCACAATATATATATATATATATATATATATATATATATATATATATATATCTAGCTAGCACTAACTAGACGGGTTAAAAAAAAAAAAAGCACAAAAACTGAGCAGTAATTACTTACTTAGTCAGTGGGCGCAGGACTCACGCAATCAGATGTTTTATGCGTGCCAAAAAAGAAAAAATCTGCTACACAGTTAAAATTTATATGGAATTTATATAGTTAATCATTGACTCCTATGTAGTATTTCTATATTTGGTTATATGCTCCCATCTAGTAGCCATTTTTGGTAATGCACTTGATTTTCTGGTTCTATTCTATGATATCTGTGACTCAATTCCTTTCAATGCTCCACCCTTTCTTCTGTGTACTTCACTTTCTGCATCTTTCATGGTGCTTCAGCCACATGTACGGGGACACATGTATTCTCATGTACGCTAATGAAAGCATCATCTTTTGACCGCACAATGCAGTACCTTGTTGTCTGACTTACAGAATAAAGCAACTTATACGGATAAACACGGTGTTGGCGAGTTCAAGCTATCTGATAAGGATTGTCCGCAGTGATTATATCTGCTTATACAGGCCAGGCATAGAGGTCTCACTAGGGATAAATCGTTATTGCAACAATCAGAGTCAGAATAGTCAAAAGATGCATAGAATTCCTACAGCCTGCTGTGTATATGTGTGTGCCTAATCTGCAATCAAGCTCAGAGCTATTCGCCATCTTGTGAAAGCACATGGTCGCACAAGCTTACTGCACTTCAAGTAAATGTTGAAAACTGTTTCTCTACATTGAACTGTGTTACCTCACCTGTTTAAGCTGCTGTTCGTCTTCTTAAAGAGACCGTACCATTTTTTGCAAAACCGTAAAAAATGTCTAGACAAGGATCTTTACACTCTTTTATGGCCGAACCAACGCAGATACATCATGCCTCTGGACCAGCACACGTACAGGGAGCAGATTCTGCAGATATTACCGAACAGAGTGTAAATCCCAAATGTACAATAGAACCGACACAGAAACTCAGGGAAAACTATGAAGCCACTAAAGATGAGTTCTGCAGTAATCTGTCAGACCGCTGGGACAGAACCTCACGCTGCATGTCAGTTTTGTCACACTCTAATGACCAGCCAACTGAAATAAGAGACTCTATAAATCACCTATTTGCTGCGTATGTAGGCTACCAGCAGCTGTCTGCATAATACTCCGCTTTCTTGCAGGACTCTAATTCTTCAGCAGAACTGACCAGGACTAATGCGCTGAACCAACAAAGGGATTTCGCAGTGCAAAATGCTAAGCTTAAGGCAGAACTCTGCATTTCTAAACTGAAGGAGACCACTTTCTTCCAGATCCTCTTGCTCCAGAAGGTCATGATTAAGCAACAAGCTAATAAAGGCCCATGCTGATGCCGAATCAAAAAAGGCGCAAAGCTCTTTTACCAGAAAGCAAGCCGAGGTGGAAGCACGCAAGGTAGCTCAACAAGCAGAGATGGAAGCTCAAAGGGTAGCTCAATAAGCAGAGATGGAAGCACGCAGGGCAGATCGCCAAGCACAAATGGCTGCTCAACAAGCAGATGCAGATTCACAAATAAAGATTCTACAAATGGAAGGGGAGGAAGCAGCTTCCCAAACAAGGCTGAAAGTCCTTGAACAAGCAATGGGACAAAATACTAATTCAGACTGCCAGCAGAACTGAAAGATCTAGATGAATGCACCAGTGAATATGTTCTAAAGCTACATCTGCTAAGATACAGAGTCATCTCCTGAACCTCCTACTAACAACACTGTTCTGACTCTCAACGCAGAGACCTCTCAGCTCTATATGGCTGAGCCTCTTCAAGTCTACAACGCAAGTACATCTGTGCAGCAAACCACATCAACTCATGCCAACAACAAGGTGACTTCCAGTGATGAGCCACAGCTCAAGCCATAGCCAGCACAAACCTTGGAGACTACACCACAGTTAAACGCTCATGCAACATCATTTTACCCTGGTAAACCTCACCCTACATCACCAGAGAACTTTCACACCCAAGGGGTTCCACAAGTTATTTTAACTCCAAGGAGTGAGAGACCAGACATGAATGACTTTGCCAGATACATGGTACGCTGTGAGCTCATTAACACCAGCCTCTCAAGGTTTGACAACTGTCCAGAGAGCTACAGGGCTGATCTCAACCTTACTACTAAGGAAGAACTTTATTTGCTCATAAAGTGGCTGGGACCAGAATCTGCAGGTCCCGTTAAAAGACTCAGAACAGTACATGTTGACCACCCAGATGCTGGTCTTGTTGCTGCACCGGCAAGACTTGAGCAAGCCTATGGTAGCTCTGAAGCCATAAAAAGTTCTCTTTTCAAAAGACTACAAAACTTCCCATAAATAGGAAACAAAGACTATCGCAAGCTCCAAGATCTAAGTGACCTCCTCATGGAGCTAGAGTTGGCAAAGACTGACCCACGTCTACCTGGACTAAGCTTCCTGGACACCGCTCATGGTGTCAACCCAGTGGTGTCTAAACTGCCATACGGCCTACAAGAGAAATGGGCACAACAGGGCTCAAGATACAAAAGAGACTATAAAATATCTTTTCCTCCATTCTCATACTTCTGCATGGTTCATTAGTGATCAAGCCTGGATGAGAAACAATCCCAGCTTTATCCTCACCATCATCAAGGTATGATAACACAGCAGCTAAACGTAGAGACTTAAACAGGAGTTGCAGTGAGCGACGAGGAGAAAGCAAAGCCGTTAAATATTTTTTTCTCCAATGTATTCACTTCATGAAAATAAATTGAAATGCTGAATGTAAAAATAAATCCCCCATTAAAAGTGTCCTTACAAAGATTAAAATAGACAAATCGCCAGGACCGGATGACATACACCCCGTATCCTAAGGGAATTAAGTGATGTCATAGCCAGACCCTTATTTCTGATATTTGCGGACTCTATACTGACAGGGAATGTTCCACACGATTGGCGCATAGCAAATGTGGTACCAATATTCAAAAATGGTCCAAAAACAGAGCCCGGAAACTATAGGCCGATAAGTTTAACATTTGTTGTGGGGAAACTGTTTGAAGGTTTTCTGAGAGATGCTATCTTAGAGGATCTCAACGGAAATAAGCAAATAACGCCATATCAGCATGGCTTCATGAGGAGGTAAGTTCTAGACTTGACAGCGGCGAATCAATGGATGTCGTATATTTGGACTTCTCCAAAGCATTTGACACTGTACCACAGGTTAGTATATAAAATGAGGATGCTCGGACTGAGAGAAAAGTGGGTAAGTAACTGGCTGAGTGACAGAAAACAGAGGGTGGTTATTAATAGTACACACTCAGATTGGGCAACTGTCAATAGTGGGGTAGCTCAGGGGTCAGTACTATTCTTTTCAATATATTTATTAATGATCTTGTAGAAGGCTTGCATAGTAAAATATCAATTTTTGCAGATGACACTAAACTGTGTAAAGTAATTAACACTGAAGAGGACAATACACTGCTACAGAGGGATCTGGGTAGATTGAAGGCTTGGGCAGATAAGTGGCAGATGAGGTGTTAACACTGACAAATGTAAAGTTATGCACATGGGAAGGAATAATACAAGTCCAGGGTACATACTAAATGGTAAACACTTGGTAACACTGACATGGAAAAGGATCTAGGAATTTTAATAAACAGCAAACTAAGCTGCAAAAACTAGTGTTAGGCAGCTGCCGCCAAGGCGAATAAGATAATGGGTTGCATCAAAAGGGGCATAGACGCCCGTGATGAGAACATAGTCCTACCACTTTAAAAATCACTAGTCAGACCACACATGGAGTACTGTGTACAGTTCTGGGCTCTTGTGAACAAGGCAGACATAGCAGAGCTGGAGAGGGTTCAGAGGAGGGCAACTAAAGTAATAACTGGAATGGAGCAACTACAGTACCCTGAAAGATTATTAAAATTAGGGTTATTTACTTTAGAAAAAAGACGACTGAGGGGAGATCTAATAACTACGTATAAATATATCAGGGGTCAGTACAGAGGTCTCTCACATCATCTATTTATCCCCAGGACTGTCACTGTGATGAGGGGACATCCTCTGCGTCTGGATGAAAGAAGGTTTGTACACAAACATAGAAGAGGATTCTTTACGGTAAGAGCAGTGAGACTATGGAATTCTCTGCCTGAGGAGGTGGTGATGGTGAGTACAATAAAGGAATTCAAGAGGGGCCTGTAATAATATTATAGGCTATGGCTACTAGAGATGGGTCGTTGATCCAGGGAGTACTTCTGATTGCCTGAATGGAGTCGGGAAGGAATTTTTTACTCCCCTTAAATGGATTCTGTCACCACTTTTAAGCCCTGTGAGCTAAACATATGCTCATGTCCAGGGTATCATTATGATTTCTAAGGTGGCCTTAAAAAAGAGATCTGTGGCTTAATTTTGCTAAAAAACAGTCTTTACTAACCTGTCAATCATAGAATTAAGGTGCCCGAGGGGAGGTCCGTGGATGCATGGTGCCCAGCCGCACCCATCGCCGTTCGTGCCCAGCGCCGCATTCCCAGCGTTCAGCCCAGCCTACTACTCCTCTGTGTCACCTCTCCGTCCCTCCCCCTCGTCCCGCTGTGAGATCCCGTGCGTGCACACAGGCTCAGCCAGTGTTCAGGTCATCCCAGGGTTGAGCGAAGTGCCGGCGTATGCGCACTTCGCTGGAAGAAACCGATCCATGCAGTCCGCACGGGCGCATCAGGCTGAGCCTGTGCGCACACGCGGGATCTCACAGAGCACATGCTCAGCCTGATATGCCCATGTAGACTGCTTGGATCAGCTTCTTCCAGCAAAGTGCGCATGCCCCGGCACTTCGCTAAACCCTGGGATGCAGCCGGGCACCATGCATCCACGGACCTTCCCTTTGGCACCTTAATTCTATGATTGACAGGTTAGTAAAACCAGTTTTTTTAGCAAAATTAAGCCACAGATCTCTTTTGTAAGGCCACTTTAGGAATCATAATGATACCCTGGACATGAGCATATGTTTAGCTCACAGGGCTTAAAAGTGGTGACAGAATCCCTTTAAGTGGGGAAAATTGGCTTCTACCTCACAGGTTTTTTTTGCCTTCCTCTGGATCAACTAGCAGGATGACAGGCCGAACTGGATGGACATATGTCTTTTTTCAGCCTTATGTACTATGTTACTAAATAGAGCAATATCTGTTAAAAGGACAGACATCTCACCCTTCACAACCTTACCTATTGATCAGGGCATTGTGGATAACAGAGATAAAGACCCTAATCGTCAGTGTCCTATTCACAAGAAGCCTCACCCTCTTAAGAAATGCCATTGGCTTAGGGGAAAGACTTTACAAGAGCGCAGGAAGATTCTCCAAAAACTTGGCATATGCTACAAGTGCTATGCTTCTTATAGCCATTTTGCTAAAGACTGTAAAGTTGTCATCAAGTGTACAGAATGTGGTAGCGACAGACATGTTACAGCCATGCATCCTACTCCACTTCCAGACAACTCACAGCATCTACCTACCTCCACTCCTGTCTCAAATCATGGCGGGGAGCAATAAGGTCATGCTTCAACCAAAGATAATGTCTTTTCTTCATATACAGAAGTCTGTGGAGAAGGCAAGGACCACAAATGCTGTGTAAAGATATGCCCAGTCAAGATATACCCAAAGAGTCATCCTGAGAAAGCTGCTAGGATTTATGCCATAATAGATAAACAGAGCAATAGATCCCTGGTTAAGCCTAAATTCTTTGAGATCTTTGGCAAAGAAGGTCATGCAACACCATACACTCTCAGAACCTGTTCTGGTTGTGTGGAGACCTTCGGCAGAAGAGTTGATGGGTTCATGGTCTTTCATATCAACGAGGGAGAGGGCATACCCCTACCAACATTAGTCAAGTGCGACCAGATACCAGACGAACAGGAAGAGATTCCCACTCCTGAAGCTGCATATCAACATCCTCATTTAAGGCACCTTGTTGATGAGATTCCTGCAATGGACAAGAGTGCTGAAATCTTAGTCCTGTTAGGAAAGGACATTCTCAAAGTACATAAAGTGCGCGACCAGTGCGATGGGCCTGACAATGCCCCTTTTGCACAGACTTGACCTAGGCTGGGTAATAGTGGGCGATGTATGCTTGGACAGGATGTGTACGTCATCTGAGATTCACTCCTTCAAGACTTATGTGTTGGGAAATGGACGTGCATACCACTTCAAACAGTGCCCTCACCATTATGAAGTAAAGGAAAAGCTTCTTGACATCATCCAAGTACCTGATGTTACTCCTGTCCTTTGTGATGACAACCTAGGTACCACAGTGTTTTGTACTACAAGTGAGGATAACAAAATAGCCTTGGACAAGGAAATCTTTCAGGATGAGTCTAACAACTGGGTTGCACCATTACCTCTTCGAGATGCAAGGACCAAACTCCCAAACATCATGAACAGGCTCTATCCAGATTCAGCTCACTTCAACGAACGCTAAAGAACAGACCTAAGATGAAGAACCATTTCATCGCCTTTATGAAAAGGATCTTTGAAAATGATCACGCTGAACCAGCGCCACCACTTCTTCAAAGACACGATGAGTCCTGGTATCTGCCTTTCTTCAGAGTGTATCATCCACGTAAGCCAAAACAAATCAGGATAGTATTTGACTCCAGTGCCAAGCAACAAGGTGTATTCCTAAACAATGTTCTTCTCACTGGCCCAAATCTAACCAACAACCTTGTAGGCGTACTTATGAAATTTAGAAGAGAACCAGTTGCCATAACTGCTGATAGTGAGCAAATATTTCAGTACTTCATTGTATGCAAAGATCATAAGAACTTCCTAAGGTTGCTGTGGCACCGTAACTACAACATGGACAATGAGATTATTGAATAACGCATAAAGGTGCATGTTTTCGGTAATAGTCCCTCACCTGCTGTTGCAACATACGGTTTACGAAGGACTGCCCTTGATGGAGAAAAGGAGTATGGCGCTGATCCTCGAAACTTCGTTGAGAGAGACTTTTATATTGATGAAGAACTTAAGTCTTTACCTACAGATGAAAAAGCCATAGACCTGCCCCAAAGGACACAAGGTATGCTTTCTGAGGCTAACCTCAGACAACAGAAGATTGCCTCAAACAGTGATGCTGTTATTAAAGCCTTTCAACCTGGTGATCATGCCACAGGGTTTAAATCTGGGAATGAACATGCCACCTGTACAGAGAAGTCTGGGCCTACGGTGGGACGTATTAAAAGACACTTTCGGCTTTCAAGTCAGCTCTACAGACAAGCCATTTACCAAGCATGGTGTCCTGTCAGTGGTGAACAGCTTATACTGTATGATCCAATGGGATTTTGTGGCTCCCATCACTATACAAGGTAAAGCCTTACTTAGACAGCTCTCAGAGTCTATTAAAGATTGGGATGCTCCACTGCCATCTGACAAGCTTTCAAAGTGGGAGTCCTGGAAGCAATCTCTACATGCCTTAGATGGAATCCATATACCACGCTGCTACACCCCAGCCTCTTTTGCTACAAGCCGGAGAAAAGAGCTTCACATCTTCTCAGACGCATCTACTGAGGCCATATCGGCTGTTGCCTACCTCAAGGTGAAAGACTCTTCTAATCAAACCCAGATAGGGTTTCTGTTTGGGAAAGCTAAGTTCGCACCTAAGCTTGAGCACACAATTCCTAGGCTTGAACTTTGTGGGACTGTGCTAGCTGTAGAAATTGTAAATTTCATATTGTGCGAGCTAGACATTCAGATAGATGACACCAAATTCTACACAGACAGTGAAGTTGTTCTGGGCTACATATACAACCAGACTAAACGTTTCTATGTCTACGTCAGCAACTCTGTAGAAAGATTTAGGAAACATCTAAACCTGAACAACGGCATTATGTCCCATCTGAAATTAATCCTGCAGATCATGCCACCAGGTCAGTGTCTGCACGTGTCTTTGCAAATTCTTCCTGGTTAACAGGTCCTGAATTCCTGCTGGATCACACAGAAGAGACCACAGCTGACGTCTTCGGTCTTCTAGAATCTGACAAGGATCCAGAGATTCGTCCAGAAGTTAAAACCCTTGTCACCAGAACTGAGCAAAGACTCGTCTTGGGCTGTCAACGCTTTGAACGTTTTTCTAAGTAGATAAGGCTTGTACTTACCATCGCAAGGTTAGTCCATATCGCACACTGCTTTTACACAAAGCCCACCGATGTTCAATGTCAAGGTTGGCACATGTGTCAAAAGCTTCTTTCTGCAAAGGACATTGCTAAAGGTGAAATGATCATAATACGCAGTGTACAACAGGATGTCTTTGGCTCTGAAATTAAATGTATCAGTGACAAGAGGAACATTCCCCAAAAAACTGCCCAATTGCTAACCTGAACCCATTCATTGAGAACTATGGCATGTTAAGGGTTGGTGGACATTTAAACAAGGCTGAGTTGGGGGAGCAAGAACAAAATCCTCTCATTATACCTGCCCGCCACCACATCACCACTCTGTTCATACGGCACTACCATGAAAGGGGTAAGGTACGCAAGGTGGAGGTGAAAGTTGCAAGACAAGGGACTGTAAAGACTTTCATCAGACCTATCACGGAACTTGTTCCGCGTTTGCCCTTTGGAGAATGAACTTGTTGGTGCATGCTGCTGGATCCTACCTGTGACTTCAAGTGTTTGAATTTTATTTGATATAACTTGAAGTTTTGCATTATAGTTGTTGCATTATATGCATGTTCTCTTTTATGTCTTTCAGGTCTTCAGAGATAAAGCAAATTGCACTGTTGTTTATTGCATTTGTATAACTACCGTTATGGTTTAAATAGTAACATTTTCAACGAGGAGTGTGCTGCTACATAGTTAAAATTTATATGGAATTTATATACTTAATCATTGACCCATTCCTATGCCGTATTTCTATATTTTGTTATATGTTCCCATCTAGTGGCCGTTTTTGGTAATGCACTTGTTTTTCTTGTCTTCTTTGATATCCGTGACTCATTTACTTTCAATGCTCCACCCCTTCCTCTGTGTACTTCACTTCCTGTACCTTCCATGCTGCTTCAGCCACATGTACAGGGACACATGTATTCTCATGTACGCTAATGAAAGCATCATCTTTAGACTGCACAATACCGGAATCCATCTGTTTAGCCCTACCCTGTTGTCTGACTTACAGAATAAAGCAACTTACATGGATAAAGACAATGTTGGCGAGCTCAAGCTATCTGATAAGGATTGTCTGCAGTGATTATATCTGCTTACATAGGCCAGGCATAGAGTTCTCACTAGGTCAGTATAAACGGAACACAGGTGTAGGTGCTGATCAAGCATGTACGCAGTGATCAGCACTTGCCAGTCACAGCTTGCACACAAAAAAAGTGGTGCAGAGCTGGAAATGAAAAAAAAATAAAAAGGCAAAAAAAACACACCACAGACTGGAGGAGGGGGGAAAGGGACAGGAAATGGGAATCTGAACCTGCTGCAGATGAGCCAAAAAAATCACTGCAGATGTTCCAGATGTTGTAGTTCTTTTCTTCCGAGTGAAGAGCAGTGATTTACTGTTGTAGTACCACAAGCCCCAGCTGACAACGAGCAACATAGTGGGGCAGAGGTCTCTGCAAGCAGTCACCAAACTGGAATGGCTGTCTGCAGAGAGGCACCAACTGTTCTTTCAACTGTATAGCAATGCCATTGGACGGAGTGTTGTTCCAGCCAATTGCAGCGTTGGGAGGGGACACCAGATATAATTAGCCCCTGCTACCTCTAGCCAAGCCCCCTGCAGCACCATACCATTGCCGTGGCTGCGATGGACCGGTCTTCACTAACCCGGGGGTTAGGAATACGCCTGCTTGCATTCAGTTAAGATGGCTGCCTGACGATCAGAGCACAATGAGTGGAGTTAAACATGACAAACTATTACGTCAAGTTGCGGTAACGTATCATCCGCAATGACGTAATAGTACGTCATGTGTCATAAATGCATCCGTTTCCCATAGAGTTCCATTGTAAAAAAAAAAAGATTTGTGCAGGATACAAGAACATGGTGGGCTGCATTTTCGCATCCTTTTTATTTTGTAATGTGTACGTCAAACGGAGGCATAAAACGTGACGTGAACCCACCCTTAGGGCTTGTTCACATGAACGTGCTGTGTTTTGCGGTCCACAAATTGAGGAATGGAACGGACAGCCCTTTATAGAAATGCCTATTCTTGTCTGCAAAACGAACAAGAATAGGAAATGACTTATAATTTTTGCGGGGCCACGGAACGGAGCAACGGATGCTGACAGCACACAGAGTGCTGTCCGCATCTTTTGCGGCCCCATTAAATACTCCTCAAAAATGGTAAAAGCAGTATTTTTACTCTTCCGGAAAAAATGTAGTGCGACCTCTGTGTGCTAGTAAACTGCTGTATGGGCACACGGCAGGGCTCAGAAGGGAAGGAGTGCTATATGGATTGTGAAGGGCAGATTTTACTGGGATAATTTTCAGGTGCCATGACCCCCTTATGCGCCCCTAAACACTGTGAAAATTAAAATCTAATTTTTTTCAAAGAAAATTTAAAGTTTTTCATTTTTGCAAGAGGTAACAGGTGAAAATGTATTATTTATTTTCTTCTGCATTCAGAAACACCCCATATGTGGTTGTAAAGTGCTGTAAGGACAATTCTGGAGCACCTATTCTTATGAATCTATGTTTATTATTTCTGCTAGAAGTTATCAATGAATTGCCAAAAGCTTGCAAATAATTTATTTAAATAAAATGAAAAAAAAAACAACAACCCAAGAATTGACCCCCGTATTTTAGAAACCACAGTCCTTAAATAATTTTTCAAGGAGTGTAAGTGGGCATTTTGGCCCCACATGTGTTATAAACACCATACATATGACCCTATTCTTTTGTCTGGAGATACCACAGGCCTCAGGAGTAAAAGAGCACCAGCCGAATTTGAGGCCTATTGTGGTGATTTATCCATCTTGTGCTGATGACTGTAAAGGCTCTGGGGTGAAATAATTTATTAAGGGGTTGAATGAGCATTTTGACCCCACAGGTATTTTGCAGATATTTATGAGCAGGAGACAGATATGGAATTTCAGTACCCAGTATGTTGTTCCCAGCTCGTGCCATCTAAGACACCCCCCCCCCTTTAAATTGTTAGCGGGTTCCACTTGGTACAGAAATGCTATAAATGTGGACATAAACTGCGGCTTGGGTACACTGCAGGGTTCAGAAGGGAAAGCCAATGATTTGGCTTTTGCAGCGGATATTTTGATGGATCGGATTATGTTTGCCATGTTGCTATTGAACAACCTCTGAGGCACCAGTGCAGCCATTTTCTGGGAGCTATACTTTAATTTTTCTCTCAATGGAGCTACAGTGCTTTGCAAAAGTTCACCCTCCCTTGACCTTTTTTGTGTTGTGTTACATTACAGCCTTAAAGCGTTGTCAGTTATTTTTTTGTTCTTTGTATGTTCCAAACTAGGCAAATGTAACAGCTTTCCAACTAACTCACGTTATCTCCAGTGGCTGGTTTCTCAGATTTCACTGAGGGTCACATGACCTGATGTCCGCTTCTCTCCCTGCTCTGATAATGTTTGTGCACAAGCCTGTACACCAGACATCACTGTGCTGGCCATGCCACCCTTCACTGCCGGCTGCTGCTTATTGCTCTCTCCCAGGATTCTTAACAACTTCAGCTGCACAGAATTGGGACTGAAGTGTTTACTGTGTAGCTGCAGGCAGTGAGGAGACCAATGCTGGGCACAGGAGCTGAGAGAGGGTTCTGCAGAGCATTGCAGGCAGGGGGAAGATTCTGTGTGTATTAGCAGTGTCATTATACAGCTAGTTCTACACATACAACATGCTATAGAATAAAAGTATATACAGGGCACTCTACGGATATTGGGATGATATTGAATTTATTAAGGTTAAAATATAATGAAACAAAAAAAAAATAATAGAATAAATACAGCGGAGTAAAGTGCAGGTATCAAAAAAATGGTAACCAATAATAACCTGATCGATCAATGTTCACCCTGATGGGACAGCTGCCACACTCAAAACTTACAGTTCACAAAAAATAGAAACACTGCCTTCATACTTGGATATCCTTAGCCTACTGGATCTATTCGATGTGTAGTAAATCACCCCACTATCTCCAACTCGTATAATTGCAGATGGGGATTAGTATGGATCACCAGTTAATAAAATCCTCTGTACTGTATTGAAAGGTCTTCAATTAAAAAGTCTTTAATTAAAATACTGTACATAGGTCGCCTTGGTAAACAAAGGGCCAGAACAGAACTAGGGAAATGAGAAAGATGATAATTATTGGATTTTCCATTTAGCCTCCACAATGGCACTGAGAAGGAGGATACCCCGCCTCCCCAGGGACAGGAAACAACGTGAAGAACTAACCTTTAAAAGCCTCCTCCCCTTTACCTTCTCCAGTAAGTATCCGAAAACTCAAGATGATGCTGAAAAACTATTTTATTGTAACATCTTGACCTGCTAGGAGGTCTAGCAGAGAAATCACTAGCCATTTAGGGTGGGACTACAGTGGACTAGGGTGGAAGCAACGTCCAGTCTGTAATGTCTGAAGAACGTGTTAGGATTGGACCAGGTGGCTGCTTGACATATCAGGTTCAGTGAAGCAGAAGCACATTCCTTATAAGCTCTAGTAATAGTCATTTTGATCCAATGTGAGATGGTTAATTTTGATGCGCCTTGGCCCTAGATAGCTCCTGCGAACTAGACCAAAAGTCGATTTGACTTCCTTATAGTTTTGGTAGCTTCCAGGTAGGCGAGGATGCAGCTCCTCACGTCGAGATTATGGAATTTAGCTTCCTTGTCTGATTTAGGCCCCATTCACACGTCCGTGGTGTGTTGCGGATCCGCAACACACCATGCTGGCACTTCCCATAGAGATGCCTATTCTTGTCCAGAGGCTGCGGACAAGAATAGGACATGCTCTATCTTTTGCGAAATTCAGGGCCGCGGCTCCGCAAATGCGTAAGCGGAGAGCATGTAGTGTGCTCTCCGCATCATGTCCGGCCCCAGCCTGTGGCCAGAATGTAGGTAGTGAGATTTTTGATCACAATGAAACCTAGAACATACCTTGGGCAGAAAGGAAGTCTCATGACGTAGGACAAGTCTATCTTCCAGAATTTTAAGATAGGGCGGTCGGCAAGACAAAGCCTGAATTTTTCCCACTCTCCTGGCGGAGGTGATCGCAATAAGAAAAGCTCTTAGAGAGAGCAGACTAAGAGGGATTTCTGAAATGGGCTCGAAAGGAGGGTCTACTAGAACTGAGAGGACTAAATTGAGATCCCAGGGTGGGACAGTAGATCTGACTGTAGGTCTCAATCTAATTGCGCCTTTAAAGAAACGCTTGATTAAGGGAATTTCTGCGAGTTTGAGTTCTAAAAAGGTGCTGAGTGCCGCCACCTGAACCTCAACCCCTTAAGGTTTTATTTATTTTTCCCAGAGCCATAACTTTTTTATTTTTCGGTTCACATAGCCATATGAGGGCTTGTTTTTTGCAGGACAAGTTGTACTTTCCAACGACACCATTTAATATTGCATATGATGTAGTGGGAAGCGGGGAAAAAAAATCCAAATGGGGTGAAATTGCAAAAAAAAGCAATTCCACCACAGTTTTGCGGGTTTTTAAATTTCGATGTGCGATAAAACTGACCGGTTATTTTTACTCTACAGGTCAGTACGAACTGCGGCGATAACCTATATGTATAGGTTTTCTTGTGTTTTGATAGTGAAAAAAAATTCAAAATTGGGAAAAAAATCACTTTTACTTTTTTGTCACCATGTTTTGACCCCTATAACTTTTTTGTAATTATATGTACAGAGCTGTATGGGGGCTCATTTTTTGCGTCATAATCTTATCTTTATATTGATACCATTCTGGGGTGTGTATGACTTTTTGATCACCTTTTATGTAATTTTTTGTGAAAAATGAAGCAACCAAAAATGGCAAATCCGCCATTTGGACCCTTTTTTTCCGTTTTGCTGTTTGACGTATGGGGAATATTTTTTTATATTTTTATAGTATGGGCGTTTTCGCACATTGCAACACCCATGATGTGCATTTTTTTTATTTTTATTTTAGCAAAAGGGGGGTGATTTGAACTTTTATGTTTTTTTTTTATTTATTTATCGTTAAACTTTTTTTTTTTTACACTTTTATATAGTTCCCATAGGGAACTATAACTTACAATCATTTGGTTGCGATTATCATACATTCCAATGCAATAGCATTGGAATGTATGAAAAAAGTCGCATATTTTCTATGAAGCCTATTACAGGCAAGGCTCCATAGGAAATACTACAGAGCTACCTGGGTTTCATTCATAGAACCCCAGGCTACTACAGGCGTGCTCCGGCTCGCCACACAGGGGAGCCGTGCGCACTCAGATGCCGTGGTATAACTTATAATATGCAAGTAGATGAAGATTTTTAGAATAACAACTTTTCATATTAGTTTTTTTTATCCCCAGTTTAATAGGTTAACCATTCATATTTGGACAACTTTTCTGTTGTACTTAGGAAGGAGAAAAAAATATTGTTTCTATTCACTGAACTTCTTTAAAGGATAACTGTCACATTTAGACCCAAATTTCAGTTTTCATATATGTAATTACTAATATGATAATATTCCTGAATCAATAACTATTAGACTTACTTACCCCTTATTTAATAAGATTCAGCCCTTAGCAACCAGTCTGCATAAAACTGCAATTTCACTATTCTGTTAAGATGGCCGCCCTCGGCCCTGAGGCTTATCCATAGGACACCTGCAGTGAAGTTAGTGAAGACCAGCTCTGTATAGGGGGGTCTTGCAGTGAAGTTCCCAGGTCTGGCTGAAGCCTGTAGTCCTTCTACAAGCTCTCCTCTTATCAGAAAAGGCTGTCATTTATACACTGAGCAGCCACATTGTCCTGCACTGCTAAGGGAGTGTCTGCCAAGCACAGGCATGTGGAGAAGTTCACACACACAGCCCAGCACTGTTATCTCCTGTCAGGAAGAACCTGGCTTTTTATACATTCCCTTACAATGTTGACTCACTATCAGTTCCCAGTGCACGCAGCGTGCTCCATCCCTCATCTGGTAGACGGAAGGAGCATAGCAACCTGATTTTATCTCAGGTAACAATAGCCAATACTGGGGACTTTTAGGTGGCTTTTAGGGGTTATTTATTAAATAATCAGAAATTAAAACAGGGCCAACAAGGTAATATTAATCACCAAAATCCAATAGTAAAAAAAAATGTGACAGTTATACTTTAAACTTAGCACTGACGGGGTGGATTCTGTATTCATAGGTTTGTAGAAGTTAGGATTAAGGTCTTTTTCTCAACTCTGTTCATGGTATAACATTCTTGCTGTGAAGAAGAGGCATGTGATCGCTGCTGAGTCAAATTCAGTTTTGAGAACTGCAAAAGTAAACCAAGCATCTGTGATAATATCTTGTAGGCAGAGAAACTGCCCAATAATCTTACAAAAACCTCTGGAAGAGCATGACATTGTGAATGGATTAATGGAATTTATTTACCAAAAAAATTAAACATATACAGCCTTATTTTACATAATTAAAAAACTAATCTTTATTTCATGATGGAATAACCTTTGGATGGTAATATATTTTCCTCAAAAAGCATTTTATATAAAAAAAATCTGATTTAAATTTAAAAAAATCTTATTTTTAAAAAAAAAAATCATTGATTTTTATCCACCCTGGCGATCGGCATTGCTGCCGGTCGCGGACATTAGCCACGGGTGCATGAAGCAGGAGCAGGCGCCACCTTTAGGACACATGACGTACCGGTACGGCATGTTTCCCGAGTCCTTAAGGACACATGACGTACCGGTATGTCATGAGTTGTTCCGATCACTGCTGCTCAGCTGGCAGTGATCGGAACAAGGTACCTGCTGAAATCATTCAGCAGGTACCTTGCTACAATGCCCAGGGGGGTCCTGTGACCCCCCCATATGGGCGAACGCTGCAAACCGCAGGTCAATTCAGACCTGCGGTTTGCAGCGCTTCTGTGCGATCTCTGATCCCCGCGGTCTATGACCGCGGGGATCAGAGGGTTAATGCCCCCAAACTGTTTAATTTTAACCCCCCCTGCAGCCCCCAATCATATTGTGGCTGCGGGGATGTAAAATAAGGCTGTATATGTTTAATTTTTTTGGTAAATAAATTCCATTAATCCATTCACAATGTCATGCTCTTCCTCTGATATGTTTCCCTGGTGTCTAGTGGGTCTATCAGAGTGTCAGCACATTGCTGACACTCTGATAGAAACGGCTGGCATCTGTGCTTGGTCAGATGCCAGCCGTTTAACCCCTTCCGTACCGCGGTCCGTACGGACCGCGGTATGGAAGGGTTAACAGGGAGGGAGCTCCCTTCCTCTCCCATCGGGGGGCTGCTGTGCCTTTGCAGCCCCCCAACAGTATGGGATCACAGAGGGAGGGAACTCCACTCCCTCCCCATCACCCCCTGCTCAGTTATGGCAGCGGGTGATGGTTGCCATGGAGACAGGACGCTTTCAGAAGCGTCCTGCTCTCCATGGTGCTGAAAGTCTGAATAGACCTGCTAAAGGTCTATTCAGACTTTCTAAAGTACAAAATACAGTACAGTGCACTATATAGTGTACTGTACTGTATTATACAGACACCAGATCCACTGAATCTTTCAGAACCAAGTGGGTCTGGGTCAAAAAAAAGATGTAAAAAAGTAAAAAAAATTTATTTACTGAATAAAAAAAAAATAAAAAAAAAATACACTACACATATTAGGTATCGCCGCGTCCGTAAAAACCTGCTCTATAAAAATATCACATGACTGAACGCCTCAGGTGAACGCCATAAAAAAAAAAAAAAATTGTGTAAATAAGCCATTTTTTGGCACCTTACATCACTAAAAGTGTAATACAAAGCGATCAAAAAGGTGTTTGCCTCCCAAAATAGTACCAATCAAACCGCCATCTCATCCCGCAAAAAACGAGCCCCTACCTAAAACAATTGGCCAAAAAATAAAAAAACTATGCTGCCTCTCAGACTAAAACATGATTTTTTTTGTTTCAAAAATGCTTTTTAGTGTTAAATGTAAAAATTTTTTTTTAAAGTAGACATATTGGGTATCACCACGTCCGTAAGAATCTGCTCTATAAAAATATCACATGACCTAACCCCTCAAGTAAACACTGTAAAAAAAAAATTAATAAAAACTTTGTCAAAAAGCCATTTTTTTGCCACCTTACATCACAAAAAGTGTAATAGCAAGCGATCAAAAAGTCATATGACCCCCCAAATAGTGCCAATCTAACCGTCACCTCATCCCACAAAAATGATACCCAACCTGAGACAATTGCCTAAAAACTGAAAAATATATGGCTCTCAGACTATGGAGATACTAAAACATGTTTTTTTTTCATTCAAAAAGGATATTATTGTGTAAAACCAAAATAAGTAAAAAAAGGTATACATATTATGTATCGCCGCGTCCGTAATGACCTGCTCTATAAAAATATAACATGACCTTACCCCTCAGATGAACGCCGTAAACATAAAAAATAAAAACGTTGTCAAACAAGCCATTTTTTTGTCAACTTACATCACAAAAAGTGTAATAGTAAGCGATCAAAAAGTCATATGCACCCAAAGATAGTACCATTCGAACCGCCATCTCATCCCGCAAAAAATGAGCCCCTACATAGGACAATCGCCCAAAAAAAAAAAAAAAAATATGGCTCTCAAACTATGGAGACACTAAAACATGATTTTTTTTTGTTTTAAAAAATGATATTATTGTGTAAAACTTATATAAATAAATAAAAAGTATACATATTATGTATCGCCGCGTCTGTCACAACCTGATCTATAAAAATAACACATGACCTAACCCCTCAGCTGAACACAGCAAAAAAAAAAAAAATACGGCGTCAAAAGCCATTTTTGTCACCTTACATCACAAAAAGTGTAATAGCAAGCGACCAAAATGTCATATGCACCCCAAGATAGTGCCAATCAAACCGCCATCTCATCCCGCAAAAAATGAGCCCCTACATAAGACAGTCGCATAAAAAATAAAATAAAACTATGGCTTTCAGAATGTGGAGACACTAAAAAAATTTTTTTCAAAAATGCTTTATTATGTAAAACTGAAACAAAAACCCCAAAAAGTAGTCATATTTGGTATTGTCGCGTCCGTAACAACCTGCTCTATAGAAATAGCACACAATCTAACCTGTCAGTTCAACTATGTAAATAACAAAAAATAACAACAGTCCCAAAACAGCTATTTTTTTTGCAAATTTTCCATTTTAATCCATTTTTCCAGTAACAAAGCAAGGGTTAACAGCCAAACAAAACTCAATATTTATTGCCCTGATTCTCTTGTTTGCACAAACACCCCATATGTGGTCGTAAACTACTGTATGGCCAAACGGCAGGGCACAGAAGGAAGGGAACGCCATATGGTTTTTGGAAGGCAGATTTTGCTGGACTGGTTTTTTGACACTATGTCCCATTTGAAACCCCTTGATGCACCCCTACAGTAGAAACTCCAAAAAAGTGACCCCATTTTGGAAACTACGGGATAAGGTGTCAGTTTTGTTGGTACTATTCTAGGGTAAACATGATTTTTGGTTGCTCTATATTACACTTTTTTTTAGACAAGGTAACAAAAAATAGAAATTCGTAAATTTCATCTCCATTTGCCAATAACTCTTGTGGAACACCTAAAGGGTTAACAAAGTTTGTAAAACTGGTTTTGAATACCTTGAGGGGTGTAGTTTCTTAGATGGAGTCACTTTTATGGAGTTTCTACTCTAGGGGTGCATCGGGGGGCTTCAAATGGGACATGGTGTAAAAAAACCAGCCCAGCAAAATCCGCGTTCCAAAAACCATATGGCGCTCCTTTCCTTCTGCGCAGGGTCTGCACTGGGTGTGAGAAATATTTCTGTAAATGACAACTTTTTAAAACATTTATACAAAGTTGTCTATTTACAGAGATATTTCTCTCACCCAGCATGGGTATATGTAAAAATACACCCCAAACCACATTGCCCTACTTCTCCTGAGTACGGCGATACCACATGAGTGACACTTTCTTGCAGCCAAGATGCGCAAAGGGGCCCTAAAACCAATGAGTACCTTTTAGGAGGGCATTTTTACGCATTTTTCTTCTCACGCTTTAGGGCCCCTAAAATGCCAGGGCAGTATAAATACCCCACATGTGACCCCATTTTGGAAAAAGACACCCCAAGGTATTCCGTGAGGGGCATGGCGAGTTCATAGAAGATGTTTTTTTTGGCACAAGTTAGCGGAAATTGATTTTTTTTATTGTTTTTTCTCACAAAGTCTCCCTTTCTGCTAACTTTTGACAAAAAGTTAAATTTTTCATGGACTCACTATGCCCCTCAGCGAATACCTTGGGGTGTCTTCTTTCCAAAATGGGGTAATTTGTGGGGTGTTTGTACTGTTCTGGCATTTTGGGCAGGGCTAAATTGTGAGCAGCCATGTAAAAGCTAAAGGTACTTGTTGGAATTTGGGCCCCTTTGCGCACCCAGGCTGCAAAAAAGTGTCACTCATGTGGTATCGCCGTACTCAGGAGAAGTAGGGCAATGTGTTTTGGGGTGTATTTTTACATATACCCATGCTGGGTGAGAGGAATATATCTGTAAATTGACAACTTTGTATAAATTTTTTTAAAAAGTTGTCATTTACAGAGATATTTCTCACACCCAGCATGGGTATATGTAAAAATACACCCCAAAACACATTGCCCTACTTCTCCTGAGTACGGCGATACCACATGTGTGCCACTTTTTTGCAGCCAAGATGCGCAAAGGGGCCCTAAAACCAATGAGTACTTTTAGGATTTCACAGGGCATTTTTACGCATTTGGATTCTCACACTTTAGGACCCCTAAAATGCCAGAGCAGTATAAATACCCCACAAGTGACCCCATTGTGGAAAGAAGACACCCCAAGGTATTACGTGAGGGGCATGGCAAGTTCACAGAATTTTTTTTTTTTTGGCACAAGTTAGCGGAAATTGATATTTTTTATTTTTTTTTCTACAAAGTCTCAAATTTCCACTAACTAGTGACAAAAAATTTTTTTTTACATGAACTCATCATACCCCTCACGGAATACCTTGGGGTGTCTTCTTTCTAAAATGGGGTCACATGTGGGGTGTTTGTACTGCCCTGGCATTTGAGGGTCTCCGCAATCATTACACGCATGGCCAGAATTAGGAGTTTCTGCGATTCTCCTTATATTGAGCATACGGGTAATGAGATTTTTTTTCCCGTTCAGCCTCAGCGCTGAAAAAAAAAAAAAAATGAACGGCACAGATTTCCTCATTCGCATCAATCAATGTGGATGAAAAAATCTCTGCCAAAAAATGTGCAAAAAAAAAAAATTAACGGCACAGATTTCCTCATTCGCATCAATCAATGTGGATGAAAAAATCTCTGCCAAAAAATGTGCAAAAAAAAAAGTAGTAAGGCCCCATTCACACGTCCGCAAAAATGTCCGCATCTATTCCGCAATTCTGCGGAATAGATGCGGACCCATTCAGTGTGAATGGGGCCGGCGGTGATGTGGAGAGCACACTATGTGCTCGCCGCATCAGCATTTGCGGAGCTGCGGCCGCAAACTTCCGGGTTTCGGCCCCCAAACATCCGGCCGCAGCTCTGCAAAAGATAGAGCATGTCCTATTCTTGTCTGCAATTGCGGACAAGAAAACAAGAAAAGGCAATCTGGGATTAATCTGGGGTTAATCAGTGACGGGGGGGGGGATGGATAGGGGGGGGGGGTCTGTGTGGTGATTGGTGCACTTACAAAAGATTCCTTTGGTGGTCCCAAGCAAAAGGGACCACCAAAGGAATGAACAGCAAGCATATCAGACGCTGTTAACAAAACAGCGTCTGATATGTAATTTTTTTTCACTTCTACAGCCTGCCAGCGCACGATCAGCGCTGGCAGGCTGTAGTTTACCTTCTCCCCGACGCGATCCTGTGAACACGTGCACGCGTTCACAGGAAATCTCGCGTCTCGCGAGATGACGCCTCGGCGCATCCAAGAGGAACAGACCGACCGCCGCCAGGACGCAATCCTGCGTTCGGCGGTCGGCAAGAAGTTAAATAAAAAGTTGAAAAAAAAAAAAAAAAAGTATAACAACCCTCCCTCCAATATAGAAAATTTATATCGCGATATATAATCACATATCGCACATGCTTCATATTATATCGCAATATAAATTTTAGGCCATATCGCCCACCCCTACATCATCGTATTGTTGTCTGTCAGAATTTTCACGTTCCTGTGATGGACAGAGGATTGAAAAGCTTTTAACGCTAGAATCACTGCTTGTAGCTCCTTTGCATTTGAGGATAGAGGAGGGAAATTGGGTCCCCACATGCCTTGAACAATCTGGCCTCCACTGTGAGCCCCCCATCTTAATTCGCTTGCATCGGTTGTGATCACTACTACATCCGACGGTCTCCACTGGACTCCCTGACTCAGATGTTCTCTTTTTAGCCACCAATCTAAGGTCATTTTGACCTGAAGGAGAAGGGATACTTTTCTTCCAGGAGGACAGGAGAACGTTTTGGAGTGGTCTGCTGTGGAATTGTGCCCACTTTACTGCTGGGATGGTGGAAGTCATTAGGCTAGAATGACCATAATCTGTCTAAAGGAAACCTTCTGAAGGCATCTGAACATACGGATTTTGGTAATCAGATCTTGGATCTTCGAGCCCGGAAGGAAGGAAGGATGTCATTAACCCTGAATCCAGGAGGATGCCCATAAAATTCTTCCTCTGGGTAGGAACCACATCTGATTTTTCAAGCTCAGAGAATAAAGAGTGTTTGCGACAAAGAGGAGATTTTTTGAGAGAATCTCCGGTGATCGGGCTGCTAGCAGGACTGTGATGTGTTTGTTCATGTCTCTTAGATTTATGATCGCCCTGTGGGATCCGTTGGGTTTCTTTACCAGGAATACTGGAGAATAGAAGCCTTCCTCTAGTTGGTCTGGAGGTACTGGGATGACTGCTTGTTTTGCCAGAAGAGACTGTATCTGAGATTCCATAAGCGACTGATTGGATTCCGGCAATTTTTTGTTTATCAGGAACCTTTTTGGCAGTGGAGAGGAAAACTCTATTCTGTACCCTGACCGGATTAGATCTAGAACCTAGGGAGAGTTGTTAGTTTTTTCCCATTCCGGATAGAATTCCTGAAGTCTTCGGCCCACAGGACACCTGGCGTCATTGAGGAGGTTGTTTGGAAGACTTATCGAGGTTGAACAAGAAGCCTTTACCTCTGCCCTTAGATGTTTGCCAGGAACTTGATCCTTCTTTCCGCTTTTGATCCGATCTACCCTTTTTTTGGGAGCGAAAGGGCTGGCGGTTATGGAAACATTTTGGTTCAGAGGAAAACCCTTTCTTTCTGTCGGATGCTTTGTCCAATATGTCGTCCAGAACAAACCAGAATAACCTGTCGTCCTCACAAGGAATGTTACAGAGCTTGCTCTTTGAGGTATTATCCCCCGACCAGGATTTCAGCCATACGGATCTTCTAGCAGCATTGGATAGCTCTGCTGATCTAGCTGAGAGCTTAACTAGATCCACAGATGCATCAGATAGAAAGTTGGTGGCTTGCTTCAACACCGGAAGAGAGGCTGGGATATCTTCGGCTATCCTCAATGGCTCCTCAAGCTGGGATAGCCAGAGAGCGAGGGTTCTGGCGGTGCAGGTTGCTGCAATGCTGGGCCTTAACATGGAAGTACAGGTGTCCCATGACTTCTTAAGAATGGACTCGCATTTTTTGTCCATTGGCTCTCTAAGCAGGCCGATATCTTCAAATGGAAGGGAAAATTTTTGGGATATTCTCGCTACCGATGCATCAACCCGAGGGGTCCTATCCCAATAGGCCGAGTCCGTTTCACTGAAGGGATATTTTCTTTTGAATACCCTGGACACCCCAGATCTCTTTTCTGGGTCCCTTCATTCAACAGAAATTTATTTTTTAATATTCTCATGAACTGGGAACACTCTTCTTTTCTTTTCTTGTCGGCCAGCCCCCTGCACATTTGGTCCTGGATGGACTACGGTTCCCTGGCCTGTTCAATGTTCATGGTTGCCCTGATAGTCTTGAGGAGGGAGTCAGTGTCCTCAATAGAGCATAAGGGCTTGCCTGAATTATCCTCTGAGGAAGGCGAGTCTGAATCAGAGGATATTTCGCCATCATCAAAGTCGAGCTCCATATCCAGAGAAACCTCCGTAACTGTTTTTGAGGTGGAGGGTGCTGGGGGAAGAGTCATCATTTTAGACTCAATGGCCGAGCTGACCTCTTCTTTGATAATAGCTCTCAGGTTGTCCACTAGGGATGGTGTTTCATCTGCCATTACTTTTTCAGTACACTTCTGACAAAGCGTCTTTTTGTGGTGGCCAGCTAACTGCTTTTTACATATGGCACATCTGTTCTTAGCTGAAAGTTCCCTAATCCTGCTGGATTTACCCTGAAAGTTAGAAAAAATTGCTTCAACCTGAAGCCAGGAAGAATATTTCTAAGGAGGGGGGAACCTTCACCTAACTGCAACCCAGTGAACACAAGCAGGGCAAATGTGTGCAGCAGAGGAACAAAAAGATCTCCCACAGGGGGAGGCTTAACGGGCTGGGGGCCTTTGGAGGCTCTAGGGACATCTCTGCTGGAATGGACATGCTGCTGGCAGATACCCAGATGCTGAGGACGCCATTCAAATGTCCTGCTGGCGAATTTGAATCTACTTCCGGGTCACGTGTTACTGCGCGCACGCCGATGTCAGCGCGCGCGCACCCACGTGACCAGTCTCGCGAGACTTCGGCCCCGGAAGGAACCCAGGCTGCGCGCAACTTTTAGTAAGGAGCAGGAAGCATCCCCGCTCCGTTCTCCACTTCGTCCCGAGGGACAGGAAACAACTGGAGAAGGTAAAGGGGAGGAGGCTTTTAAAGGTTAGTTCTCCACGTTGTTTCCTGTCCCTGGGGAGGCAGGGTATCCTCTTGCTTTGCGCCGTTGGGTAGGTATAGAAAAATAGATATGTTTTTGCCTAATACTTGCTTGGTTATATATTGCTGACCATCAGATTTACAGTGCTATTTTCTTTTTTTTCCATAACTCGGACAACCCCTTTAAGTTTAAGGTTTTGTTAATGGGAATTTTATGTGATCGATCAGAACACAATAGTCTCAGTTGGTGAAGTGAAATGAGAAAAACATATAAATAAAACTATTGTTGAAAATTTGCATGTGCGTATGTATTCACCCCCTTTGTTAGGAATCCCATAAAAAGCTCTGGTGCAACCAATTACCTTCAGAAGTCACATAATTAGTGAAATGATGTCCACCTGTGTGCAATCTAAGTGTCACATGATCTGTCATTACATATACACACCTTTTTTGAAAGGCCCTAGAGCAGGCATCCTCAAACTGCCGCCCTCCAGCTGTTGTAAAACTACAACTCCCACAATGCCCTGCCGTAGGCTGATACCTGTAGGCTGTTCGGGCATGCTGGGAGTTGTAGTTTTGCAACAGCTGGAGGGCCGCAGTTTGGGGATGCCTGCCCTAGAGGCTGCAACACCTAAGCAAGAGGCATCACTAACCAAACACTGACATGAAGACCAAGAAACTCTCCAAACAAGTAAGGGACAATTTTGTTGAGAAGTACAAGTCAGGGTTAGCTTATAAAAAAATATCCAAATCTTTGATGATCCCCAGGAGCACCATCAAATCTATTCTATCATAACCAAAGGGAAAGAACATGGCACAACAGCAAACCTCCCAAGAGACGGCCGCCCACCAAAACTCACAGACCAGGCAAGGAGTGTATTAATCAGAGAGGCAGACCCTGGAGGAGCTGCAGAATTCCACAGCAGAGACTTGAGTATCTGTACATAGGATGACAATAAGCCGTACGCTCCATAGAGTTGGGCTTTATGGCAAAGTAGCCAGAAGAAAGCCATTACTTTCAGCAAAAAACTAAAAGGCATGTTGTGAGTATGGAATTTATGGAGGAAGGTGCTCTTGTCTGATGAGACTAAAATTTAACTTTTCAGCCATCAAAGAAAACGCCATGTCTGGCGCAAACCCAACACATCGCATCACCCAAAGAACACCAAAGAACATCCCCACAGTGAAACATTGTGGTGGTAGCATCATGCTGTGGGGATGTTTTTCAGCAGCTGGGGACTGGCAAACTGGTCAGAGTTGAGGGAAAGATAGATGGTGCTAAATACAGGGAAATTCTTGAGCAAAACTTGTACCACTTTGTGCGTAATTTGAGGCTAGGATCGAGGTTCACCTTCCAGCAGGACAATGACCCCAAACACACTGCTAAAATAACACTTTGCTTTAGTTTAAGGAGAAACATGTAAATGTGTTGGAATGGCCTAGTCAAAGCCCAGATCTCAATCCAATAGAAAATCTGTGGTCAGACTTAGATTGCTGTTCACAATTGCAAACCATCCAACTTGAAGTAGCTGGAGCAGTTTTGCAAGGAGGAATGGGCAAAAATCCCAGTGGTAAGATGTGGCAAGCTCATAGAGACTTATCCAAAGCAACTTGGAGCTGTGATTGCCGCAAAAGGTGGCTCTTCCAACTAACTTTTTTTGCTTTCCGTATACAGGCCGTTTTTTACGTTCCGTATACGGAACCATTTATTTCAATGAGTCCACAAAAAAACAAAACACAATGTACTCTGTATGCATTCTGTTTCCGTATTTCCGTTCCGCAACGAGTCAGGTCCTATTATTGTCTGCAAATCACGTTATGTGGCTCCATTCAAGTCAATGGGTCCGTATAAAAAAAACGGAATGCATACGGAACACATGTCTGTATGTCATCCATTTTTTGCAGATCCATGCTGTAGAAATGCTATTGCCCAGCCCATTTTGCACATGTGTTTGCAATGATTACAAAGTTCCTGTTTTTGCAGAAAAACGGAACGGAAACACAACGGATCCGTGAAAAACGAACTGCAAAACCATACGGTCGTGTGAACAAGCCCTTACTCAAAGCATTTTTGAAAAAAAATCATGTTTCTGTGTCACCATTTTCTGAAAGCCATAGCTTTTAAAAAAAATTTTTGTGAGGTCTTGTTTTTTGCAGGATAAAGTTTTGGTTTCATTGGTACTTGTTTGGGATATATAAAAATTTTTTGATCGCTTGAGATTACGCTTTTTGTGAGGCAAGGTGACCAAAAACTGGCTATTCTGTAGTCGTTTTTATGTTCTACGGCGTTCACCTGGTGGGATATATTATGTAATATTTTTACAGACGCAGAGATATCTAATATGTCTATTTTTTTAATTTGTTTTAGTTTTACACAATAAAAGCATTTTTGTGTCACCATTTTTTGAAAACCAAATTTTTTTATACATATGTTTTGATTGCTCAAGCAGCTGAGCAGTAGGGAGCAGGTAAGTATGCTTAAGGGGGTTGTATCATTTCAGACAATGGGGGCATATGGCTAGGATATCCCCCCTTGTCTGATAGGTGAAGGTCCCAGAGGTGGAACCCGCACCTATCTCGTAAATGGAGCCTTGAAAGTCATGAAGGGCGAACCGCGCATGCAGCCTGCATTCAATTCTATGGGGCAGCCGAAAATAGATGCCAGTCCCATAGAAATGAATGGGAGTGGTGGCCACGTAAGCGCAGTGCACTCCCATTCAATTCTATGAGGCCGACGGAAATAGCTGAGCCAGTGTTCGGCTATTCTCGTTGGTCCCATCAAAATGAGTAGAGGGCGGCCGCACATACGCGGTGCACCCTCCGAGACTTTCAAGGCTCCGTTTATAAGATAGGACCTGCACCTATCAGACAGCCCGCATATCCTAGTGCAGTGATGGGCAACGTGCGGCTCTCCAGCTGTTGCAGAACTACAACTCCCAGCATGCAAAGCCTGTCTATAGCTATCAGCCTACTGCAGGGCATGGTGGGAGTTGTAGTTTAGCAACAGCTGGAGAGCCACACGTTGCCCATCACTGTCCTAGTGAGATGCTCCCATTGTCTGAGAGGATACGGGGAGAGCAGAGAATTTCAAAACTTATAAAAAGATGGAATAGCCCTTAAAGGGTTCATTCACGCAGATTTGTTGCAGAAGTTTTGGTGACTGAAAGTCAGCACCATGCATTTAAGGGCTCATGCACAAGACAACTGGATGTTTTGCGGTCCGCATATTAAGGATCCACAAAACATGGACACCATCCGTGTGCGTTCTGCTTTTTGTGAAAGGCAACATCCTGGCCTGCATACGGGAAACAGACAAGTATAGGACATGTAATTTTTTTTTGTGGGTGCCATGGAACATACAGATAGCAAGTTAGGGAATGCCAAATGCCACTTCATTCCTTCTAGGAGAAGCCTCCTGTTCCTCCTAACTGGTGGGGTAGACAGTAGGTGCTCTGCACATTTCCTGTTTAATAGTTGCCATTGGGCTCCACTGAGATCATATGGCCCACTGCACTGCATATCCACCCCCCACCCCCCCCCCCATGAAAAATAGATATTATCGAGCTTAGCACCGGTTATTGTTCCCCATGTCCTCATTTGTGTTTCTCCTCCTGTACTTGCTCATGTCTCACTCCAGGCCATCGCTATATGATCCTACTGACATGTGATGTGAAGCTGGCACTGAAAAAAAATCACAATCCACTCCATGCACCACATCAGAACATCATTGATCTATAGCTCTGATTGGATTTCCCAGCAAGTTGGCTTAGAGCAGCGTACTGTTACCCAATAGCCAAGCATGCTGCGCACTGAATTTCCTCTACGGACAGGCACGTCCACACTCTATTACTTCTGGTCTTCAGCTATCTGCACCCTTTTATTTTGTTTCTATTTTACCTGTTTGTATTCTTGTGTCTTCGTCATCAGAATGCACCGGCGTGCGCCATGACGTCACAAACGTGCGTCATTAAAAGCTGAGGTGGGCAGGACCTCTGTTTGGCTGGTGATGCAGCGTAAAGGAGTTCAACAGAACCGGACCGGAGATGCCGAAGGCGTTCGTCACGTGATTTCTTAGCTGTACTGGGTTGGTGACCTTATTGAGAAACCAAACATGGTGCTATTCATACTGTGACGTTAGCGCTGCCTTATTTTTTCCTCGGGTGGGGAATAATTTGAAGTGTTGTGTTATATGCCTGGCTGGATTAAGTTTGGTTAACGCCCACTGGACAATAGATTTGATGGGTCCCCTATAATCTAAATTTTTAACCTAGCAGAGTGATTGAGGGTGTTTCAGAGCTACATGCCGATTTACTGCTAGAGGTGCTGTTTGTCCATAGTGTAGTGTAATCACTGACTGACCGCAGTGATTACACTACACTATGGATTGACTGACCGCAGGGATTACACTACACTATGGATTGAGTGACTGCAGGGATTACACTACACTATGGACTGACCACAATGATTACACTGCACTATGGACTGACTGACCGCAGTGATTACACTACACTATGGACTGACCACAGTGATTACACTACACCAGTGAGGGAGAACCTTTTAGAGATTGAGTGCCCAAACTGCAACCCAAAACCCACTTATTTATCCCAAAGTGTCAACACAGCAATGTAACCTGAATACTACAGTCCTATATAGTATATTCTCCATGTACTTTATCATTTAGCTATAATAGCCAACCTACATACAGTACACTGCCTGGGCGTGGGTGCCCACAGAGAGGGCTCTGAGTGCCGCCTCTGGCACCCGTGCCATAGGTTAGCCACCACTGCACTACGCTATGGACTGACAACAATGATTACACTACACTATGGACTGACTGACCGCAGTGATTACACTACACTATGGACTGAATGACCGCAGTGATTACACTACACTATGGACTGAATGACCGCAGTGATTACACTACACTATGGACTGACTGACTGCAGTGATTAATCCATAGTCTGTTTTAAATGCTGCATTCAATACTATAGTCTAGTATAAACGTTGCATTCAGTCAGTCCATAGTCTAGTTTAAATGCTGCTTTCAGTCCATAGTCTAGTGTAAATGCTGTATTCTTAGATTTGATCTTAGATTTCTTGCAGAATGGATTTGACATGGCATTAAGACCATCTACCCTCAAAGATCAGGTGTCAGCTCTGAGTTGTTTCTATGATACCGATTTGGCGAATCATAGGTGGATAAAAAGGTTAATGAGGGCAATCACCAGGTTACGTCCAACTCTAAAATCCCATATTCCTACCTGGGATTTAAACATCGTCCTCAGAGGATTATCACGTCCCCCATTTGAACCATTAAAGGGGTTATCCAAGTTATATTTATTGATGACCTATCCTCAGGATAGGTCATCAATATCAGATCGGCGGGGGTCCGACACCCGGCACCCCCGCCGATCAGCTGTTTGAAGAGAAGGCGAGCGCCGTGCCAGCGCTGCCTCCTCGTCGTTGTTTACATGCCAGCCGTTGCATCTGCAGCGGTGAGCAGGTGTAATTACACCCAAGCCGTTCCATTCATTTCAATGGGACGGCTCTGTAGTATACACTTGTATAGAAACAAGCCGTCCCATTGAAATGAATGGAACGGCTTGGGTGTAATTACACCTGCTCACCGCTGCAGATGCAACGGCCAGCATGTAAACAATGACGAGGAGGCAGCGCTGGCACGGCGCTCGCCTTCTCTTCAAACAGCTGATCGGCGGGGGTGCCGGGTGTCGGACCCCCGCCGATCTGATATTGATGACCTATCCTGAGGATAGGTCATCAATAAATATAACTTGGATAACCCCTTTAAGTGAATGTCCTTTGAAATTAAGATCTTTCAAGACAGCATTCCTGGTGGCCATCACCTCGGACAGAAGAATTAGCGAGCTGCAGGCGCTTTTCATTAGAGAGCCTTATCTACAAATCTGGGATGACAGAATAGTTCTAAAGTTAGACACATGCTTCTTGACGAAAGTAGTCTCAAAATTCCATAAAGATCAAGAGATCACACTCCCATCATTCTACAATAACCCCTCCAATGATAGGGAATCCTCCCTTCACTCTCTAGATGTCAGGCTGCAGTTCTAGATTACATAGAGGTTACCAAGGATTTTAGGAGGTCAATTTGGAGGGAGGAACAGGGGTCAGAAGATCTCAAAGTCCTCCATTGCCAGACGGATTAAGAGTGCCATCTCTCTTGCCCGGGGAACCTGAAGGCTCACTCCACTAGAGCGATGTCTTCATCTCAGGCGCAGAGAGCGGGCTTTTCCTTAGAGGAAATTTGTAAGGCAGCTAATTGGTCTAGTATCCATACCTTCGTTAAGCACTATAGACTAGACCTTTTCAAGAAATCTGACATGTCTTTTGAACAAAAAGTCCTTCCGGCTGTGGCCACTCTTGTATTTTGGAATCACTGGTGGTGGTGGGAGAGGGGGTATTTAAACCTTTCTTTGCTTCCTGCCCCTACAGTAGTCAGGGGTCAATCTCCTTGTGTGGCTGTCGTGGTGATCTCATGGAAAATGAATTAGCGGTGAGTACTAATTCCGGCTTTCAAGTCCTTAGAAACAGAAGGTCAGGAAAATTCAGTCCTTTCGTAAGCTGCCAAGACAATCTCAGAATTTTCCAGGCCGAGGGAAAGGTAAATCCAGAAGGTGGAGGTACCCTAAAGGGGGAAGGAGAAGATTTTTTTTTCTTTTTTTTGCTCAATTACAATATTACCAACAACCCCCGGGAATTATTGATGCCAGGCCAGTGGAAGGAAGACTTCAATATTTCAGTTAACAGTGGGTGTTCATCACACAAAATCCCTGGATAATTCGAACCATCCGGGAAAGTTACAAGCTGGAATTCAAGTCTCCTCCCCCACACAGAGTCCAACTGACAAATCTCCAGTCAAAAACTTACCAAATACAGCTTATACAAGATGTCCAGAAGCTATACACAATAAAGGCCTTAGTTCCAGTTCCTTAGTTTTAACAATTCAAAGGCATTTATTCAAAATTATTCCTGGTAAAGGGGTATGGCTAACCGCCGAGCAGGGCAGACTGCTTCCTCCATGTCTCTCCTCACCCCGTTGGCATCCCAAAGCATCTCACCACTTACGACCGCCAGACAGGCCCAATCTGCCCTGGTTGAACTCCCCTCATCACCAGCTACGAGGGGACCCCTCTATCATCCAGTTATCATCCAATCCTGGCACCCAGTCCCTCCCCTAGAGGCCCCAGCCTGGAGTGTGCTCCCTACCCACACCGAAAGGACCTACCTGGCGTTCACTGCCTGCCCTTACCACCTGAGATTGGTCCCCAGCAACCTGCTGAAATTTTGGAAAAAAGGGGGCGCCTCTACCTTGGTCTCCTCTAAAGAGAATATTCTGTCCCCTTCATCTTGATGAAGGGGACAGCGTTCCCCGAAACGCGTCTGGTTTAAGGACTGACACCCCAACTGTCCACAATCAACGTTTACGAGTACAGGGCACTGTATTGTTGATAAAAAGTACCTTTTCAGCAAGATAATAAAGTCTGCATTTCCACCTGCACCCAGAAGTGAGAACGGCGCATACCTCCGCACAGAAGTGAGAACGGTGTATACCTCTGCACGGGATACCTCGTGGTTCTCCAGCTTCCCAGAACTTGCTGGACGCCGAGACGCCGGCAAAACACACAGAGGAATTCTCCAGCGCATTGCCACTCCAAAACGAACAGGGGCAGGTGAAGGTAAGCCCACAAGAGTGGGAGCATATCCAATAACCGTTAGCAGACATGGGAATAAGACTCGGATGTAAGAATCCTATAACACTATGAATATTGCCCAATAAGTCCCACAACCGTTACAATCCGCGGACCCACTACTGTTGGTATTACTGAGGTATCACAACAACGTTTGGGACAATATCGAATATTGTAACCAGTGTCCCAGCTCAAATATCACTTTTTGGGACCCCATCAAGGGAACATTCTACTTTGACAACAAGTTATTAAGAACCAAAGTACCAATACAGGAACATCTTATTACAATATCCTATATCCAGAATCTTATGACTGTACCTTTGATATATAGAACTGTGATTTGCGGAATATTAACAGTGCCGTTATCATACATGAACTCATTGTCGAGCGAGTCAGTACTTTGACTATTGCAAATAATACCAATATATATTGTTTGATTTTTTTCACTCACTCTGTATTGGACCACTGGAGTTCCGTGTGGATGCCATAGCCCCTACTTTTTGGGCTAACAGCTATCTCTACTGTCCACCATCACCAGGTGGACCACCCGGTAGGAGAATATGACAGCACACACTGAACCCAGTGAATTATTTTCTGTCCCCCACTGCAAGGACATTGTACTATTTTTATTGTTTTTTATTTGTTTTAAGGTATTATTACTAATACATTTTCGATGATAATTCCATATTAGAGTGCCAATCCATTTATAACCATTGTACTAAACATTTTGAAGGGTGAATCAAAGTAGGATTAGAGCACCACCCATGTGAAGGAGGAAGTGAGCTCTCTCTCTCTCTCTGTCTCTCTCTCTCCTTGCACTCCCACCTCAATGCCCTTTTCTCTCACCTGGAAGATCAAGAAAACAGGAACAGACAGAACAATAAGGATCTGCGGTGTCCCTGAAGCTATCCCAACCCTCTTCTCTGATAGACACTTTTTTTATGACATTCTGTGATCCATATCAGTAACAATTACTGTGGATCGCTGGAGCTGGATCATAAGGTGCTCTTGGTCCCTTGTTACCCATCCAGTCACTCAAATAGAATTAAATGGATACAAATGTGGCCAGGCACTCAATTATAGAATCACGTCAAAACCTTGCAGAGATAACTGTTTATTGGGCTAAATAGCCCTAAAAAGGCAATATAATGAAAAACAACATAATAAAAACACCATTAAAATATTAACACTATACAAAAGCAAAAAAATAGCAGCAATGGCAAAATGTTATCTAGTAGCCGCAATAACTTAACCGCAACCAAATAACCGCAACTAAATGCTTCAATGGTAACTCCACGTTTCACTGTAGTGAAACACTGTCATAATTTCGCAATCCGGTAATGGCAGATAATACTGTTAAAACTTCGCAGTCTCACAGTGTGCTTGCAATCCGATCTTCCAGAGAGCAAACAATGCGCAAACTTTTGTAGATGTATTGAGTTCAGATGGAAAACTATGCGCAAACTGTTATAAACTTCGCAGTCTCATAGTATGCACGGCCCCTCTCCATAATCCCCCCCCCCCCCCTCCCTGCGGGCACCCAGTGCAACATCGCGTAATGGTTTTATTGTTCCATAACTAAGATGGGTGCATGTCCCTCCTCTGCTCTGAGGTGTGGTACATATTCCCTCTCCCAGCTCCTTAGGAGCTCACTCCATAGGATTGTATTGTTATTCTTATCATTTGGTTTACACTGTTTTCTCAACTTATCCAGAATCTTTCAATACCTAAGGTCCTTGCGCGCACACATCGCAATCTTACAGGAGACTCACTTCAAATACAGTGAAATCCCTGCCTTATTACACACAAACTACTCACAATTGTTCCATTCCTGCCACCCCAAGTCCAAGATTAGAGGTGTGTCTATTGCCTTTAAAAAAATCAGTCCCCTTCACAGTATCCTCCAGTCTATCCGACCCGTAAGGCAGATTTTTATTTCTAAAAAGCACCATAGCCAACACAGTAGTTTCCATTGCGGGCTTATATGCTCCAAACAGTAACCAAGCTCATTGGTTAGTGAGGGTCCTACGTCAGTTTGATTCGTTTAAAGAGGACCTCTGTATAGTAGAAGATTTTAACGTCACTATTGGGCCTCACTTAGACTCCTCTTCCCGCAAGTCTCATATGTCTTTCCGTAAACTTAGATTCATGAAAGTGGCTCTCCAGTCGTTGGGAGTGAGAGATGCTTGGCGCACTTTGTACCCTTCACACAATGATTATACCTATTTTTCCACTCCCCACAACTCCTACCAAAGACTAGATTATCTATTAATTTTTGCCCCCTACTTACATCAAGTGACTACAGTGCATGTTGGGAAAATCACTGTGTCGGACCAAGCTCACCTCCTATTTCTCTGAAACCATGATCTGGAAGGCCCATGAGGTAAATTTATCTCCATTGGCACTCATGCTAAATCCTGCCAGATCAGGGAGATTGACTCACTTATGTCCAATATAGCTGGGCAAGAGAGGTCTCATAAACAATCCTTGGCTTCCTCTGTTCTAACTGATCTCACCAAATTGCAGGAGAAATTGAAACGACTTCTCAATCAGAAAGCTGCGAAAGCATACCTGTATTCGCAGCACAGGGTGTATCAACATGTCAACAAAGGCTCTAAATTTCCATTTCATCCACCATGACGGCCACAAGGAGATTGACCCTTGACCTCTGAAGGGGCAGGAACACACGGAGAGTTTAAATTCCCCACCCACCTTCAGCTCCTCAGTGTTTTCCTGCCCCTTCAGGGGCAAACATGTGGAGAGAATCCCGCTGGGATCTTCTTATACTAAAACTTGGGACCATACCGGAGCTTCCAGCGGGTCCCGTAGGAAATTTCTCCGGCTGTCCTCCGGAAGCAGGAGCGGATGCTGGGCAGCCAGGAGCATCGGGGTCCCTCGGCTCGGCTTATGCTGGGTCCTGCGGCCCCCACCCCGATCCTCCGGACCTCCTTCCCTTGGGAAGCAGTCCAGGTAGGCAGCATACCGGCGGACACGCGCGCTGCGCGGCGTCCAAGTCATCGCCGGTATGCGAGGGGGGGAAGTGCGTCACGCACTAAGGGGCGGTCCGCGCCGTCGTGCGCATAATTACCAGCAGGCGCACATCGATGACGCCAGCCGGATCTAACGTCAGACGCCGGCAAAAGCTTAAATCTTGCGGTCCCAGGCCGTATCTGACTCCTGCACCGCAATGGACGCCCCTGCCACCCGCCATGAGGGTCCGGATCCTTCGGCCACCAGTACCGTGAGTCCCCCCTGGGGTCAAAAGGTCACTGTAATTATGTTATGTGTTTGGAGGATCCTTTTAAAATGGAGCTTTTATGGTTGTTCCTCCTAGGCCACTAAAGAGTCTAAACAAAAAATTAGACTCCAAAAATGCAGTGCCTGCGCTAAACGGCTCCCGGAAGACTACAAAAAGAAATTATGCAAAACCTGCATTTCTGAAGTTCTGAGGAGGAACAACCAAATCTTCTGGCTGAGGTTAAATCCTTCATACAGGAAGAAATTAAGTCCTCTATAGCCTCCATGTCCACCCCTAGTAATACTCCGGTTCCATCAAAAACGGAAACTTTCAGTCATTTCCTCTTCTGAGGCAGAGGACGCTGATGTTGCTCTCCATCTCCTCCAGGCAGGGGAGGATCCCATGTCTGAAGGGGAAATCATAGAAGAAGATAAAAATATTTCTTCTCTTCCGATGAAATGGAGGATTTATTAAGGGCCGTAAGATCCACCATGGGTATAGAGGACACTCCCAAACCCCGCACAGTTCAGGACGTGATGTTTGGGGGATTAAGATCAAAAAGAACCATGGTCTTTCCTATTAATGAAAATATTCGGGAAATGATCATGGGAGAATGGCTGGATCCAGAAAAGAGGATTGGAGTCCCTAAAGAATTTAGAAACCGACTCTGTTTCGACCAAGCAGAATCAAAAATTTTTGATGAAACACCAAAATTGACATTCAGGTAGCAAAAGTCGTAAAAAGACGGCTATACCCTTTGAGGATTCCTCCCAACTAGGGGATCCTATGGATCGCAAAGCTGATGGGATGCTAAAAATCCTGGGAAGCAGCCATGTTTGGGGTAAAAACAAACATCTCAGCTACCTCAGTCGCCAGGGCTATGTACATCTGGCTAGGCGAACTAGATGAAAGGCTTAAAGACAAAACCCCTAGAGAGGAAATAAGAGATTCTATCCCTCTTCTTCGCTCCGCCACGGCCTTTCTCGCTGATGCCTCGGCGGAATCCATTCGGTTCTCTGCCAAAGAAGCAGCCTTTGCTAACACTGCCAGAAGAGCCTTATGGATGAAGGCTTGGTCAGGAGATAAAGCCTCTAAGGCTAAATTATGCTCCATACCTTTTTCGGGCGAGTACGTATTTGGACCTACTCTAGATAAGATCCTTGAGAAAGCTGCGGATAAGAAAAAAGGGTTTCCGGAAGAAAAAGATACCAAAAAGAATCCCTTTCGTCAATACCAAACCCAACAGAAATCCTATAGGGGGAAAGGGAAGACAGGAAGGTGGAGTTACCCTAAAGGGGGAAGAGGAAGAGGCTTCATCCTTAATCCCCAAAATAGGCAGTCCAGACAATGACGCCATTGTGGGGGGCAGACTAAAAAATTATTTTCCGGCATGGGCCGAGATAACATCAAATCAGTGGGCGCTAAATCTTGTTTCCCACGGTTACAAAATAGAGTTTACGTCTCTCCCCCCAAAAAGCTTCCATATTTCTTCCCACAAAACAGGATATTTAATAAAAATCTGGTCAAGTGTACAGGACCTCTTAAAACTTGCTGCAATTCAGAGGGTGCTAAAATCAGAGGAAGGAAAGGGATTTTACTCAAATCTCTTTCTTGTAAAAAAACCCGACCAGTCGTTCAGAACTATAATAAATCTCAAACTCCTAAACAGGTACATCTTGTACAGAAAGTTCAAGATGGAGACAGTAGCCACAACGATCCCACTCATTGCAAAAGGAACGTTCATGTCATCCGTCGATTTAAAAGACGCCTATTATCACGTCCCTATCCACCCTCTCTATCAGAAATATCTGAGGTTTGCTCTAAAAGACCTAAAGGGGACTACCCATCATTTCCAGTTTGTCGCACTCCCATTCGGAATCTCCTCGGCTCCGCGAGTGTTCACAAAGCTGATAGTGGAAATGGTCGCCTTCCTTCGCCAAGAAGGAATTTGTATAATCCCATACCTAGACGACTTTTTAATTCTGGGAGAAACAGAGGAAAGAAATCGCAGCGCAACCAACAGATTCAAAGAAGTCCTTTCATCTCTAGGCTGGATCATCAATACAAAGAAATCCTCCCTAGAACCATCAGTAAGGAAGAAATTCCTAGGAGTAGAACTAGACTCTTCGGCTCAAAAACCTTTTTACCAAAAGACAAAGTGGAAAACCTGATATCAAAGATCACAAAATTCCAAAAATCAAAGAAATACTCTATCAGAGAGGCCATGAGTCTACTGGGGAATCTGACAGCTTGCATCACAGCGGTGCCCTGGAGCCAGAGCCATACAAGAAAAATCCAAAATTGGATCCTGAAACAATGGAACAAGAAACAAACGGATCTAGAAAGAAAAATACAGATACCATTAAAAATAAAAACGGATCTAGACTGGTGGAAAAAGGAAAAGAATCTTCTTTTAGGGTTAGATTGGCAAAAGTATCCAGAGATACAAATCATAACAGATGCAAGCCAAACCGGTTGGGGGCCAGTCTGGGGATCATTACTTCCAAGGTTCCTGGCCAAAAGACATAATGAAAAGATCATCCAACTTCCGAGAACTATATGCAGTCCTCGAAACCATCCGCAAGGGAGAAGACTTGTTAAAAGGTCGTCACTTAAAAATCCTGTCAGACAACACCACCACCGTAGCCTACTTAAGACACCAAGGAGGCACAAGATCAGACTCTCTGGGGAAATAGCACGAAAAATATTCTCCTGGGCAGAAAGAAATGTTCTGTCTCTATCAGCGTTACACCTGAAGGGCAGCGACAACCTCATTGCAGATTATCTCAGCAGGAAAAAAATAGACCCCTCAGAATGGTCACTAAACAGAAATATCTTCCAGTACATTATAAAAAGATGGGGATGTCCTGCTATCGATCTTTTCTCCTCAAAAAAGAACGCCCAAGTAGATGTATTCTGCTCCCTGAACCCAAGAGACAAACCTTGGGCCATAGACGCCCTCTCCATAAAATGGGAATGGCACCTTGCATACGCATTTCCTCCAATACCCCTTATACCAAGGATTATACAGAAAATACAGAGGGAACCCGTAACTCTAATCCTCATAACCCCTCTATGGCCAAAAAGGTGTTGGTTCCCAGTACTACAACGTCTCTCCATAGAGGGTCCATGGAAAATCCCCTACCAAAGGGACATGCTGGTACAGGGTCCCCTTCATCATCCGGACCCAGAGAAGTTCAATCTGGCTGTCTGGATCCTGAGGGGGAAACTCTGAGGAAACGGGGTCTCTCAGACAAAGTTATCCTTACTCTAAAAGCCTGCAGGAAAAAGGTCACTTCTGCTATTCACCTGAAAGTATGGAAGAAGTATTGTTCCTGGTTAGGGGTAGAGTTTCCAGACACATCCTCCCCCGGTTGATAAGATCCTGGAGTTCCTACAACAAGGGCTAGAATTGGGCCTAAGACCTAGTACCCTAAAAGTACAAATTTCGGCCCTCAGCGTCTTCTATGACCGCTCACTAGCCGACCATAGGTGGATAAAGCGGTTTATAAGAGCAGCCACCAGACTTAGTCCATCCCTGAAGTCTAATTCTCCATCTTGGGACCTAAACATTGTCCTCGAAGGCTTAACAAAACCTCCGTTTGTTCCTCTAGAAAGCATTTCTTTAAAACATCTGTCTTTTAAAACAGCTTTTCTGATAGCCATAACTTCTGCCCGTCGGATAGGCGAATTACAGGCCTTGTCCTGTAAAGAACCATACCTCCTGGTAAAGGAGGATCATATTAGACTAAAACTCGATCCCGGGTTTCTCCCTAAAGTCGTTTCTAACTTCCATCGCAACCAGGAGATCTTTCTTCCTTCCATACCTAAGTCTCAAAGGTCCGATGACGAGGACAGATTCCATCTTCTAGATGTAAAAGACACGGTTATCCAATATCTGGACACTACCAAAGAGTTTAGGGTAGATAATAACCTTTTAGTACAGTTTTCAGGGAAAAACAGGGGTAAAAACTTTCCAAAGCTTCCATAGCTAGATGGATCAGGTCCACTATCGAATGCTGTTATAAGATACAGGGTTTATCTAGTCCTGGTCTCATTAAAGCTCACTCGACTAGAGCCACAGCCTCCTCTTGGGCAGAAAGAGGAGGTGTGTCGCTCGAGCAGATTTGCAGGGCCGCTACATGGTCTAGTATAAATACTTTTGTAAAACATTATCGCCTTAGTCTTCTAGACTCCAATGAGACTCTGTTCGGACGAAGAGTTCTCGAGGCGTTTTCCCTACCCTCCTAATCATTTGTTAAGTCTCCTTGTGGCCGTCATGGTGGATGAAATGGAAGAACTGAATTAGACTTACCGGTAATTCCATTTCCTTGAATCCACCATGACGGCCCGTATTATTCCCTCCCAAAAAAAAAAAAAAAAAGAGAACAATTCTCTCAAATCAATGGATATGAAGTTAAATATCCTGTCAAATTTTTTTGCACTTCGGGTGATCTGTAAAGCACTGAGGAGCTGAAGGTGGGTGGGGAATTTAAACTCTCCGTGTGTTCCTGCCCCTTCAGAGGTCAAGGGTCAATCTCCTTGTGGCCGTCATGGTGGATTCAAGGAAATGGAATTACCGGTAAGTCTAATTCAGTTCTTATGGCCTTGCTAGCCAAACGTAGACAAGATCAATTACACATATAAAAAAATAGTTTCTGCGTTGGTCTCTCAAGTTACAGAAACGCAGGGCATCACACAACAATTCCAACAGTTTTATGCCTCCTTATACAACATACGTGAAAATTAATCCTCAGAGCTCACTGCGCAACGCAAGCTAGACATAGCTGCCTTTTTGGACCACCTGTCCCTCCCTTCATTGACTGCTACCCAAAAATCTGAATTAGATAAACAATTGACCCTAGAGGAACTTCGATTGGCCCTTTTGTCATCCCCCTCAGGGCAAGAGCTCCCCCGATGGCCTCCCAATACAATATTCCAGGAGACCTTACTTCCCTACACAAACCTTAGCAGCACATAACGATTCTACCAAAGGATGGTAAAGACCCATCCCTCTGTAGCAGCTATCACCCTATTTCTCTCCTCAATGTGGACATCAAGATTTATGCAAAACTATTGGCAAATCTATTGAATGCTATGCTGCTGGGTCTAGTAAATGCTGAACAAGTGGGGTTTGTGAAGGGGAGGGAGGGCAAAAACAAGACGCTGAGGGTCCTACAGCTGATCCAGTTCGCCTGGCCCTTCTATCCACCGATGCAGAAAAAGCGTTCGAACGAATGGATTGGATTTTCATGTCCCAATCTCTGGCTAAATTTGGACTACCCTCACACTTTATCTCTCGAATAATGGCACTCTATTCTATCCTCACTGCTTCGGTACGAGTCAATGGCTCTCTATCCCCCTCCTTCTGAATATCCAATGGTACACGTCAGGGATGTCCTCTGTGTCCCTTACTATTCGTCCTCACGATAGAAACATTCATTCAACACATTAGGCAGCACCCAGATGTTATAGGCATTACAGTGAGAAACCAGGTACACCTCATGGCGGCATACGCAGATGACCTCCTAATACTCAAGTCGAATCCTGATGTCTCCTTCCCAACGTTACAACACATTTTCTCCATGTTCCACAACTTCTCTAATTTCAAGATCTACCCCACAAAATCGTTGGCGCTGAGCATCTCTTGCCCTAAGGGGATGGTTGCTAGAGCTGCTGTAGGGTCTCCCTTCTCATGGTCCCATGCCTCTATCAAATATCTGTGCCTCTCCATCTTGGCTAAGCTGGAAAATCCCATATATCTCATGTTTCGGTCGAGCTAACCTCCGTTAAAATGATGGTTATACCAAAATTTCTTTACCTATTCCAAACGTTGCATGTCTACCTTCCCTGGTCCTTTTTTACAAATCTCCGCAGGCAGTTTTTGCAGTTTATTTGGTGGAAAACTAGTAACATAATAGCTTATAAGACCCTGACGAAACCTAAAGGGGCTGGAGGAATAGGGCTCACGGACATAGAGGTGCTCTACCAGACAGTCCACCTAGCCAGGGTGGCGGATTGGCACTGGGGGATCCCCCCTAAGCTGTATGTTCTCAGAGGAAGCAGTTTCGGGCTTCTTACTCATTTAAGGCCTTTTGCTTCTCCAATCCAGTAAAGGTTACCCTCCTCCCTAAACGCCATCACCAAGACCACCCTTCAGGTATGGGATTCTCTTCGTAAAGTGACTCCCATATGGTCCTCCCCTTCCCCTATTACTGGTTTGGGAGACCTTCTCGGTTTTAACACGCCATATATCTCCACCTACTTGCCCTTACAAAAGGGCTGAAACACAAAGAAATTAGGGGATATCCTAGTTAATGGCACACTACCAGATTTCCAAGTATCGCACAGTCCGTTTCCTTCTATCTCCGTGACACAGTTAACTTATAATAAAATAGCCCTAGGCTTCAGGACATTCCTGAAACTAGGCCGACTGCCAGAAGAACTCACTGGGCTGGAAAGATTATTCGCACTACGTTCCCTCGTTCCCAAACTTATTTCTAGGATATACAAGGAACTGATTATGCCCAGCCACCCCCCTTCCCTCAATCTCCCAGCTGCACTATATCAGGTCCTGGGAAGAAGAACTAGGCCCCCCCCCCCCCTTCCCGAAATCTCACAAGTATACAAAAATAGCTGTGGTCCTTCCAGATGCATTGCACTACAGGAGACTAACTACAAATTGACATGCTGCTGGTACAAAATTCCTGTCGTCCTGCATAGGATCAATGCCTCTATACCTAATCTATGCTGGCGCTGTCTTTCCTATGCAGGCACTAGGGCTGCACGATATGGGAATTTTGTGCGATTGCGATTAGGGCCCTAAAAATTGCGATAACGATATGCGATGCGATATTTTAAGGGAATTGTGCTAGAGGTCTATCTGCTTGGATTTTCGAGGTAAAAGCACACACACATGACTGATAATGTGAAATGTGGTTACGCTGAACTCAAGAACTGAAAAATTAAATGCATATTTGCATTACTGCAAAAGTACAAAATACAAAACTTGCCATTTTCTTTGATAGCGCTGCACAGAACAGATAAATAAAATAGATAAAAGAACATGTGTTCATTAAAGAGGACCTTTCACTGGTCCACAGCTTATTAGTTAAAGCTATGTACATGGAGAGCGGCACCCAGGGATGTCCCTGCACTTACTTGTATCCCTGGGTGCCGCTCCGTTCGTCCTCTGTAGCCCCCGGTATCATATCCTGAATATGAGCTGAGCGCTGCGATTGGCCAGCGCTCCAGCCCTGGGAGAAGGAGACGCCCAGGGCAAAAGAAGTCTCCGCCCCAGGCAAAATTACAGCAGCAGGAGCGCCGGTACCGGGGGCTACAGAGGACGAACGGAGCGGCACCCAGGGATACCAGTAAGTGCAGGGACATCCCTGGGTGCTGCTCTCCATGTACATACCTTTGCCTAATAAACTGTGGACTAGTGAAAGGTCCTCTTTAAAATAACGACTTTCCACCAGCCCCTCCCCCCTCCCCACACTGTAACTGATGTATCGCTGGCCGCGCTGTGCAGCATAGCGGCCGGAGATACAGTGTCAGTGTCACGTAGAAAGTCAACCATCGCTTTATAAGACGCGCTCCCATTCCGTCCCACACTTTTGGGGGGGAAAAAGTGTGTCTTATAAAGCGAAAAATATGGTAATATAATTGCAGCATTTTTGGGTCAGCAAATTGCGATTGCGATATGGCGATTAATTGCGATTACGATTGCTTTCGCGATATATTGTGCAGGCCTAGCAGGCACTTATGTCCACATCTGGTGGGATTGTGCCCTCATACAAACATTTTGGTGAAGAGTTGGAGAGATCATAGCTAAAGTCTGCCCTGGTGCCCCATCCCTGGAGAGCGCTCCAGAGCAACTCGCTGCCATAGGTGCTGGTGGGAGTTTCTGGTCTCCTTCTGGTCCTCTTTGCTGAACTTGAGCTAACTTTCGGGTAAGGACGTTGTTACGTTGTAATTCTGCCATCTCACCCGGAGGTTCAAGAGCCATGTAGACTCTGGCCAGTTTTTGCAGGGTACTCTTTTCATTATTTTTCAATTTGCCTAATACTTGGTTGTGTTTGTATTATGTTTGCAAAAAACCCAATGGACTTTTGTCACATGTGATGTTTATACATGTCTTATGTCCTAATAAAAACCGAATGGATTAGGACTATTAGAAACCTGAAATACCTAAACAAATGGATCAGCGATTACAAATTTAAAATGGAGACAATTCGGAAAGCTACCCCTCTCATCGTACCAGGGGCTTTCATGTGTTCAATAGATCTGATGGATGCTTATTATCACATCCCAATTAGGGCTGCACGATTTGGGAATTTTGTGCGATTAGGGCCCTAAAAATTGCGATAACGATATGCGATATTTTGAGGGAATTGTACTAGAGGTCTATCTGGATTTTCAAGGTAAAAGCACACACAGATGACTAATAATGTGAAATGTAGTTATGCTGAACTGAAATGCACAGTGTTTTTCAAAATAAAATACATATTTGCATTACTGCAAAAGTACAAAATACAAAACTTGTCATTTTCTTAATAGCACTGCACAGAACAGATAAATAAAATAGATATAAGAACATGTCATTAAAATAACGACTTGCCTTCAGCCCCTCCTCCCTCCCCGCACTGTAACTGATGTATCGCTGGCCGCGCTCTGCAGCATAGCGGCCGGAGATAGTGTCAGGGTCACGTAGAAAGTCAACCATCGTTTTTTAAGATGCACTGTCACCCCCCCTCCCCCCCACACACACACACTCACACACACTTTTGGGGGGGAAAAAGTGTGTCTTATGAAGCGAAAAATACGGTAATATAATTGCAGCATTTTTGGGTCAGCAGATTGCGATATGGCGATTAATTGCAATTGCTTTCGCTATATATTGTGCAGGCCTAATCCCAATACACCCACGGCGTCAAACATTCCTCATATTTGCCATAAAAGTGTATGGCCTAGTGCATCATTATCAGTTCCAGTGCTTATCCTTTGGGATATTGTCAGCACCTCAAGTTTTCACCAAGTTAGTTAATGGCACACTTAAGACAGCATAATGTGACCATTCTGTTGACTGCCAAATCTCAGAAGAGCCTAGTAAACCATCCACAGGTTGGTTCCGCATTCGAGCCGAATGTTTTGTGGCTCGGGCGCGGACCCATTCACTTCAGTGGGGCCGCAAAAGATGCGGACAGCACTCTGTGTGCTCTCGGCATCTATTGCTTCGCTTCCGTGGCCCGGCAAAAATTATGACATGTCCTATTCTTGTCAGTTTTGCGGACAAGAATAGGCATTTCTATAAAGGGCCGTCCATTCCGTTCCGCAAATTGCAGAAGGCCCACGGGCGGCATCTGTGTTTTGCGGATCTGTATGTCATTTCTATGACTTGTTACATTATTATTTGCAAAGGAGTCCCTATTGTTTGTACAATTTTGAAAAAGCCGTTTAATAAAAACTATCTGGTGGCTAGTTCCAGAGAATCTTCAAAAAGGAGTGGCCTGGAATTGAAATCCTTTTATAGTTATGACAACAGATGACAGAAAAGTAGCCCAGGTAGAGGACCACTTCTTTCAGGGGGAATGGTCTCTGCAGGAAAAAGAAATCTCCTCAAACACAAAAGAACTAACTGCAGTTCTGAGGACTCTGACAGCGGCCAGCCTGAAGCTAAAAAGGAAGCATCGAAAGATACTGTCAATGTGAGCACTGTATGTAACCTCAAAGGGGAGGGGGGGGAATTGACCTAAAGGGCATAAACAATGTCACAGCAGATTTTTTAAGCAGAAACTAATTCAATCCAGGGGAATGGATGCTGAACAGAGAGGTCTTTCAGGAACTGTGCCTCAAGTTGGGATGCCCGCAAATACAGTAGATCTGTACGCGACCAGAAGGGAAAATCCCTTAGGAGTGGGACATGAACTTTGCATATGCTTTTCCATCAATTCCTTTCATTCCAGCAGTCTTACTGAAGATCAGAGAGGGCTCAGCGAAAATTCTTTTTAGAGCTCCGGCCTGGCCAAAGAGGAGTTGGTTCCCTGTTCTAAAAAAGATGTCTCTGAAAGAATCAGTAGCTCTACCCTTGAGACTAGATCTTCTTACCGAGGGGCCTCTACAACATTCGAACCTGAGAAGATTGAATTTAACAGGCCACTGAGAGGCAGATGCTAAAAAGGCAAGGTCTTTCAGATCGAAGTAGAAAGTCTGTTACTTCTGCAATATATATAAGATTTGGATCCTGGTTGTCTTCTGGGCACCCTGATTGTTCCTCCCCTTCTTTTGCTCATATTTTAGATTTCCTGCAGAAGGAGTTTGACTAGCTCTAAGACCTAGTACTTTAAAGGTTCAGATTTTAGCCTTCTCTTCCTTTCTAGACTTCCCGTTAGCAGAGGACAGGTGGATTAAAAGGTTCATTAAAGCCATATCTAGATTAAGGCCTCTTTCACACGGGCGTGTCCGGATTAGGTCCAGATGCGTTGCGAATGCGTTCAGTGAAAACTGTGCGATTTCACAGGCAAAGCCATTCAGTTTTGCCTGCGATTTGCGTTCAGTTGTTCAGTTTTTTCCACACGGGTGCAATGCGTTTTTCATGCGCGTGATAAAAAACTGAAGGTTTACAAACAACATCTCCTAGCAACCATCAGTGAAAAACGCATCGCACCCGCTTGCGGATGCAATGCGTTTTTCACGCAGCCCCATTCACTTCTATGGGGCTAGGGCTGCATGAAAAACGCAGAATATAGAACAGGCTGCAATTTTCACGCAACGCACAAGTGATGCGTGAAAAAAAACGCTCATGTACAAAGACCCATTGAAATGAATGGGTCAGGATTCAGTGCGGATCCTATGCGTTCACGTCACGCATTGCACCCGTGCGGAAAACTCGCTCGTGTGAAAGGGGCCTAAGACCTACCATTAAGCAGACTGTTCCCACTTGGGACCTGTCTCTAGTCCTAAATTTCCATTGTGATTCTCCTTTTAAGTCTTTTTAGAGAATATCTCTTAAAAATATGTCTATGAAGATGGCCTTTTTTATTAGCCATTAATGCGGCTGGAGAGAGTACAGGGAAGGGCGTGATTAAAGAGAGTGATGTAGCTTGGGCGCTGCTAAGCAACCGCAGAGCCCGCTATTCACATCGCTACTCGTCAGAGAAAATAAGTCTGCAATAATCTCCAGCGTTAACAGGTTTGACACGAATGTGGGCAGGTGAAGGAAATTTATGGCTGGGTCAAAAAGAACTGTGCGATGGCTTACATTACACAAAATACACCTAATCAAAGAAAACAACCAAAATTTAGTTGTTAATTTAACCCCTTCTCGCCCGATGACGTACATGAATGTTATCTTTCCGGTCTCGCGCGCGACATAACCACGGGGTTTCTGCTATTTTAAATAGCAGAGACCCGTGGCACATGTATGCGATCAGCCATGAGCCTGATTGCACACATTTTACCCTTCAGATGCCGTGGTCAAATGTGACCACGGCATCTGATCAGTCCGGAAGTGGGAGTCTATGCTTCCGGTCTGGTAACAACGTTGAGATCAGAGAACGTGTTACTTCGCTGAAATACATCAAAGCCTCAAGCAGGCTTCGGTGCCTATTTCAGGAATATACCAAAACAGGCCACTAGGTGACAGCATTGTATTGGTATAGTGCAAATGAAGTGTTCAATGGTGTCTATATAGACATCAATGGGCAATCAAATGATTGTCAGTTATTGTCACCCAAGGTGACTTAACTTTTTTTTTTTTTTTACTTTTTTTTATTACAAATATAAAAAAAATAAAAAAAACATAAGTTCAAATCACTCCCTTTTCCTTAAAATAAAAATACTTAACCAATGAAAAAAAATAAACATCATGGGCATCGCCCCGTGCGAAAATGCCCATACTATTAAAATATAAAAATATTAAGGGCTTACGGCAAATGGTGTAATGGGAAAAAAATAAAAAACAGACAATCCGCCATTTTTTTGTCACTTCAACTACCCAATAATTTTTTTAACCTCTTGCCGAACGCAGGATTGCATCCTGGTGGCGGTCGGTTTGTTCCTACTAGACGCGCAATTTCCTGTGAACGCACGCGCGTTCACAGGATCGCGTCGTGGAAAACTTTAACTACAGCCTGCCAGCGCTGATCATGCGCTGGCAGGCTGTAGAAGTTAAAAAAAAAAAATGGCATATCAGACGCTGTTTTGTTAATAGCGTCTGATATGCTTGCTGTTCGTTCCTTTGGTGGTCCCATTTGCTTGGGACCACCAATGGAAACTTTTGTAAGTGCACCAATCACCACACAAATGCTGATGCGGCGAGCACATATTGTGCTCTCCGCATCACCGCCGGCCCCATTCACACTGAATGGGTCCGCATCTATTCAGCAGAATTGCTGAATAGATGCAGACATTTTTGCGGACGTGTGAATGGGGCCTTACTACTTTCTTTTTTTTTGCACATTTATTGGCAGAGATTTTTTCATCCACATTGATCGATGCGAATGAAGAAATCTGTGCCGTTTTTTTTTTTTTTTTAAGCCCAGAGGCTGAACGGAAAAAAAAAATCTCATTACCCTTATGCTCAATATAAGGAGAATCACAGAAACTCCTAATGCTGGGCATACGTGTAATGATTGCGGAGACCCTCAAATGCCAGGGCAGTACAAACACCCCACATGTGACCACATTTTAGAAAGAAGACACCCCAAGGTATTCCGTGCTGGGTATGGTGAGTTCATGTAAAATTTTATTTTTTGTCACTAGTTAGTGGAAATTTGAGACTTTGTAAAAAAAAATAAAAAATATATCAATTTCCGCTAACTTGTGCCAAAAAAAAAAAATTCTGTGAACTTGCCATGCCCCTCAAGGAATACCTTGGGGTGTCTTCTTTCCTCAATGGGGTAATTGATTTTCTATTGTTTTTTCTCACAAAGTCTCCCTTTCTGCTAACTTTTGACAAAAAGTTCAATTTTTCATGGACTCACTATGCCCCTCAGCGAATACCTTGGGGTGTCTTCTTTCCAAAATGAGGTCATTTGTGGGGTGTTTGTACTGTTCTGGCATTTTAGGCGGGGCTAAATTGTGAGCAACCCTGTAAAACCTAAAGGTACTCGTTGGAATTTGGGCCCCTTTGCGCACCTAGGCTGCAAAAAAGTGTCACACATGTGGTATCGCCGTACTCAGTAGAAGTAGGGAAAGGTGTTTTGGGGTGTATTTTTACATATACCCATGTTGGGTGAGTGAAATATCTCTGTAAACTGATAACTTTGTAAAAAAAAAATTAAAAAGTTGTCGTTTACAGCGATATTTCTCACACAAAGTATGGGTATATATAAAAATACACCCCAAAACTCATTGCCCTACTTCTCCTGAGTACGGCGATACCACGTGTGCCACTTTTTTGCAGCCAAAATGCACAAAGGGACCCAAATTCCAATGAGTACCTTTAGGATTTCACAGGGCATTTTTACGCATTTTGGATTCTCACGCTTTAGGGCCCCTAAAATGCCAGAGCAGTATAAATACCCCACGTGACCCCATTTTGGAAAGAAGACACCCCAAGGTATTCCGTGAGGGGCATGGCGAGTTCACCAAATGAAAGCTCTATTAGTGAGAAGAAAAGGAGGTAAAATTCATTTGGGTGGTAAGTTGTATGACGGAGCAATAAACTGTGAAAGTAGTGTAGTGCAGAATTGTAAAAAGTGGCCTGGTCATTAAGGGTGTTTAAGCTACAGGGGCTGAAGTGGTTAATCAAAAAGTCGCGCACACTTCAAATTGGTATTACTGAAAAGAACAGATCGTCCCGCAAAAAAAGAGCCCTCACAAAGCCCCGTACACATAACTACAAAAAAGTTGTAGGGGTCAGAATATGGTTATAACATTTTTTTATTTTTTTTTTCCTCAAAGGTTTTAATTTTTCTTTCAGTATTAAAACGTAAGAATTATACAAGTGTGGTATTGTTGGAACCGTACTGACCTGGTGTAATAAACAGTACAGTGTAATAAAAACTAAATAAAAACCTTTATTAGCATTGTGTTTTTTCCCAATTCTACCCCATTTAGAAAAAGATTTCCGCTTCCCACTACATGGTATGCAACCGTAAATGGCGCCATTGGAAAGTACAACTTGTCCCTCAAAAAATAAGCCCTCATAAGGCTATGTGAACGGAAAAATAAAAAAGTTAGGACTATGGGAAGGCCAAAATGAAAAATGGCCCAGTGCTCAAAGGGTTAAACCATTAGGACTTGGTGTATTTAATGTAAAGATCCACCAAGTCTCTCTCTGCAAAATATATTTTTCCCAGTCACCCCCTCTGGGTCACCGACTGACTCGTTTGATACCCTTGAACTTGATTACACCTGATTTTATTCATTAACATGTCTGGCTACCGATGTATCTTTCTTATTACGTGCATTAGTGTTGAGCGAACAGTTCGAGCATAGTTCGGGTTCGTACCGAATTTTGGGGTGCTCGGGACACAGACCCGGACCCGAACATTTTCAAAAAAGTTTGGGTTTGTTGTTCGGCGATTTCTTCCCGCTTTCTGAAGGGCTGCACAGCAGCCAATCAGCTATTGTTTTACTTCTTGCCCTAAGAGCCCATCACAGCCATGCCTACTAATGGCATGGCTGTGATTGGCCAAGTGCAGCATGTGACCCAGCCTCTATTTAAGCTGGAGTCACGTAGCGCCGCACGTCACACTGCTCTGATTAGTGTAGGGAGAGGACGCAGCTGGTGTGAGGGCGAGATTAGGCAGGGAAAAGTCTGCAAAAGCACCTAATGAAGTGATCGATCTACAGCTGTGAATGATTGAACTTCTGCTAGTTACTTGCTCACTGGTTTTTAGGCTGCACAGAGCGTTTTTCTGTCACTTATTTTCTGGGGTGATCGACAGCCATTTTGTGACTTGTGGTGCACCAGAACCTGCCACCAAGTCCATCAATACTAGTTTTTTTTTTTTGTTTGCTATATCCTACATCAGGGGCTTGGCTGTGCCAATTGTCACCCCTAGAAACTCAGGATAGCAATTTCTATATTTTATTAAGGGGTTAAATACAATTGCCAAAATACTAATCCCCTAAATCTGGTGTTCCAGCTTTGGCTAGCCAAGTATAATACTGTCTGCTGTTTGGCAAAGGATAGATTATTTTCTGTGGTGAAATTCAATTGTCAAAATAGCAATCCCCTAAATCTGGTGTCCCAGCACTGGCTAGCAAACTATAATAGTGTCCGCCAAAACATATATTTTGTTCTGGGGTGAAATTCAATTGCCAAAATAGCAATACCATAAATCTGGTGTCACAGCTGTGGCTGGCAAACTATAATAGTGTCCGCCAAAACATATATTTTGTTCCGGGGTGAAATTCAATTGCCAAAATAGCAATACCATAAATCAGTGGTTTCAGCTGTGGCTGGCCAAGTTTCATAGTGTCCTGCAAAGGATATATTTTGTTCTGGGGTGAAATTCAATTGCCAAAATAGCAATACCATAAATCAGTGGTTTCAGCTGTGGCTGGCCAAGTTTCATAGTGTCCTGCAAAGGATATATTTTGTTCTGGGGTGAAATTCAATTGCCAAAATAGCAATACCCTTAATCTGGTGTCCCAGCTGTTGCCAGCCAAGTGTTAATATGTCCGTAAAAGGGTATATTTTGTTCTGGGGTGAAATTTAATTGCCAAACTAGCAATACCATAAATCAGTGGTTTCAGCTGTGGCTGGCAAAGTATAATAGTGTCCGCCAAAACATATATTTTGTTCTGGGGTGAAATTCAATTGCTAAAATAGCAATACCATAAATCAGTGGTTTCAGCAGTGGCTGGCAAAGTATAATAGTGTCCGCCAAAACATATATTTTGTTCTGGGGTGAAATTCAATTGCCAAAATAGCAATACCCTGAATCTGGTGTCCCAGCTGTTGCAAGCCAAGTGTTAATCTGTCCGTAAAAGGGTATATTACACACAAGGTGTTTATACACGTGCTGAGAGGGTCATCCTCATTAACTTCACACGCTACCGTGCATCTCCCATTGTATTTCTGTCTGTTAAAGGGTATAATACACAAAGTGTTAAAATACAATTGCTGAAGGCATAATCCTACATATTTTTTCTCAAGCTACTGTGCATCTCCAAGTGTAAATCTGTTCATAAAAGGATACCTTTCATCCAGGGCCTAAATACTAGCCCTAAAAGAGATATTCCCCTAAATCAGTGGTTACTGCTGTGCCTGGATTAGTGTAATACGCTACATAATTAAATAGGCTGATAGTGTTAGGTACCTGTGTATTTTTTTTCTTCTTGTGGTGCTTGGTGAACGGCAACAATGAGGAAAACATCTAGTAAGGGATGCGGTCGTGGTGGTGTTAGTGTACACTCTGGTGCTGGGAGAGGACATGGCCATTCTGCCACAGCCACACGTCCTAGTGAACCAACTACCTCAGGTTCCAGTACCCGCCAGAATTTACAGCGATATTTGGTGGGGCCCAATGCCGTTCTAAGGATGGTAAGGCCTGAGCAGGTACAGGCGCTAGTCAATTGGGTGGCCGACAGTGGATCCAGCACGTTCACAACATTATCTCCCACCCAGTCTTCCGCAGAAAGCGCACAGGTGGCGCCTGAAAACCAAGCCTATCAGTCTGTCACATCACCCCCATGCATATCAGGGAAACTGTCTGAGCCTCAAGTTATGCAGCAGTCTCTTATGCTGTTTGAAGACTCTGCTGGCAGGGTTTCCCAAGGGAATCCCTCTAGCCCTTCCCCAGTGGTGGAAGACATAGAATGCACAACTACTGATGTTTCCTGATGATGAGGACATGGGAATACCATCTCATCGCAGTCCGCACATCTCTGATGATGACGAAACACAAGTGCCAACTGCTGCGTCTCTCTGCAGTGTGCAGACCGAACAGGAGGTCAGGGAGGAAGACTGTGTGGAAGACGATGCAGGGGACGATGAGGTCCTAGACCCCACATGGAATGAAGGTCGTGCCACTGACTTTCATAGTTCAGAGCAAGAGGCAGTGGTGAGACCGAGCCAACAGCGTAGCAAAAGAGGGAGCAGGGGGCAAAAGCAGAACAGTCGTCTCCAAGAGAGTTCGCCTGCTACTGGCCACCGCCACCAGGGACCGAGCACCCCAAAGGCAACTTCAAGTAGTTCCCTGGCATCTCACTTCTTTAAACAATGTTCTGACGACAAGACCCGAGTGGTTTGCACGCTGTGTCATCAGAGCCTGAAGCGAGGCATTAACGTTCTGAACCTTAGCACAACCTGCATGACCAGGCATCTACATGCAAAGCATGAACTGCAGGGGAGTAAACACCTTAAAAACAAGGAACTCACACTGGCTCCCCCTGCTCCCTCTTCTGCTGCTGCCTCGGCCTTTCCTCCGCCTCAGGAGGAATGTTGGCACCTGCCGCCCACCAAACAGAGGATGTGCCACCGACACCACCACCTGCGTCACCAAGCATCTCCACCATGTCACACGGCAGCGTTCAGCTCTCCATCTCACAAACCTTGGAGAGAAAGTGTAAATTCCCACCTAGCCACCCTCGAGCCCTGGGCCTGAATGCCAGCATTTCTAAACTACTGGCCTTTAAAATGCTGTCATTCAGGCTGGTGGACACAGACAGCCTCAAACAGCTGATGTCCATGGCTGTCCCACAGTATGTTCTTCCCAGCCGCAACTACTTCTCCAAGACAGCCGTGCCTTCCCTGCACAACCAAGTATCCGATAAAATCAAGTGTGCACTGCGCAACGCCATCTGTGGCAAGGTCCACCTAACCACAGATACGTGGACCATTAAGCACGGCCACGAAAATCTGTTTCTGTGAATGGACGGCACTTGCTGCAGATGGTAATGGTGCACGTGTCAGTGGGTAGGCGTTCCCATAGACCAGTGATGGGCAACGTGCGGCTCTCCAGCTGTTGCAGAACTACAACTCCCAGCATGCAAAGCCTGTCTATAGCTATCAGCCTACTGCAGGGCATGGTGGGAGTTGTAGTTTAGCAACAGCTGGAGAGCCGCACGTTGCCCATCACTGCCATAGACAATATTATAAGGAAGGACCGGCACTCACTCGGTTGATTCAAGATGCTGCGATTTATTGTCACATATTAATTCATAGTGACGCGTTTCAGCACACGTCCTACCTATGATGCCTTATATAGAGCAATAGACATATAGGAACTGACGTCATACATTATGTTCCGCCCCTTCTGAGGGAGTGACGGAGCAGATGTGGAGATGAATGAGTTAATCACCAGAGAGTTCAATTCCTCTGTGGAAGAAAATGAGAGAAATCATTAGATAATCTGTTTAGACAAAGCCACTTCTATTATACTCTCTATTTAATCCTCTTGGTTCCAGCGTTTGTAGTCGGTGGATCCAGTAGGCTTCCCTCTTAAGCAACAATTTATTTCTGTCGCCACCGCGGCGTGGCATTGTGACACTCTCAATCACCTGGAATCGCAGCTGTGATATTGAATGTCCTTGTTGGTGAAAGTGCCATGGTAGTGGGAGTAATAGGTTCCCATTTCTGATGGTAGACTTATGCTTACTCAGTCTATCTTTCATTCTCATGGAGGTTTCCCCCACGTATAACAGTCCGCAAGGACACTTAAGGATATAGATGACAGATCTGCTGTCACATGTGAATGTACCTTTTATGGGAATCTGTTCTCCTGAGTGTGGGTGAGTGAGGTATTTGCCTTTTATTACACTGGAGCAATTCACACAGTTGAGGCATGGGAATGTGCCCTGTCTGGGGGAAGTTAGTGTGGTTTGTCTGTGTTGCCGTTGGTTACTACCAATATCTGCCCTCACAATTCTGTCCCTGATGTTGTCCGCTCTTTTATAACACATCATAGGGGAACTCTGAAATTCCTCTACATGTGGGTAAGATCTGGAGAATGATGTGCCAGTGTTTCCTGACTATCCCCCCTATTCTCTGTGTCCATGGATGATATTTAATTACTAGCGGGATCCGTGGTGTTTTGGTGTGTTCCCTGTCCCTTTCTATTTCATTTAACTTCTTCCTTTGTTCCTCTAATAGGTGTTTGGGGTAACCCCTTTCCAGGAATTTATTGGTCATCTCATCTAACCTCTTTTCACAGGTCTCAGGGTCACTCACTATCATTTTGACACGTTGAAACTGAGAGTAGGGGATGGATCTCTTAGTTGGGGGAGGGTGGCTGCTACTATATGCCAATAAGCTGTTACGATCAGTGCTTTTTGTGTGTAGATCAGTCTGTATTTTACCATCCTCTCCCTTGAAAACCTATGTGTCCAGGAAAGAGATTTTTGTGGGGTCTTGATGCATTGTAAACTGTAATTCACCCCAAATAGAGTTGAGGTATGTGGAGAATTCCGTGAGGGATCGGACGTCGCCCCGCCACACGCAAAAAATATCATCGATAAAACGACGCCAAAAAATGCAATGTTGTTGATACAGTGGATTTGAATAAATGAAATGCTCCTCAAAGAATGACATATAACAATTTGCGTATGGCGGTGCGACGTTCGATCCCATCGCAGTCCCGCGGCGCTGTTGGTAAAAGGAGTTCTGGAATAGAAAATAATTCCGCTCCAGGACTATTTTGAGAAGGGATAGGAAAAACTTATTTTCCCTCATTTGGTATGTGCTGGTGTCCAATAGGTTGGATGCAGCCTCTAAGCCCTTACTGTGTGTTATGGATGTATAGAGACTGCATACGTCAAACGTGACAAGTATGCAGTCTCCCCCTACATCCAAGGAGTGAACCTCTGACAGGAAGTGTCCCGTATCTCGTATATATGACGGAGACTTTTGGGTTAGAGGGGTGAGGACCTTCTCTAGGAGAATGGCAGGAGGTGAGAGGATGGAGTCAGTTGATGCCACTATTGGGCGACCAGGTGGTTCAGTAATAGATTTGTGCACTTTAGGTAGTGTATAGAAAACAGGAGTAATGGGATGTTGGTTCAATAAGTATTCACCTAGTTTGGCATCAATGACCCCATCCTCTCTAGCCTCCTGTACTAATTTCTGTAAAATTTATTTGATTTGGAAAACAGGGTCATGTGGTAAAAGCTCATATGTGTTGGTATCTCCTAATTGGCCCATGATCTCCCTCACATAATACTGTTTGTCTAGGACCACCAGGGCTCCCCCTTTATAGGCGGGTTTGAAGACAAGGGACTTATCTTCCAATAAATGATTTAATGCGTGTTTCTCCTCAACGTTTAAATTGTGTTTGATGTTGAATTTTCCTGATCTACATTGTTGCAAAAATGTGGAAACATCACGTTGAACCAGATTAATTAAGGTTTCCACTGGGTGATGGGACTTCGGTGGTGAAAAGTTACTTTTCAGCCTTAGGTTGAATTGTCCCAAGGATAAGCAAATAGGAGTGGTGTCTCTGGCGGTGGGGCTTATTCCAGTGGATCCAGTGTCCTTACAGAAGTGTGCCTTCAGACGTACATTCATGTAAAACCGCTGTAGGTCCATATCCAGGGAAAAGGAGTCCAGTGTCCCTGTAGGACTAAAGGATAAGCCTTTCCCTAATAAATTCATCTGGGCTGGGCTCAAATTTTTAGGACAAGTTCAAAATCAGCTTGTGTGACGTACCTGGGATCGCGTCTTCCTGGGTGCATCTGCCTCTCCTATGATGACGCCCGGCTCTCCTTGTGTTGGCCTTTTTGGACCGCGGTGCTTGGCTAAAAAACCGGCTTGTGTTCCAGTTGAAGCGTCGCTGCCAGTTCCAGAGGACGAGGAACCTGCTCTGCGCTCTCTTGTGCGGGAGGGAGGAATCGCTGTCCCGGAGGCATCCTGCCATCTGTATACCCGATGAGATGAGTAGTCCTCTACATCCCGGAGATATTTTGTGCGCTTGGTGGCCTCTATCTTTGTTCTTAATTCCTTGCATTGCTTGTCCACCTTGTCCTGTAGAAGTGTGTATTCTTCGGTCTTCAGGCAATCGCATAGCTGTTGTTTGGTTGCCGCAATGTTCGCATTGCATTCGTTGATTGCGATAGTTAGATGTTCCAGAGTTAATGTTATAATGTCCATGGAACATTTGTTCAAAATGCTGGCAAATCGTGTGCAGTATTCTAGATTGTTGCTCAGGGCTGGAGTGTCGGAGTGTCGGAGTGTCGGAGTGTCGGAGTGTCGGAGTGTCGGAGTGTCGTCGGGCAATTTTGGGTACCTGGAGTCGGCAAAAAATGGACCGACTCCTACTAGATTTAAATTGGAATAAAAAAAAATTGGAATAAAAAAAAAGCAAGTTTAAATGTCCCAATTCAGATAAAGTTATAATTAATTACTTCTCTACTGTCAGAATAAAGGCCAATGCATCACGTTACCGCTAAACAAAGACATTAAGTGACCGTGAAGAAGCTTTTCATATGCTTTACTATGCAGTTAAAGGGACACTGACAGGCTGATATATCTGCTGGTATTCATCAGAGGATTAGGAATACAACTAGACGACTGTTACCCCCAGTTGAGGTTTACTTGTGTTTAAAAATGTTTTAATCAATATGCAAATTCTCTACCTTTGTGCCCAAGGGGGCAGGCGCACATGTAGAGTACTGGCAGCACTAGACAGGACTAGGTAGCGAGGAGGAAGAGAGAAAGCTGGCACAGCCTCAGCATAGCCAGACGAGGCTGCTGCCAGCACTCTACACGTGCGCCTGCGCAGGAATTCAGCGTTCGGCTAGCCTGAAAAAAAAGGCCAGTGCAGTGAGTAATAACGAGGGGAACAGCGATGGGAAGCTGTACTTCGGGCGCGGCTGGGCACAAAGCCGCAGGAGACGCTGCCCCATTGGGCACAAAGATAGTGAATTTGCATACAGATTAAAATGTTTTTTTAAACACAATTACAGCTTAACTGGGGGTAACATTAGTATAGTTTTATTCCTAATTCTCTGATGAATACCAGTATATATATATCTGTCAGCCTGTCAGTGTCCCTTTAAGGAGCGGCAATACTTACACTTTCCATTCTCTTGTGGGCTGCTGTTACAGGGAACCATGGTTATCCTCGCCTCTCACTGATAACTGATTAAGGACTGGAGACACTTGTATAAGTGAAGGGAATGGATAGTCAATAGTTCAAGACTGAAGCTGTAAACCATTTGAAAAACTGCTATCATTCAGCTAAGGCTATAAAACATGTAAACTCAGATTGTTAGCTTAAATTTTAAACATGACTATGGGATTGAACTAGGAAAATCATGTTTTAAAATAAATGCCCCTTCCCCTGCCCCTTCCTGGATCCTCCCACTGCTCTATCTTCAGCAGAAGATCAGCACACAAAGGAGAAGGCAGCAGCTTCTGCTCAACTACCTCTCTGTGCTAGAGGAGAGTAGAAGAACTTGGTGGAACAGCTTCGTATTTGCATATTAAATACAGAGGAGTCGGAGTCGAGGAGTCGGAGTCGGAAGTTTCAAAATCTGAGGAGTCTGAGTCGGACAATTTATCTACCGACTCCACAGCCCTGTTGTTGCTGAAGAAGGTGGGTCTCAGATTGACCCTAAGCCCGCGCGGTATCCTCTGTGCGCGATGATACTCTGCGAGTGTTTCCGCGTGTAGTTCTAAGGCTACTAAATGTTTGGCTTCTTTTGTCAGTTTTCTGCTCTTCAGTTCACTCGGGGGGATCTTCAGAAAATCAGTCGGGGCAGTGATCTTGGCCACAATATCCCGCGCTTCTTCATCTGTATAGGCGAAGGTATTCATTGATGGTAGAACGGTTCAGCGTGCACGTACCAAAAAGCCGCGAAAATCTGTTTCTGTGAATGGACGGCACTTGCTGCAGATGGTAATGGTGCACGTGTCAGTGGGTAGGCGTTCCCATAGGATGGGATCGAACGTCTCACCGCCATACGCAAATTGTTATGTCATTCTTTGAGGAGCATTTCATTTATTCAAATCCACTGTATTAACAACATTGCATTTTTTGGCGTCGTTTTATCGATTATATTTTTTGCGTGTGGCGGGGCGACGTCCGATCCCTCACGGAATTCTCCACATACCTCAACTCTATTTGGGGTGAATTACAGTTTACAATGCATCAAGACCCCACAAAAATCTCTTTCCTGGACACATGGGTTCTCAAGGGAGAGGATGGTAAAATACAGACTGATCTACACACAAAAAGCACTGATCGTAACAGCTTATTGGCATATAGTAGCAGCCACCCTCCCCCAACTAAGAGATCCATCCCCTACTCTCAGTTTCAACGTGTCAAAAGGATAGTGAGTGACCCTGAGACCTGTGAAAAGAGGTTAGATGAGATGACCAATAAATTCCTGGAAAGGGGTTACCCCAAACACCTATTAGAGGAACAAAGGAAGAAGTTAAATGAAATAGAAAGGGACAGGGAACACACCAAAACACCACGGATCCCGCTAGTAATTAAATATCATCCATGGACACAGAGAATAGGGGGGATAGTCAGGAAACACTGGCACATCATTCTCCAGATCTTACCCACATGTAGAGGAATTTCAGAGTTCCCCTATGATGTGTTATAAAAGAGCGGACAACATCAGGGACAGAATTGTGAGGGCAGATATTGGTAGTAACCAACGGCAACACAGACAAACCACACTAACTTCCCCCAGACAGGGCACATTCCCATGCCTCAACTGTGTGAATTGCTCCAGTGTAATAAAAGGCAAATACCTCACTCACCCACACTCGGGAGAACAGATTCCCATAAAAGGTACATTCACATGTGACAGCAGATCTGTCATCTATATCCTTAAGTGTCCTTGCGGACTGTTATACGTGGGGGAAACCTCCATGAGGATGAAAGATAGACTGAGTAAGCATAAGTCTACCATCAGAAATGGGAACCTATTACTCCCACTACCATGGCACTTTCACCAACAAGGACATTCAATATCACAGCTGCGATTCCAGGTGATTGAGAGTGTCACAATGCCACGCCGCGGTGGCGACAGAAATAAATTGTTGCTTAAGAGGGAAGCCTACTGGATCCACCGACTACAAACGCTGGAACCAAGAGGATTCAATAGAGAGTATAATAGAAGTGGCTTTGTCTAAACAGATTATCTAATGATTTCTCTCATTTTCTTCCACAGAGGAATTGAACTCTCTGGTGATTAACTCATTCATCTCCACATCTGCTCCGTCACTCCCTCAGAAGGGGCGGAACATAATGTATGACGTCAGTTCCTATATGTCTATTGCTCTATATAAGGCATCATAGGTAGGACGTGTGTAAATAGTCTGATGAAAGCACTGCTTGTGCTGAAACGCGTCACTATGAATTAATATGTGACAATAAATCGCAGAATCTTGAATCAACCGAGTGAGTGCCGGTCCTTCCTTATAATACAGTAAGCACGGCCAGGGACGCTATATCTGCCAAACTGCACACTGGGTAAATGTAGTGGCGGCTGGGCCCCAGGCAGAGAGTTCCTTGGCGCACGTCCTTCCGCCGCCAAGGATCGCAGGGCATCATTCTTTGCCTCCTGTAGCCTCCTCCTCCTACTCGGCTTCCTCCTCCGCTGCTTCCACCAGCTCATCCAGTCAGCCACACACCTTCACCACCAACTTCAGCACAGCCCGGGGTAAACGTCAGCAGGCCATTCTGAAACTCATATATTTGGGGGACAGGCTCCACACCGCGCAGGAGTTGTGGCGGGGTATTGAACAACAGACCGACGAGTGGTTTCTGCCGGTGGGCCTCAAGCCCGGCCTGGTGGTGTGCGATAATGGGCGAAATCTCGTTGCAGCTCTAGGACTAGCCGGTTTGACGCACATCCCTTGCCTGGCGCATGTGCTGAATTTGGTGGTGCAGAAGTTCATTCACAACTACCCCGACATGTCAGAGCTGCTGCATAAAGTGCGGGCCGTCTGTGCGCGCTTCCGGCGTTCACATCCTGCCGCTCTCGCCTGTCTGCGCTACAGCGGAACTTCGGCCTTCCCGTTCACCGCCTCATATGCGACGTGCCCACCAGGTGGATCTCCACTTTGCACATGCTGGAGAGACTGTGCGAGCAGCAGCATAGTGGAGTTTCAGCTGCAGCACGCACGCGTCAGTCGCACTGCAGAACAGCACCACTTCACCACTAATGAATGGGCCTCCATGCGAGACCTGTGTGCCCTGTTGCGCTGTTTCGAGTACTCCACCAACATGGCCAGTGGCGATGACACTGTTATCAGCGTTACAATACCTCTTCTATGTCTCCTTGAGAAAACGCTTAGGGCGATGATGGAAGAGGAGGTGGCCCAGGAGGATGAGGGGTCATTTTTAGCACTTTCAGGCCAGTCTGTTAGAAGTGGCTCAGAGGGAGGTTTTTTGCAATAGCAGAGGCCAGGTACAAATGTGGCCAGCCAGGGCCCACTACTGGAGGACGAGGAGAAGGAGGTGGAGGAGGATGAGGATGAAGCAGGTTCACAGCGGGGTGGCACCCGACACAGCTCGGGCCCATCACTGGTGCGTGGCTGGGGGGATACGGAGGATGATGACGATACGCCTCCCACAGAGGACAGCTTGTCCTTACCTCTGGGGAGCCTGGCACACATGAGCGACTACATGCTGCAGTGCCTGCGCAACGACAGCAGAGTTGCCCACATTTTAACGTGTGCGGACTACTGGGTTGCCACCCTGCTGGATCCCCGGTACAAAGACAATGTGCCCACCTTACTTCCTGCACTGGAGCGTGATAGGAAGATGCGCGAGTACAAGCGCACGCTGGTAGACGCACTCCTGAGAGCATTCCCAAATGTCACAGGGGAACAGGTGGAAGCCCAAGGCGAAGTCAGAGGAGGAGCAAGAGGTCGCCAACGCAGCAGTGTCACGGCCAGCTCCTCTCCACGCCACAGCTAACTGCACCACCACCTGATACGGAACGTGTTAGCAGGAGGCAGCATTTCACTAACATGGTTGAACAGTACGTCTGCACACCCCTCCACGTACTGACTGATGGTTCGGCCCCATTCAACTTCTGGGTCTCCAAATTGTCCACATGGCCAGAGTTAGCATTTTATGCCTTGGAGGTGCTTGCCTGCCCAGCGGCCAGCGTTTTGTCTGAATGTGTATTCAGCACGGCAGGGGGCGTCATTGCTGACAAACGCAGCCGCCTGTCCACAGCCAACGTGGACAAGCTGATGTTCAAAAAAATGAACCAGGCATGGATCCCACAGGACCTGTGCCTCCCTTGTGCAGAATAGACATTTATAACTGCCTCCCCCTCAACCATGTATTCTTGTACTCCGAGGCACTTCTCTATTGAATCCTCATTTTTTTAACTTTACCATGATCTTGCTGTGCAACCCAAAGTTGATTGAACCTCTCCTCTGAAATTGGCCTTCTCCAGTGGCGGGTGATATGACGCATGATTCCTTGCTGTGGGATCTCTTTCCTCGGTCTGGGTGCTGAGCCGAAATAACTGAAAGTGGCCTTCTCCAGTGGTGGGTGATATGACGCATGATTCCTTGCTGTGGGACCTCTCTCCTCTATCTGGGTGCTGGGCCGAAATAACTGAAAGTGGCCTTCTCCAGTGGTGGTTGATATGAGGCATGATTCTCTGCTATGGGACCTCTCACCAATTGATATTGGTTAATTTTTATTTATTTTATTTTAATTCATTTCCCTATCCACATTTGTTTGCAGGGCATTTACCTACATTTTGCTGCCTTTTGCAGCCCTCTAGCCCTTTCCTGGACTATTTTACAGCCTTTTTAGTGCCCAAAAGTTCGGGTCCCCATTGACTTCAATGGGGTTCGGGTTCGGGATAAAGTTTGGGTCAAGTTCGGATCCCGAACCCGAACATTTTCGGGAACTTCGGCCGAACTTTTCGAACCCGAACATCCAGGTGTTCGCTCATCTCGAACGTGCATCATTAAGATGTTGCAATGGAGCTGCCTCTGTGTTTTGCCCACATACTGTAGTCCACATTCACAGGTGATCAAGTATATGACCTCTTTAGTGCGACATTTAATAAAATCACATATGTGTTAAACAAACTGAATTTCTTTCCCTGTGAAAGTCTTGCCTGTCAATAAAGTGACACAAAAACTACAGTTACCACATCGATATTAACCTTTTATTGGATTGTGCAACCGTGTCTGAGATGTTTGTGGAGGTATAAAGTGGCTATGTAGAAAAGTGTCTCTCAGGATCCTGCTCCATCTATATGTAATCATTAGATGGGGACTGACCGCATCCACCTCTGGGTCTATGAGCAATATATCCCTATGTCGTGAAACAATGTCTGACTCGTCCTGATGCTGCGTCAAATGTCCCTATTAGGCCACATGCACACGACAGTTGTTTTTCTCAGCTTCCGTTTCAGTTGTTTTTGCGGATAGGATAGGAACCCATTCATTTCAAAGGGTCCGCAAAAAAATGCTGACAGTTCATCCATTTGTGTTCCGCGTCCGTTGTCCCTGTTTCCCTTCAGCAAAAGTAGTGCATGTCCTACCTTTTTCTCATTTGCGGACGAGGATAGGCATTTATTACAAGGGATCTGTGAAAACAAAGGAATCCTCCAAAAAAACTGATGGACCATCAGTTTTTTTTGCGGATCCTGATTTGTAGACAGCAAAAAAACAACTGTCGTGCGCATATAGCCTTTTCCTAATCATACCATGTGGGGTCTGACGGGGAGCACTAGTTTGATGTAATAGTGTAGTGCATTCCTGTTGTAGTGCCCTTTTGATAAGCTGTGTGGAGAACCCTGTTCGGGTAGCCCCGTTCACGAAACCTGGCTTTCAAGTTGTTTGCTTGATGATTAAATTCAGACTGCTCAGAGCAATTCCGCCTTAGTCTCAGGTACTGTCCAGTAGGTATCCCACGTTTGAGGGGGGGCCGGGTGTTTACTTCCCCACCTCAAAAGGGAATTGGTGGAGGTAGGTTTACAATAAACAGTGGTTTTTAAATGTCCTGAATGTTTGTTTTTTCTGGAAAGATATATGTAAAAAGGGCATTTTTGAAACTACTGGATAAGGTGGCAGTTTTGTTGGTACTATTTTAGGGTAAATATTATTTTTGGTTGCTCTATATTACACTTTTTTTTGAGGCAAGGTAACAAAAAATAAAAATTCTGAAATTCCATCTCCATTTGCCAATAACTCTTGTGGAACACCTAAAGGGTTAACAAGGTTTGTAAAATCAGTTTTGAATACCTTTTGAGGGGTGTAGTTTCTTAGGGTACTTTCACACTAGCGTTTTGGATTCCGTTTGTGAGATCCGTTTCAGGGCTCTCACAACCGGTCCAAAACGGATCAGTTAAACCCAATGCATTCTGGATGGATAAGGATCCGTTCAGAATGCATCAGTTAGGCTCCGTTCCGGTCCGCTTCTATTCTGTTTTGGAGGCAAACACCAAAACGCAGCTTGCTGTATTTTGGTGTCTATCTGAAGAGGCGGAGCCTAATGGATCCGTTTTGAATTACAATGTAAGTCAATGGGGACGGATCCGTTTTCAATGACACAATATGGTGAATTTGATAACGTATCCGTTCCCCATTGACTTTCAATGTAATTCAAAACGGATTCCGTTTTGGACTTTGTAATTTTTCTTTAAACCTAATGCAAACAGATCCGTTCTGAACGGATACAAACGTTTGCATTATAGGTGCGGATCCGTCTGTGCAAATCAACAGACGGATCCGCAGCATCGCAAGTGTGAAAGTACCCTTAGATGGAGTCACTTTTTTGGAGTTTCTACTCTAGTGGAGCATCAGGGGGGCCTAAAATGGGACATGGTGTCAAAAAACCAGTCCATCAAAATCTGCCCTCCAAAATCCATATGGCACTCCTTTCCTTCTGCGCCCTGCCGTTTGTCCATACAGCAGTTTACGACCACATATGGGGTATTTCTGAAAACTACAGAATCAGGGTAATACATATTGAATTTTGTTTGGCTGTTAACCTTTTCTTTGTTACTGGAATAATGGATTAAAATGGAAAATTTGCAAACAAAATAGCTGTTTTGGGACCGTTTTGATTTTTTGTTATTTACATTGTTGATCTGACAGCCTAGATCATGTGCTATTTCTATAGAGCAGGTTGTTACGGACGCGACAATAGAAAATGTGACTACTTTTTTGGGGGTGTTTCAGTTTTATATAAGAAAGCATTTTTGAAAAAAATCTTTTTTTAGTGTCTCCACATTCTCATTAATTTTTTTGATGAGATGACTATTTGATTGGCACTATCTTGGGGTGCATGTGACATTTTGGTCGCTTGCTATAACACTTTTTGTGACGTAAGGTGCCAAAAATGGCTTTTGACACTGTATTTATATATTTTTTGCTGTGTTCATCTGAGGGGTTAGGTCATGTGTTATTTTTATAAAGCAGGTTATTACGGACGTGGCAATACCTAATATGTATACTTTTTTATTTATTTATTTAAGTTTTACACAATATCATTTTTGAAACAAAAAAAATCATGTTTTAATGTCTTGTTTTAGTGTTGCCATAGTCTGAGAGACATATTTTTTATTTTTTGGGGCGATTGTCCTATGTAGGGTATCATTTTTTGCGGGATGAGATGACGGTTTGATTGGCACTATGGGAGGCAAATAACTTTTGATCTCTTGCTATTACACTTTTTGTGATGCGAGTTAACAAAAATGTTTTTTTGACACTGTTTTTATTTAAATTTAACTAACATGTGATATCTTTATAGAGTAGGTTTTTTCGGACGCGGCGATACCTAATATATACTTTTTTTTTTTTAAATTTATTTTACTTTAACACAGTAACAGCATTTTAGAAAAAAAAATCATGTTTTAGTGTTGCCATCGTCTGAGAGCCATATTTTTTTTTTTTTTGGGCAATTGTACTATGTAGGGGCTCATATTTTGCGGGATAAGATGGCGGTTTGATTGGTACTATTTTGGGAGGCATACTCCTTTTTGAGAGCTTGGTATTACGCTTTTTGTGATGTAAGGTGACAAAAAATTGCTTTGTCTACACAGTTTTTTTATGGTGTTCACCTGAAGGGTTAGGTCATGTGATATTTTTATAGAGCAGGTTTTTACGGACACGGCAATGCATAATATGAGTAGTGCATTTTATTTTTTACATTTTTATTCAGTGATAAATGTGTTGGTTCTTGAAGATCCAGTGGGTCTGATGTCTATATAATACAGTACACTATATAGTGTACTGTACTAGAGTTGTTTCGGTACCAAAATTTTGATTCGGTATCGATACCATAAAAAAGTATTGCGATATTCGATACCACGCAAAAAAGAAAAATGCCAAAAAAAGCCGCATGCATACCACATTTTATGGAACGTCCAGCCAATAATACAACAGTTCGATCTTATTTTTTGGGGGGACAAGGCGACTAAAATAAAATGGCGAATTGTGCAGTTTTTCTTTTTTTTTTTTTTCTTTTATGGGCGTTCACCGCTTAAGAGGATTTTTTTAATAGTTTGGACTTGAGACATAGCGATATGTAATATTTTATTTATATATTTTATATGTAAAATTGGGAAAGGGGGTGATTTATACTTAATATTTTGGTGTACTTTTTTAACTTTTTTTTTTTTTTACAGTTTATTTATTAACTATTTCCCCCTTAGGGGCTAGAACCTGGGATCTTCTCATCCTATTCACCCTGATAGAGCTCTATTAGGGTGAATAGGACCTCACACTCTCCCTGCTGCCCTGTGCTCTGTGCACACAGCAGCAGGGAGCAGACTATGGCAGCCAGGACTTCTGTAGCGTCCTGGTTGCCATGGTAACTGATCGGAGCCCCAGCATTACACTGCTGGGGCTCCGATCACTGCCACCAATGAGGAGGAGGTGAGGGGACCCTGTGGCCACTGCCACCAATGCTTTTAATATTGGGGGGAGGGGGGAATGGGGGGGGCGCACTGGCCACCAATGTATTTAATAATGGGGAAAAGGGGGGGACATTGGCCAATGTCTAAAACTGGGGAGGGGGGGGGCGCACTGGCCACCAATGAGGAGTGTCTTTTACTATACAGATGCAGGCAGAAAAAGCTCATTGCCGGCACCTGCCTGTGACCGGGCGCTGCGATCCACGGCAGTTAACCCCTCAGGTGCGGGGAGGGACGGGGGCCCCCTCCCTCTGCGATCCCGTCAAGAATCGGGGGCTGCAAGGGCACAGCAGCCACCGATGGGAGAGGGAGGGAGCTCCCTACCTATTAACCCCTTCCATACAGCGGTCACTATGGACCGTGGCATGGAAAGGGTTAAACGGCTTACATCGTGCCAGCAGTGGTGGGGGGGGGAATACTATTTGCAAACTTTAGAAGGTTCTGATTCCTGCAGTCACGGACTGCGGGGATCAGAACCTTTCAGCCGGCATTAGAAGTCTCTGATTGGCTAGTCTGTACAGACTAGCCAATCAGATCGATTGCTGGCCGGGGACCGCCCTGATTGGTCCCCGGCTGGTTAGCTGAGACCCCTGGCTGTGTGTAACAGCCAGGGTCTCGGCGCTGTCACCATGTCTGCAGACACGGTGACAGTTTAACTACAGGACGAGAATGTTCGTCCTAATGCCTTAAGTACCTTCTAGTTAGGGCGAGCATTCTCGTCCTGGGTCCTTAAGGGGTTAATGGCAATTAGGACTCCAGGAATTTGGAGTCACTCTGTTTATCTACCCCAAATATTTGGTCTAATAAGAGGGTAGTTATTATTATTTTTGGATTGTTTGTAGCATAATTTTTGGTGTGCGCACACTACTCTTTATCTGTTAAGTGTTTATGTGTATTTTTTTTTTTACCAATAATAATTGATTAAAAGTAAAGTTTTATAATTGCTACTACCTCTATACATTTGCTTTGTTTAATTGTGGTAGTTCAAGGGGAGTAAATCATCATACATTTACCCCTCTTGGCACATTTTGCGTAATTTTTACAGATTGGATTTACCAGCCAACCAAAATTTGGTGTTTGCATGGAAGCTCCTTCGGCAGTAGTTCCCCACCAATTAAACCCGCCCCGGTTGGTAGTTATGAATAATAGTATGATGTTAACATTGTGAGTTCATGCAAAAGTTGCATTTATCCAGTGTAGTAATTTGCAAAACACTGAAGAAGGTGGGGCGGGAGGGCCTCTTAACCTATCTTGCTTCCTGTGTCTACAGAGATCCTCCTATGTGCTGTCATGTTGGACTCCTGGAAAAAACTATTATCGGTAGGACTAATTACTGATTTTTCTAAACTGAATAACCCTAATGTTGACTGTAGTCTAATGTAGTCTTTCTGGGTACTGTAGTTCACTCATTCCAGTTATTACTTTAATAAAAGTTCTCCTCTGAACCCTCTCCAGCTCTGTCTTTCTTGTCCATAGGAGGCCAGTACAGTATACAGTACTCCATGTGTGGTCTGACTAATGATTTGTAAAGTTGCAGGACTATGGGGGTTATTTATTATCCAGAAATACGCCTATATTAGGCGTATTTCTGGCGCAGATTACGGTGCAAAGGTTATTTGTGCCATAAGCTGTGACTCTTCTCCATTCACCCCAGGTATAAAAAAAAGTGGGTGCAGGCGGGAAAGGGGAAGTGGTGTGTCTAAATGTAAGCTAGGAAGCTGTCTTACATTTTGACTGGCTGTGGATACACCAAAGTTAGGTACAGGCTGACACCTCTCCATAACTTTGGCGGATCCATCGCCAGATATAGGGGTTATTAAGACTGGCCTCTTAAACACCGGTCTTAATAATTGACCCCCTAAGTTCTCATCACGTACATCTATGCCCTTTTTATTTCATCCTATGATCATATTCCCCTTGGCAGCCGTCTTGCTACAGTTAAGTTTGCTGTCCACTAAAATTCCTACTAAAGTTCTTTTCCATGTCAGTGTTACCCAGTGTTTTACCTTTTAGTATGTACTCGTGACTTGCATTATTCCTTCCCATGTGCATGACCTTACATTTGTCAGTGTTAAACCTCATCTGCCACTTCTCTGCCCAATCCTCCAATCTAGCAAGATCTATCTGTAGCTGTTTACTGTCCTCTTTTGTGTTAATTACTTTAAATAGTTTAGTGTAATCTGTAAAATGATATTTTACCGTGAAAGCCTTCTACAAGATCATTAAGAAAAATATTGAAGCAAACAAGGACCAATACTGATCCCTGTGGTACCCCACGAGTGACAGTGATCCAATCTGAGTGTGTACCATTAATAACCACTCTCTGTTTTCTATCACTGAGCCAGTTACTTACCCACATACACACATTTCCTCCCAGTCAAAGCATTCTTATTTTATATACTAGCCTTTTATGTGGCTAGAATAAATCCTGACACTAATTATATCACCTGCTCAATACTAAGGACATCCTGAAAACATGACCGGGAGTTCGGCTCTGAGGACTGGAGTTGAGGAACACTGTCATAAAGTACTTTTAATAAGTATTAGTAATCTAGTGTGCCATGTGGCCAGTTACTGTGCTGCAAGACCGCACTTGCTTTATCACAAATATTTGCTATGCAGTTATTGGGTTTGTGTTTTTAGCAGATAAAACATGTGACATACATCTACATGTTTGTTTGTTTTTTTTACATTATTTGCTTTTATGCTTCTGTTGGTAGTATAAGTTTGGAGTAAAGAGAATTAGATAAATTCTAATGAATCTCACTGTAACTAGCAAATTTCAAATAACTTCATTTAAAAAGATCTACCTGCATCCACCTGAAAAAAAAAGTAGTCATGGCCACTAGGGGTTTCAATTCCACCTAACTTGCAGCCCACTGCCTGCTGTCTCAGTTCCACCTAACTTGCAGCCCACTGACTGTATACAGTTCTAGCAGATTCAAGAAAAGGGAGACACCCACTGCTTGTAAGAGAAATGCATCTAGCTGTGCTGCTGAAACAGGAAATAATATGGCTGAAAGAGACTTTAGGGAAGCCCAAACATAACTGTTCCTTTACGGTTATGATTGTACAAAGACACACAGCTATTATGTAAACTTCTTTTTTTTTTTTTTTTAAACGTAGGTACACTTTAATCGGTTCTACACATGTTAGGAGGGGTCCCCTCTGCAGAGGAAGTTTCCATCTGACACTTGATTGACAGGGCCAGACAGCCTCTACTTTCCGGGAAGCGTGTTCTCCTAAGTGAGTGTCTTGGTGGGCGGTGTTGCTGTGTGTGACGTAGAGCATCAAGGCACTGCACTCTGTCAGGCTAATGTCCAGCAGAAAGTGGCGGGGCGCATTAGTTATGGTTATGGCATGTGGGTGGAGAGAAGTAGGTAATGGCTAGTGGGCTCTCCACTTAAAGTCAAAGTGGGGCTTACATGATGGTGAATGGAAGAACCCTGATGATACCTAGGGAATTCAGGAACGTGCCCTGGATGAGTAGCCTGTTTCACGGCTTTTTCTACTCCCAATGATCCGCGCTAGGATGGGTAAGAGGAGCTTACAAACTACTAATCTCCAGACAGACCCTAATGTAGCTAAGTGTCTTATTCTTATAGGTATCTAAGAAGGCTTCCTATTAATCTAAAGGGAGGCAGTGAGGAATGTACAGGAGATCTCTACAGCCAAGTTACAGTAAACTGTTATGTTACTCATGTTTAGACAGAATTATTCAGGATGAGATCCCATCATTAGCTTAGAGTATTAAGGATATAGTTAAAGGGGTTCCCTGGAAATGCTTTAAAATTGCTGCCAAAATCCCATCCTAGAATGTGAGCAGGACTGGTTGCCTCCACATGCCTCCAAACCCCGGTTGCGTCCAGAGAGAAAGGATCTGCTCCACCAGGGGTCCAGTCTTTCATCTGGGAACCATCAAAGGTATATCTGACATCATGAAATATTCGAGTGGGATTTTAAGTCTGGATTGTCTGATCATTATTTCTACTCTCTTATCTACTAAAAAGAAGTTAGCATCAAGCATTCATTTAAGAATTTGTCAAGTTCTTGAGTATCCCTGTCTGTTCTTTTTTTGGAAAGTTTAAATATTCCCGGATTAAGAAAAAGCTTAGGCCAACCACCATTAAGGTGCAAATCTCTGCCCTTAGGTCTCTCTGTTGACAAATAGCTTGTTTAAGGCCATATCTAGGATGTTCCCCCTCTTTGGGATTTAAATTTGGTCCTTTCCTGGGTAATGGATCCCATTTTATTCCCACTGATGGAACTGATATATAGGATTTGTCACAAAAACCTGCTCTTTTAGTTCCCTTTACAATAGCCAGAAAGGTGGAAAAATTGTCCTTGCTTCCTCCTCTCCCTATACTAACCTACTGAGTGTTAGGGTAGTTTTCTTAATTTCATCCGCACTCAGGAGGTAGTGTTACCTTCCCTTTGTCGAGATCCTAAAGAAGTGACATTGTATTGTCTTAATGAGAGGAGTGCCCAGGGTCTCTTTGCTTTTTATCAGGGGTCTAACAGAGGGAAGAGCGCCTCCAGTTGTACTATCGGTAGATGGATTTTTAGAGCTATCTGTGTACACTTCAGCTGGAAAGTCTCCTCCAACTGGGTTTGGTGCTCATTCAACTAGAGAGGTCTCCACCTCTTGGGTTGAGTAGGCAGATGCGTACATTGACCAAATATGTATGGCAGTCACTTAGAGCTCTGCATTTGGATTTTTTTTATTATTGTAACAGCCTTCGTGCCATTTGCCCAAGTGACAACCCCATAAAGACCTTTTTTTCGTGCTGCTGGAACTCGTGCTGAAGGACTTTCTGGTGAAAGGTTTGTTGTAATTAATGAAACTGATACATTTAGGTCAGACATTAAAATAAGCATGTTGCCACCAGATATGAACTACAGTTATGGAGTCATGAAAAAGTCTAGCTAGCCCCCAGCCAGATAGGAAACCAAAAAAAATCTTCTATTGCCATTTTTCAGTCTTGGGTGGAATTGGCTTTGACAGCTCATTCTCACGCATCTGAGTGGAAAACATGCAGCAATGCTCTGCTTATCTTAGCAGCTGGGAACTTCAATAGATCAGATAAATTTAAAAGCCAGTGGGCAGACAGTTTTTGTAATGTTTTTCTTCCTCACCACTTCTCTTTTCCTATGCACTGGTCAAAATAGTGACCTTACAGTATATGCACCACATCAGCTTTTCATCTCGCACGGTTTTTCCTCGTGAGTGCAATGCGTTTTGCTCACGCGTGAGAAAAATCTGAATGTTTGGTACCCGGACTTCTTCACACAAGTTTGGGTTTGGGTTCGGTACTCTGTAGATTTTATTATTTTCCCTTATAACTTGGTTATAAGGGAAAATAATAGCATTCCTAATAGAGAATTATTACTAAAATGTGGATTGAGGGGTTAAAAAAAATAAAAAATTAAATTACCTCATCCACTTGATTGCGCAGTTGGGCATCGTCTTCTTTCTTCTTCTTTGAGGACCTGCAAAAGGACCTTTGATGACGTAATCACCATGAGGTGAGCGCGGTGCCGTCCGCGCATGTCCTGCTGATTGAAGATAGAAGGATTCCTCTATTACGTCATCAAAAGCCCTTTTGCAGGTCCTCAAAGAAGTAGAAAGAAGACTATGCCTGGCTGCGCAATCAAGTGGATGAGGTGAGTTATTTTTTTATTTGATTTTTAACACCTCAATCCACATTTTAGTAAGCATTCTCTATAAAGAATGCTATTATTTTTCCTTATAACCATGTTACAAGGGAAAATAATACAGTAAATAGACTTTAATGGGGTTGCTCATCCCTATCGTCTCCTAGCAGCCATGTGTGAAAATCGCACCGCATCCGCACTTGCTTGCAGATGCTTACACTTTTCACGCATCCCCATCCATTTTTATGGGGCCTGTGTTGCTTGAAAAATGCAGAATATAGAATGTGATTCGTGAAAGTCACCGATCATCTGTACAGCCCCATTGAAGTGAATGGGTCCGGAGATTCAGTGCGGGTGCAATGTGCTCACGTCACACAATGCACTCGCGTGGAACTCTCGCCCGTGTGAAATAGGCCTTACTCTGAAGAACAGACACAAATGAAAAATGCCCTTACTAGTCAATGGGATCAAACTGTTAATGCTACAGTATATGTGCTTTTGTCTACCCTGTGCTGATTGTCACTCAGACGCTTTTCTTTTTTTTTTTTTTTTCTGTCTGTCTCTCTCTCTACACAAACCCCCCCCCCCCCCCCTTTACCTCCATGCACTGTTTTCTGTCTGTCAGTTTCTAGTATTGCTGATCCCTCCATTATAACAATACTTGGTCTCAGAGCAATTGTGCTGTCTCGTGTAAAACATACTAACCCAAAATCTGTGATGGATTCGGAAGTGCTGCCACACACAGACCTCGGCTCACGTGTTATTCAACAGCTGCGACAAATCCGTGTGGACCTCCTGCCCTTGACTGAGAAATATGTGAGCTATATATAATTGTTTATTTGTAAGACTGTCTAATGCCTGCGTGTCACCCTGTTCTTTATACAGTAAAGTCTTTTGAAGTTGTGAGTAAATGAAGGTTGGTTAAAATCTGTTTCAATAAGCATTGGATCTGTAGTCTGCAAGTATATCCCTATTCTATTTAGAAATAAATGTTGCTTTCAGGAAAGAGCCAGCAAGCTTGGTAATGATGGAGCTTATAGCTTTGTTTTCTAAGTTTGTTTTTGTAAAGACAGCACAGGTTAGCAATAACAGAAATGTCATCATTTACCAGCTTGTTATTGCTTTCCTGAAAGGAGCAAGAGATACCACTAAAACAAACTGGAATATATGGATAAGTCATCAATATCTGTCACCTGGAAAACCACTTTAAAGGACCACTAAACCCAGAATCCAAATGCTATCAAAAAAACAACCAACAAAACCTTACATAACTTCCTTATGTGTCTTTGTTATTTGCTTTCCCTTTGTAAAAATCGCAACTGCAGGCAATAAAAAATACAATTAAAAAGTACATTGTTCTGTCAGACTGCAGCCATGTGTTCTCAAGCCCCCCTTCTCCGGTCAGCATAACCATTTTGTTAGGAGTCTCTCTTAATAATAATAATTCAAAATAGATTTGGTAATTGTGTCGGCCATAGTGCCAATTGTATCAGCTGTAGTATGTACTACAGTTGAATAGCTAAACTGCCAATTTACTCAGTGATAATTACTTCCTTCACTACACAATTGTGCAGATATGCCTTTCTGCAGCTTTCAAAAGCTGGGTAGCATGTTGTGTTATGTTGGACATCAAAACACATATATAGCAGGGGTGTGGAAATTTAAAAAAAAACTACTTGTCGAAGGACTAAAGTGGGGGCTCGATCTACTTGTCCCTCATGACAATCAATAATGACAAAAAATAATTTTAAATCAAAACCATATTTAAATAAGTAGTTTATTGATAGCAACTTAGAAGACAGGCCCAAAATGTATGGGGGCCACAAGGAGACGTTCTACTGTATGGGGGCCACAAGGAGACCTTATACTGTGTGGGGGCAGCCACAAGGGGCTGTGTGTGGTAGTGTAGGGACGCCTCTTACGATCCATGTAACTGGGGTTACATCCTATTAGGGTAATTCGTGGAGGAAGTCTTCTTTGGGAGATTTTAAAGAAGGGGACAGGGCTCCACATGGGCTAGAAGTGACAGCTGGTATGCGGGGGGGTCATTCTGTGGAGCTGTCACTCTCCACCCCCAAAATAGTAGTACATGAGGAAGCGACTTCAAATAGGAAGTTCTCCTGCCCCTATAAATCCCCCCCATGGACAGTTGGATTACCTGAAGGAGCAGTGGAATTGCCAGGGGTTATGTTAGCAGTTAGTAGTGGGCCGTCAGGGGGCGACTCCTCTGAAAACACCATCAATGTAAACAATCAGTCTACCGGAGCCTAGTACAATATATACAGATATACATGTCCTGTATGTACACAGTGACCTCTCTATTTACATGCGTGTCACATCACAGGGGGACAACCTGTGACACTGGAGTGAAGACGTGTTGGTGACATATTAAAGAAGTCTTTTACCACAAATGTCTATTCTATAACATTAACACCATTTTGTACATAACAGTCCCCATATTAAATGCTTCTTACCATATTTCGGTCCGTTGCAGAGTTGGGCTAACACTTTTATTCGATATGCAAATGAGGGTCTGAAGGTGACCAGGGGCAGCGTTCCAACGGCCGGTGCCCAGGCCCCTTGCTGATTTTCATATCCAACCACTCCCCTTTCACCCCTTTGGCCCGCTCTTTGTTTGTCTGATCACCTCCTTCCTCAGTTCTGAAATCCTGCGCCGATGAGCGGGATGTCCGCGCCTGCGCACTGTATGACCCATTATGGGCAGAGGCATCAGAGTTTTGAGTGCGCATGCGCCAGCCCGTACGTGACGTTTCAGCCGGCGTCGCATCAGAGGGCTGTCATCGGCGCAGGCGTGGGATTTCAGAATGGAGAACGGAGGTGATCGGCCAAAGGGGTGAAAAGGGAGTGGTTGGATATGAAAATCGGCGAGGGGCCTGGGCACCGGCCGTTGGAACACCGCTCCTGGGCTCCTTCAGACCCTCATTTGCATATCAAATAAAAGTGCTTTTTAGCCAACTTTGCAACGGACCAAAATATGGTAAGAAGCATTTCAATTTGGGGACTGTTATAGACAAAATGGTGTTAACTTTATATAATGGACATTTGTGGTGAAAGACTCCCTTTAATGATTATACAAAGTCGTCCTGGTAATGTTCCAGTAGATGGCAGCAAGATCACTTACTGCTGTATATGTTAGGTGCCCCATGGCTCAGAGAAAAGGCTATTTATTAGGTCCCACTGAGTTGTAGGCATGTCACTCAAACGTCAGCACTGATGGGGCGGAGCCTAGCCGGTTTGGGGCGGGGCCAAGCGACGCAGAGCAAGGGGGAGGCTGTGTTGAGCAGGCCAAGCGAGGCAGAATGAGAAGGAGGCAGAGACGAGTGAAGCAGAGCAAGACAAGAGGTAACGGAGGTGAAGCAGAGCAAGATGAGAGGCAGTGGTGAAGCACCAGACTTGTGCGGCAGTTTATGACAGGTTTATTTATGACAAGTCTGGTGCGCGCCCCCTCCCTCCAGTGCACTTGTGGTCATGTCCAGCCCTCCGCGCGCTAGTAGTAATGCAGGAGGCATTTTGCCCAACCTAACTGAGCCCTGTAAGTGGCCCGAAGCAGGGCTAAGCTTCTGAACAAACTACATGCCCGGCGCCCGGAACTGCATGTCCCGGGCGTCGGGCGATACGATTTCCACACCCCTGTATAGTATATATTCACAGTTGTCCTGATACTATATTTATGGATGTAGTGTACATAGAGTGTATGTACCAAGTGTGGCCTCCATTGAATCTCTGCAGAGGTTCTTACCCAGCTTTCCCAGACTGCTGAATTCCACACTTACCTAGTTATATAGTGCTAAATCTCATCACAGCTAGACCAAATTGCTATTCAGGGTTCTGGAAAAGGTGGGTGACAAGATTGTAGCGCTGCATTGTTGACAACTGATGACGTTGTCCTGGTACCGTATTATAGATTCACATAATATATCAGTGTGGCATTGTGTGTATTTTATGTAACCAATGTACCCCCATCACCACACAACAGATTGTTACCCTGTTTTCTAAGACTGGAGAACCCCAGATCATCCTGTATATGATGAATTGGTAAATCCCCAGTATTGTAGAATACCTAGCTGGAGTAAGAATCCCCATGACAAATCCTCCATGCTGTAGCATAACTAGACAGATTTGTCAGTTAGGGTCCCCGGAAAGCTGTGTAACACATTATGTAGAGCTGTAATAGGGATTGCTAAATGCTAAATCTTTCTCCTCATTCCCAAATAGTGCCATAGCTTGTCATATTTGCCTTTCCTGGGAATGCTGGGTTAAAATCATGTGGAACTGTAAGGCCTCTTTCACACTGGCATGATTTCCGCGCGGGTGCAATGCGTGATGTGAACGCATTGCATCCACACTGAACCTGGACCCATTCATTTTTATGGGGCTGTGTACATGAGCATTGTTTTTCACGTGTGCGTTGCGTGAAAATCGCAGCATGCTCTAGTTTCTACGTTTTTCACGCAACGCAGCCCCCATAGAAGTGAATAGAATTTTCCCGCATGGTTGCTAGGAGATGGGGACCCAATCTTTATTTTTTTCCTTTATAACATGGTTATAAGGGAAAATAATAGCATTCTTTAACCACCTCCCGTCAGGCTAACGCCGAAAGGCGTGCGGGAGGTGGTTCTCTCAGGTCTCGATCACGCCTGTCGGCGTCATCTCGTGAGACCTGAGATTTTATGTGAATTGGCGCGCGTTCACTGCAGTGCGGCAGGTTAGAACTTATTCTACAGCCTGCCAGCGCTGATCGTTCGCTGGCAGGCTGTAGATGTCAATAAATCGCCTCCAAATCGCATATCAGACACTGTTTTGTAAACAGCGTCTGATATACCTGCTGCCTGCTCCTCTGGTGGTCCCTTTTGCTTGGGACCACCAGAGGACACAGGCAGCTATGTAAGTGCATCAATTACCACACACCAACCCCCAACCCCCCCCCCCCCCACTTGTCACTTATTAACTCCCTGATCACCCCCATGTCATTGATCACCCCCCTGTAAGGCTCCATTCAGACGTCCGTATACTGGCAATGGGGACAAGAATAGGACATGTTCTATATTTTTGCGTAACGGAAGTGCGGACCCGGAAGTGTGGATCCGCAATTCCGGATCCGAGCGGGACAAGGTCTGTCCCCATAGAAATGAATGGGGCCGCAATTCCGTTCCGCAAAATGTGGAACAGAATTGCGGACGTGTGAATGGGGCCTAAGGGTCCCTTATCACCGTCAGTTAGTTAACTACTTGTTAGGTAGTTAGCGCCCAGCCCACCACACCGCATTCACTGATTTGTCACTGATTAGCGTTATCGCTGTCGCTGTCGCTAATCAGCACTAGTACGATATAGTATCTGTAAGTGATCAAGACTGATCGCAATCAGATCTATATCAGTACATTAGGGTCACCTTAGGCTCTACAAAAAATGCAGTGTTCAGGCCTGATGTTGTGCGCACACTTGCGTTCAGTCCGGAGACCCTCAAATGCCAGAGCAGTACAAACACCCCACAAATGACCCCATTTTTGAAAGAAGACCCTCCAAGGTATTCGCTGAGGGGCATATTGAGTCCATGAAAGATTGAACTTTTTGTCACAAGTTAGCGGAAAGGTAGACTTTGTGAGAAAAACCAAAAAAAATCAATTTCCGCTAACTTGTGCCAAAAAAAAAAAACCTTCTATGAATTCACTATGCCCCTTACGGAATACCTTGGGGTGTCTTCTTTCCAAAATTAGGTCACATGTGGGGTATTTATACTGCCCTGGCATTTTAGCGGCCCTAAAGCGTGAGAAGAAGTCTGGAATCCAAATGCCTAAAAATGCCCTCCTAAAAGGTACTCATTGGAATTTGGGCCCCTTTGTGCACCTAGGCTGCAAAAAAGTCACTCATGTGGTATCGCCGTACTCAGGAGAAGTAGGGTAATGTGTTTTAGGGGGTATTTTTACATATACCCATGCTGGGTGAGAGAAATATCTCTGTAAATTGACAACTTTGTATAAAAAAAATAAGGGAAAATAATAAAATCAACATAACACCTAACCCAAACCTGAACTTCAGTGATGAAGTCCACGTTCGGGTCTGGGTACCAAACATGCCGATTTTTCTCACGCGCGTGCAAACTGTTTAGCACTCGCGTGTAAAAATCGTGCATTTTCCTGCAACGTACCTGCATCTTATACAGGCGTCAAACTTGATGCCCGTGTGAAAGAGGCCTAATAGATTGCAGAATACTTAAAGGAGTTATCCCATGACAAATGTATAAAATGAAACCCGGACATCGTATAGTACATGACCGTACCTTTCTAACAAAGCTGGAACCAGCCCTGTACCTCACATGGATCCAGAGATCTTCCCATTCATTGCTCTGCTAGATTTATATCAAGCTGACAGCTCAAGGGGAGTGTCTTTTCTGCTGCAGCTAAGGGGGCGTGTCCATTTTCTCCCCATCACAGTTCAGGAGGCAGCTGAAGGATGAAATTGAGCATGTGCGGCCTTCTTAATGAGCTGGTCAAAGAAATAAGAAAATAAGTGGCGCTATACAGATACATTTTATTAAAAACAATATATATATATATATATATATATATATAAAAATTTCTGTCTAGACATTCTTTATGCGCGACCAAACGACTGGACCGATCTTCACCAAATTTGGCACACGGGTACATCAGGTGTTTTAAACCAGGTCTCAGCTCTCTAGGACTTACCGTTCCTGAGATATTCCCAAAAATGGCCTGCATTATAGCTAATACAAGCCTGCAAGCCATTCACTTAAATCCAAACTGTCATTTACTGCTCGCTGGCAGTTCGTCTCTACACACACAGTTTTACTCCAGGTAACGCCATAACAACCCAGCTATGTTTCCTCACTGCTCTAGATGACGTTTAACCGCTCCAGGACCGCCTAACGCACGGATGCGTTCGGCGGGCGGTCGGGTTATTATGGGTGGACGCATCCGTGCGTCATCTCGCGAGAGGCGAGATTTCCTGTGAACGCGCGCGCTCATAGGATCGCGTCGGGAGGAAGTTAAACTACAGCCTGCCAGCGCTGATCATGTGCTGACAGGCTGTAGTAGTTAAAAAAAAATCCTTTCCCTGTAAGGCTCATTCAGACGTCCATATGTGTTTTGCGGATCCGCAAAACACGGATACCGGCAATGAGCTTTCCGCATTTTGCGGATCCGCACTTTGCGAGAACTATATAGAAAATGCCTTTTCTTGTCCGCAATTGCGGACAAGAATAGGACATGCTCTATCTTTTGCGGAGCTGTGGCCGGATGTTTCGGGGCCGAAACCCGGAAGTTCGCGGCCGCGGCTCCGCATATGCTGATGCGGCGAGCACATAGTGTGCTCTCCGCATCATCGCCGGCCCCATTCTCACAGAATTGCGGAATAGATGCGGACATTTTTGCGGACGTGTGAATGGGGCCTCACTACTTTTTTTTTTTGTACATTTTTTGGCAGAGATTTTTTTTTCCACATTGATTGATGCGAATGAAGAAATCTGTGCCATTCATTTATTTATTTTTTTCAGCCCAGAGGCTGAATGGAAAAAAAAAAATCTCATTACCAGTATGCTCAATATAAGGAGAATAGCAGAAATCTCGCCATGCCCCTCACGGAAAACCTTGGGGTGTCTTCTTTACAAAATGGGGTCACATGTACAAATATCTCTGTAAATTGACAACTTTTTAAAAAATTTTATACAAAGATGACAATTTACAGAGATATTTCTCTCACCCAGCATGGGTATATGTAAAAATACACCCCAAAAAACATTGTCCTACTTCTCCTGAGTATGGCGATACCACATGTGTGACACTTTTTTGCAGCCAAGATGCGCAAAGGGGCCCAAGTTCCAATGAGTACCTTTTAGGAGGGCATTTTTATGCATTTGGATTCCAGACTTCTCACGCTTTAGGGCCCCTAAAATGCCAGGGCAGTATAAATACCCCACAAGTGACCCCATTTTGGAAAGAAGACACCCCAAGGTATTCTGTGTGGGGCATGGTGAATTCATAGAAGATTTTTTTTTGGGCACAAGTTAGCGGAAATTATTTTTTTTTTCTTACGAAATCTCCTATTCCACTAACTTGTGACAAAAAATAAAAAATTTTATGAACTCACCATACCCCTCACGGAATACCTTGGGGTGTCTTCTTTCTAAAATGGGGTCACATGTGGGATATTTATACTGCCCTGGCATTTTAGGGGCCCCTAATGTGTGAGAAGAAGTCTGGAATCCAAATGCGTAAAAATGCCCTGTGAAATCCTAAAGGTACTCATTGGAATTTGGGCCCCTTCGCGCACCCAGGCTGCAAAGAAATGTCACACATGTGGTATCGCCGTACTCGGGAGAAGTAGGGCAATGTGTTTTGGGGTGTATTTCTACATATACCCATGCTGGGTGAGAGAAATATCTCTGCAAATTGTCAACTTTTAAAAAAAAATGTATACAAAGTTGACAATTTACAGAGATATTTCTCTGACCCAGCATGTGTATATGTAAAAATACACCCCAAAACACATTGCCCTACTTCTTCTGAGTACGGCGATACCACACGTGTGACACTTTTTTCCAGCCTAGGTGCGTATTCACTGAGGGGCATAGTGAATCCATGGGAGATTTATTTTATTTTTTTTGCCAGAAGTTAGCAGAAATTGAAACTTTATTTTTTTTCCTCAGAAAGTGTCATTTTCCGCTAACTTGTGAAAAAAAAAATGAAATTATACATAAACTCACCATGCCCCTCAGTGAATACTTTGGGGTGTCTTCTTTCTAAAATGGTGTCATTTGGGGGGTATTTATACTATCCTGGCATTCTAGCACCTGAAGAAACATGACAGGTGCTCAGAAAGTCAGGGCTGCTTCAAAATGCGGAAATTCACTTTTTTGCACCATAGCTTGTAAACGCTATAACTTTTACCCAAACCAATAAATATACACTTATTGGATTTTTTTTTTTTATCAAAGACATGTAGAACAATAAATTTAGAGAACATTTTTGAGAATAGGTTTTTTAAATAAAGTTTACAACAGAAAGTGATAAATGTCATTGTTTTGCAAAAATTTCAGTCATTTTTGATATAAAAAAAGTAAAAATGTCAGCAGCAATGAAATACCACCAAATAAAAGCTCTATTAGTGAGAAGAAAAGGAGGTAAAATTCATTTGGGTGGTAAGTTGTATGACCGAGCAATAAACCGTGAAAGTTTTGTAGTGCAGAATTGTAAAAAGTGGTCTGGTCATTAAGGGTGTTTAAGCTAGGGGGGCTGAAGTGGTTAAAGGAAATCTGTCACCAGGATAATCACTATTGAAGTAAAGCCAGGGCCTGATAGCACTTAGTACCCTTTTTCCTGAGGTTTCCATAACTACTCGGCCATTTCTCTTCACTGCTGCAGGTTAGCTTTAAAGGGGCAGGGATCTGTGGATGACACTGTTAAGGGAGCGGAGTGCAGTGGAGGTCACAGTTCAGTTCAGGGGGAAATTATGGTGGCCATTCAAGTCACCCTTAAAACCCTGCCCCCAGGTCCAGATACGCCACACCTCTGATTCGGTTAGGTCATGCCCCCTCCCCTCCTGAGGTGGGAGGGACGGTGATTTTCTCCCTGCAGCTCACATTCAGACAGAACAGTGCTGCTGTCTTAGAGAGAGCTGTTTAAAAGGACACACCCCCAATCTTGTTAGGCCATGCCCCCTCTCACTAAGCAAACAGGGATTGAAAAAATAGTTAAAAATCAACTTTTAGGTCTGCTAAGCCACACCCCCGATACATTTAAGACACACCCCTATCCCTCTGCAGCCAATGAGTATTGACAAAATGAAGTTAAAAATCGACTTCTGTCAGCTGCAGAGGTGGGAGGGACGGTGACCTTCTCTTTGCAGCTCACATTTAGAGAGGACAGTACTGCTGTCTTAGATTGAGATGTTCAAAAGGACACGCTCCAATCCAGTTAGGCCATGCCCCCTCCCACTTAGCCAACAGGGATTGAAAAAATAAAGTTAAAAATCAACTACTAGGTACACAGCTCAGCAGACAGTATCACACAGGATAGAATATTAGATACACTTTCAGCATACAGTATCACACAGGATAGGATTAGATACACAGCTCAGCAGATAGTATCACACAGGATAGAATATTAGATACACTTTCAGCAGACAGTATCACACAGGATAGGATTAGATACACTCTCAGCAGACAGTATCACACAGGATAGCATTAGCTACACAGCTCAGCAGACAGGATATGATTAGATACACAGCTCAGCAGACAGTATCACACAGGATAGAATATTAGATACACTTTCAGCAGACAGTATCACACAGGATAGGATTAGTTACACTCTCAGCAGACAGTATCACACAGGATAGCATTAGCTACACAGTTTAGCAGACAGTATCATACAACATAAGATTAGATACACAGCTCAGCAAATAGTATCACAGGCTGGGATTAGATACACAGCTCAGCAGACAGTATCACACAGGATAGGATTAGATACACAGCTCAGCAGACAGTATCGCACAACATAAGATTAGATACACAGCTCAGCAGATAGTATCACCCAGGACAGGATTAGATGCACAGCTCAGCAGATATTATCACCCTGGACAGGATTAGATACACAGCTCAGCAGACAGTGGGGCGGGGCACTGTAGAGGTCACTGTTATGGGGGATACTGTTGATATCTTTTTACTACACACGGAAACATGAAACGAAATAGATGAAATATACCCGTGCGAAGCCTGGTCCTTCTGCTAGTATATATATATATATTCATAGCTATAGAAATGTTTTAATTACATGCAATTACAAAGGTATTCAGATCCAGGTGGTGCTGATTTGAAAAGTATAGAATATTTTTCGTAGGGCAACCTCTTTAATCTACCAAGATAAATCCCCTTTACCATTCCTAAATAATGCCATAGCTAGGCAGATTTGCATTTCAAGGTCCTGAGAAAGATGAGTTACAATCATGTGGAGCTCTTATAAAGACTACAGAATACTAAGTCTAACGAGATAAATCCCTTCCCCCCCTTCCTATACAAATATAACCTCTACAACCTTTTGTAGAGACAGTTAATGAGAGAAATTGTCTGTTCTGTCGGAAACCTTCCCCATCTGTCAGAAATCTGTTAGATCATCCTCTCTAATGATAGGTGTTATTACTACAGAGTGTAAGGCTGTGTTCACATCACGTTTTCGCCCTATGTTTCACATATACATATGATGTATAAATTAAACGGCTGCCTCAGACAGATGTCATACAGTGGCTTCCTCACTATAGGGTTAAAAAAAAGTATACATTTTTTGCTGAACTCATAGCGTACTTTGCTGATGTTTGTGCATTCAATGTGATTAATCTGAGGCTGTGATCCAGGTGTTGGTAAATGTCTGGGACATGGCTTCAATAAATCGGTCTACTTCAGCGCATGAGGGATTATATGGCGAGTGATTGTATTCAAATCCTTTTCTGGAAAAAAAAAAGACCCCCATATGTGACAATCGGAGAGCAAGCATGCTCTGATTACATGCACAGAGGTCCATGTTTTTGCCCACATCTGTACTGGAGGATAATTCGGGAGCTCCCATTGCAGATTCCGTAAAGAATATACAACAGAATAGTACAGCAATGCTGCATCTCCTTGTCTGGATTTTCTAATAGAAACCAGATCCTATTACAATCAGTGCAGTTTGTGCATCAGGAGGCATCCATTTTATAGTCAGTGCGGTCTGTCAGATGGCGTCCATTTCTATCATTTGATGGAAATGTCTCTTCTATTATAATGGATGGTTTTGTGATTATTGTAAATTATTTTGTCATTACAATGTAACTCATACAATGTTCTGGTATAAATATAGAGAGAGATGCATTTGTAGATTCCAGTACATTGTACGTGGGAATACACTATACATGGGAAGGCTATTCTTGAGGTTTTTAGTCTGAAAAACTCCTTTTATTAATAGTCTGTGGCTCAATGCCTATAGAGGACATTTATCAAGACCGGTCTCGATTCCCCCTTCACAGCTGGAGAAAGCACCAAAATGATGTAGAGGCGCACGTCTCTCATAGATTTGTCTCATCATTCCTATGGCTGTGTGACATGCTTAAATCTACGTCAGCCACCTAACTGACTGATGTGAATAAAGATAAATGTGCCAGGCCTGCTCTCCCACCCTCTCCTACTCACGCCATGCCTTCTTTTCTCACCACTTCAGAAAGTGGTGTGAAGGGGAAAAAGTCGCAAATTTTGCTACAAAAGTGGTGAAATTGCAAAGTGTTTACCTGCAATGCAGAAGGTCCTTTGTTCAAGATCCAATAGTGATAGTTTTGTGATTATTGTAATTTATTTTATGCCATTACATTTTTTGCAATAATTAAAAAAAAAAATTGTAAAGTTATATTTCTGGTTTTATCCTCTTAAAAAACACCATAAAATGTACAGTCATATATAGAGAGATGTATCTTTAGATAACAGTACATTGTACATGGGAATAAATTATAAATAGGAATAATCTTATTGAGGTTTTTAGTCAGAGATAATCCTGCCCTTAATATCATAGAGCTCTGTGGCTCAATGCTTATAGTGGTAGCCTACAATGCAGAAGGTCCTGAATTCAAGACCAGGCTGTGACAAAATAGAGAATAAAATTTAAATATACAGGGGTATACTTATCCGCATAGTGCTGACTCCATATCCATTGATGTAGTCAGCAAGAGACCAGAACAGGGACTCCAAACTTATATATACAATCAGAGAACGGACTTTAAAGTGTAACTGTCATTAATTTTTTTTGTAATGTGTAGGGGCAGGACACTGACAATTCTTGTGAATTTGTACACTGTTATTAGAAAAATATAGTAGTTCTAAAGTGGCCAATTTTGTGCTCCCTGTCTTCTGTTTACTTAACTGTGGAGACACGCTTCACACTAATTGCTGCCCTCACTGCCTCTCTATCTCTATCTCTCTATATGTATATATATTGTAAGGGATCGTCTCTTATTCGGGGGTCATTCTCACAGAATTATCTTCACAAACACCGGGTTTCAGGTCCAAACAGTGCAATTTATTTGACACTCTTCAAACACCCCATGGCATAAAACAAAAGCCTGCCCGCCTGGGCTCTACCTAAACATAATAAACGTTGTATCCCTAACTCGGCTATACGATGGCGTTCACACATGGAACCAGGTGCGGCTTACCCCAGCCATACAATACTCCAGCCCTCAGGCTGTAACGAGTGCAGTACCTTTAGACGGGGGTTGTGGTCTAGCAGTCCTCCCGACTCTGACCTTTCAACGCTTGTTCCCGGGCATCACCGAGTCCCCCAAAGTCCAGGCTATTGCATAGCCTCTTGGCCCCTCAGCCTTGCCTTGCTGAGACCACACTGACAGAGCCTCAGCAGGCCTCTATCTGCACACTCTCCAGAGGGAGAGACCCCACCCATGTCCAACAAGAGGATTAAATAGCATCCCTGGACATGGGCATTGTCCAAAATCCCGGACTGGAGCATGGGGAACAGGCACCCACCCAGCACATTGCCTGTTCCCAGTAAAAGCCCGCCCTGGACTAGCTGGAGCCAGCTAAGCTAGTTATCTTGGTGTCCACCAACTAACTTAGTGGCCACCTATATGTAGGGCCTTTACTCCACCAAGGCCGGGCCCCTTGGTGACACGCTCCTGGTGCAAACAACACACCTTTTCCATGCTTTCCCGGGACTTTACTACACCCTTCCTATTCACATTGCCACATATCCCCCCCCCCCTCTGTTCAAACCTGTGGGGGTGAACACATGTACCAATCGGATGCTCGTGATAGGGCATCCGCATTATCCTGCCATCTTTCAGCTCAACTGTCCCCCTGGAAGATGTGGCCAACATCACAGGCTTCCCTTTATTCTGCCAGACCCAGGCCAGAAGAGCTCGGTTTGTCATAAACACTGCCTTCCTACCTAGTAGAAACTGTCTAAAGGCCTTCTGTCCCCAACTAAAGGCCAGATACTCTTTTCCTACTGTTTTCTGAGTGACAATAACATGCTCTCGCACTCTTTGATTCTTGCTCTCACGCACAGGCCTTTTCTTGTACTGCTGCACCTCTTGACTGTACTGTTTGCATAGTTGTTCCCAGTCATGGTTGTGTTCAGACCCTTTCTTCTTGGTTTCTGGAACATCCGGGGATTTCTCCCACTTCAAGACCTCGGCCTCAGACATGGAATCATATACTTGCATTCTTAGCTCCTCCATCTCATCAAGGTTGGAGGCACCGGGGACATCAGGGTCTTCACCAGACTCGACGTCTTCTGACAATCCCTGCAGAGGTTCACCCAGGCTATGGTTCTCCTTTTGGGCAGGATTCAGGAGAGCCAGCCCATCGGAGTAGACAGTACGCTCATACTGGTCATCAGTCCCCCTGTATTTCTTCCTCAGCAGACTGCTGGCTTTCTGGAAGGCATTGACAGCAGAGGGAATGTCTTTCATGACCAGGTCCTGGCCACACACCGCCACGAGTCTCTGGGCTTCCTCATCCACCTCAGCACCATCATCTGGTTCAGCAGATACATCTTCTATCTTCTTCTCTGCCTCGGCTGGCACCACAGCGCCACCATCTCCAGACCTATTCTTAACAGGCTTTGGCTTAGACTTGATGTCTTTCAGAGGACTTTCCTCAGGTTTCTCATTTTCCACCTGCTGCTCGAGAGCACGCTTAGGCTTCTCCCACTCATAGACGTTCTTCTCGACGTCCTCCATCTCTGCTCTGAGTTGCCTGTTCAGACTCTCAAAGGCGTCACACTCCTCAAGCGCTTTTTTAAGGGCTCTAGCCAAGAAGAGGGCCTTGGTCTTCTTCTTAGTTTTTCGCACCAGATTGTTAGCAGCGCCCCACTCTTGGGCCTTCTGTTCCAGCTGCTCTTCACTCTGTTCTGGTGTAACAGCAGTTGTAGAAGTACCACCATTCTTCCTTAGACTCTCTGTGGGATTTCCACCCATGGACTCTTCAAGCCCATTGTTGAGGTCTACTATAGACTTTTGTGTCTTTCTACAGTCTTTTCCCTTCCCCAGGACACCAGGCAGTAGACCCTTCAGTTCACTCATCTTTTTTGGGGTCTCCTCTTTTGACCCTTCTGCAGCCTTCTTTAGTGACTCCGTGACGACAGCTAGTCCCTTCTCTATCGTATCTAGGGCCCGTGTGGCGAGAGTGAGATCAGCCTCCTGTTTGCAGCTGTACTGTCCTGTCAGGTCATCTAAAACTGTCTGGATATGAGCTTCAGACACTAGGCTGACGTCACCCGACTGAACTCTCGTCTCGTCAGATATAACGGTCATCTGGTCGCTACTAGTAAACACTTTAGTTTGGCAGGACCTCGACATGGAAGCCTCGCTCTCTGAGTTGCTATCGGTCACAGAACGTGCGTTATATATACCGCTCGTGTCATTCTCAATCCTGCCCTCAAGGAGCACCGCTGAGCTAATCCCCACCTGGGACATTTTATTAATCATAGAAACCTGTGGAGACTGCATATCCACTTCTAGTACGTGTGGTACACCCTCTAGGACTGCCCCATGTACTTGCACATTTTTCACTACAGTGGGTTCCCCCAACTCGGTGCTCTCAACATTTATCGGCATTTTTACAACTTCTACATTTTTACCACCATGGGACGCTTCTCCCCTGTCTATAACCTGCAATGTAAAAAGCATGTCATCAGCACATCCTTCACAAAAATCCGCATTAACATTATGTATTTTGGCCAACACAGTACCATCACTTTGCACCTTATCAGCGCCACTGTTTTTAATGGTCACTTCACTTAAAAAGCAATGGTTTATCTGCATTTCCCTTATACCTTCATTTAAAGGGACAGTTATAGGTTCTGCAGGGGCCTCATCACTTTCTATAGAAGTGTCTCCAGTGCCCCCAATATCACAGAACATCATTCTCTCATGTACAAGCACATTTATGGCATCAAGATCACAAGTCCCAGTTCTCACGGGAGTCTCACCCTCAGTGAGAACCACTGAATAGTCTGTATTATCCTTAGAATTGTCCCGCACATTTAATAATCTGCCAGTCTCAGAGGCGGCTATCATGCCATCTCTTACCCGGACTAGCATGGGATCTCTGACTTTCGCCATCCCAAATCTAGCCTTGGTCACAGGTACTTTAGGCAACACCATAACCTTCTCCTGTGTAGATCCTTGCAAGGCAGCAGCCACAACAGGCTTACCAGTCTGTTCAGACACAGCATTTTTCACATAGTCATTCATTTTTGAGACAGTTTCTCGCGTTAGTGCTTCATCACTCACCGGCCCGGCAGGGAGCAACTGCCGCCGGCTTACTGTCACAACATTATCAACGGGAACAGTCTTACCAGCAATGTCACGGGATTGGCAGTCTCAGGAGACGAGGATCTTCCCCTGACACCTCTACCGAGTTCACCAGCCTTCTCTTGGTTCTTGGTATCCCGAACACCAGCAGACTCCTTACTGTAACCGTTGCCACTAGTAACAACATGGCCTGGAGTCACAATTTTTTCTGGATGGTCCCTCCAACCGCATCCTTGAGGACTCTGTGTACAGTCGCAAGGAAAATAGGCACTCCTGAGAAACGCACCACTCTCCACCTTCCTGTCTTCCTGACGGTTGCCCTCGGCAACTGCACATATCTGCTGTTTATCCGGTTCTCCGCTCCACAGCTGCCAGAATAATGGAAAGTCTTTGCCGAGCACAAACTCCACTTCCAGAGTCTCACATTTTAAGAGCTTGCATTGTACAGAACCATAGTCTGTTACAAAGGTCAGTGACACGGTGACATCTGTCTCTGGCCCCCTCTCTAGAAAGTCCAGTACTTCGGGCATGACCCGAGACACCTGCTGGCGGGAGTCTAGTGTAACCCACATTGGTATTCCCCCGATCTCCAACTCGCGGGACTTTTCCCATGGGCTCCACCAATTTGCAGCCATTTTCTTTGCTTCTGGCCCTTTAAATCCACGCACAGCTTGCAGCCCAGAAAAAAACTGTCCACAAACACATGAGCAGCACTTGCTCCACTGCACAAAACAGGCTTCCGGCCCTTTAAATCACTGCACAGCAATTAATAAAAATTCAACGACATTTTTGAAAAAAAGACATTTTTCACTTTCTGTTGTAAATTTTTTTTAAAAAAAACTACATTTCTATATAAATTTTTCTCTAAATTTATTGTTCTACATGTCTTTGATAAAAAAAAAATCCAATAAGTGTATATTTATTGGTTTGGGTAAAAGTTATAGCGTTTACAAACTATGGTGCAAAAAAGTGAATTTCTGCATTTTGAAGCAGCCCTGACTTTCTGAGCACCTGTCATGTTTCTTCAGGTGCTAGAATGCCAGGATAGTATAAATACCCCCCAAATGACACCCCAAAGTATTCGCGGAGGGGCATGGTGAGTTCATGTATAATTTCATTTTTTTTCACAAGTTGAAAAATGAAAATGACACTTTCTGAGGAAAAAAATATATATAAAGTTTCAATTTCTGCTAACTTCTGGCAAAAAAAAAAAAAAATCTCAGACGGACTCACTATGCCCCTCAGTGAATACCTTGGGGTGTCTACTTTCCGAAATGGGGTCATTTGTGGGGTGTGTTTACTGTTCTGGCATTTTGGGCGGGGCTAAATTGTGAGCAGCCATGTAAAACCTAAAGGTACTCAATGGAATTTGGGCCCCTTTGCGCACCCAGGCTGCAACAAAGTGTCACTCATGTGGTATAGCCGTACTCAGGAGAAGTAGGGCAATGTGTTTTGGGGTGTATTTTTACATATACCCATGTTGGGTGAGAGAAATATCTCTGTAAATTGTCAACTTTGTATAAAAAAATGTAAAAAGTTGTTTACAGAGAGATTTCTCACATAAAGTATGGGTATATATAAAAATACACCCCAAAACACATTGCCCTACTTCTCCTGAGTACAGCGATACCACAAAGGGGCCTCTAATCCTAAACTTGTGGGGTATTTATACTGCCCTGGCATTTTAGGGGCCCTAAAGCGTGAGAATCCAAATGCGTAAAAATGCCCTGTGAAAACCTAATCTTGGCTGCAAAAAAGTGTCACTCATGTGGTATTGCCGTACTCAGGAGAATTAGGGCAATGTGTTTTGGGGTGTATTTTTATATATATCCATACTTTGTGTGAGAAATATCGCTGTAAACGACAACTTTTTAAATTTTTTTATACAAAGTTGTCAATTTACAGAGATGTTTCTCTCACCCAGCATGGGTATATGTAAAAATACACCACAAAACACATTGCCCTACTTCTCCTGAGTATGGCGATACCACATGTATGACACTTTTTTGCAGCCAAGATGCACAAAGGCGCCCAAATTCCAATGAGTACCTTTTAGGAGGGCATTTTTACGCATTTTTACGCATCCCTGTAAAACCTAAAGGTACTCGTTGGAATTTGGGCCCCTTTGCGCACCCAGGCTGCAAAAAAGTGTTACTCATGTGGTATCTCCGTACTCAGGAGAAGTAGGGCAATGTGTTTTGGGGTGTATTTTTACATATACCCATGTTGGGTGAGAGAAATATCTCTGTAAATTGACAACTTTGTATAAAAAAAATTAAAAAGTTGTCGTTTACAGCGATATTTCTCACACAAAGTATGGATATATATAAAAATACACCCCAAAACACATTGCCCTACTTCTCCTGAGTACGTCGATACCACATGAGTGACACTTTTTTGCAGTCAAGATGCGCAAAGGGGCCCTAAAACCAATGAGTACTTTTAGGATTTCACAGGGCATTTTTACGCATTTGGATTCTCACGCTTTAGGACCCCTAAAATGCCAGGGCAGTATAAATACCCCACATGTGACCCCATTTTGGAAAGAAGACACCCCAAGGTATTCCGTGAGGAGCATGTCAAGTTCACAGAAAAAAAATTTTTTGGCCCAAGTTAGCGGAAATATATATATATTTTTTTTTACAAAGTCTCATATTCCACTAACTAGGGCTGAAATGATTACTTGATTTAATCGAGTAATTCGACACAAAAAAATCCTCGATGCAATTTTTTTCCATCGAGGATTCGTTTGTGTCATGTGACCATGGAGCGGGAGGGCAGCACTTGCTATTACTTACCGCTCCGTGGTCACCCGTCAGGTCATAGTGCACGTAAGCGTGCCCTATGACCCGACACTGTGCAGAGCGCCTGGCAGCAGAGGAGGCGGTGCACACAGGAGAGAAGGAGTCGCTCTCTCCCTCCCTCTGTGCTGCGCTGCCAGTGAGGAGATACGGGGGGGCGAAGGAGGGGCGGGCGCACTGCGCCACCAATGACAGGACCTTACATTGTCCGGTCTTACTAACTAGCAGCTACATGGAGCGGCGCCCGGGATGTCCCTGCACTTACAATTATCCCTGGGCGCCGTTCCGTTCTCCCCACTGTGGGCCAGTTACAGTTTCGTGCTCCATGTGCCAATTACTAATATCGGACCAATGGGGAGAAGACATCACCTTCTCTGTGGGCGTTTCTTCTCCCTGCGCTGTCCAATCGCGTCACAGTGCAGGGAGAAGGAACGCCCAAAGAGCTGATGTCTCCTCCCTATTGCTCCGATATTAGTAATTAGCATATGGAGCAGGAGACTGTAACTGGCCCACAGTGGGGAGAACCGAGCGGCGCCCAGATTTAATTGTAAGTGCAGGGACATCCCTGGGCGCCGCTCTATGTAGCTGCTAGTTAGTAACGCCGGACCATGAAAGGTCCTTTTGTAATCTTTAATACAGGAGGCAGGGAGCTGCAATCAGCGGCAGTTAACCCCTCAGGTGCCGCCGATCTGCTGCCTGCCGCCTGTATTAAAGGTTAATTTTCATTGGTGGCGCAGTGCGCCCTCCCCCCAGTATTAAAATCGTTGGTGGCAGTGGCCACAGAGCAGAGTCCCCTCCCCCCTCGTTGGTGGCAGTGGCCAGAGAGCAGAGTCCCCTCCCACCTCATTGCTCTGTGGCCACTGCCACCAGAGTCCCCTCCCCCCTCATTGGTGGCAGTGGCCACAGAGGAGAGTCCCCCTCCCCCCTCATTGGTGGAAGTTCTGGTTGGAACCCCAGCAGTGTTATAACTGGGCTCCGATCGGTTACCATGGCAGCCAGGACGCTACTGAAGGCCTGGTTGCCATGGTAACATTTTTATTAGATTACTCGATTAATCGTAAAAAATAATCGATAGAATACTCGATTTCTAAAATAATCATTTACTGCAGCCCTACCACTAACTTGTGACAAAAAATAAAATTTTACATGAACTCACCATACCCCTCACGGAATACCTTGGGGTGTCTTCTTTCTAAAATGGTGTCACATGTGAGGTGTTTGTACTGCCCTGGCATTTGAGGGTCTCTGCAATCATTACACGTATGGCCAGCATTAGGACTTTCTGCTATTCTCCTTATATTGAGCATACGGGTAATGAGATTTTTTTTTTCCGTTCAGCTTCTGGGCTGAAAGAAAAAATGAACGGCACAGATTTCTTCATTCGCGTCGATCAATGTGGATGAAAAAATCTCAGCCAAAATCAGTGAGTGCGGTGGGCTGGGCGCTAGCTACCTCACAAGTCACTGGCGGTGATAAGGGACCCTTAGGCCCCATTCACACGTCCGCAATTCTGTTTGCGGAACGGAATTGCAGACCCATTCACTTCTATGGGGACAGACTTTGTCCCGCTCGGATCCGGAATTACAGATCCGCGCTTCCGGGTCTGCACTTCTGTTCCGCAAAAATATAGAACATGTCCTATTCTTGTCTGCAATTGCGGACAAGAAAAAGCATTTTCTATATAGTTCTGGTAATGTGCGGATCTGCAAAATGCAGGTGCACATTGTCGGTGTCCGTGTTTTGAGGATCCGTGAATCCACGGATCCGCAAAACACATATGGACGTCTGAATAGAGCCTTTCAGGGGGTGATCAGCGACAGGGGGGTGATCAGGGAATCTAGATGAGGTGATCAAGGGGTTAATAAGTGAGGGGGGGGTTAGTGTAGTGTTTGGTGCAACTTTACATAGCTACCTGGTCCTCTGGTGGTCGAATCCAGCAAATGGGACCACCAGAGGACCAGGTAGCAGGTATATCAGACGCTGTTAACAAAACAGTGTCTGATATACAGGTTTGATGCGATTTATTTCGCATCTTCAGCCTGCCAGCGATTGATCATCGCTGGCAGGCTGTAGTAAAACTGCTGAGACGCGCGGCACTGTGAATGCGCGCGTTCACAGGAAGTCTCGCGCCTCGTGAGATGACGCGCCGATGTGTTAAACCAGAACTACAGGACCGCCCGTCGGACGCATCCGTGCATTAGGCGGTCCTGTAGTGGTTAAAGTTGGTGTTATGTTTGCTTTGAGAATTTGCTGGAATTTCATTGAATACATTCTTCCCTCTGCCCGTGAAATGTTCCACATGCCATTGGCTGCAACTCAACCCCAACGCATGATTGATCCACCCTTATACTTAATGGTTCGAGAGGTGTTCTTTTCATAAAATTCTGTGCCCTTTTTTCTCCAAACGTACCTTTGCTCATTGTGGCCAAAGAGTTCTAGTTTAACTTCATCGGTCCACAGGACTTGTTTCCAAAATGCATCAGGCTTGTTGTTGATGTTCTTTTGCAAACTTCTGATGCTGAATTTTGTGATGAGGACACAGAAAAGGTTTTCTTCTGATGACTCTTTCATGAAGGCCATATTTGTGCAGGTGTCACTGAACAGTAGAACAGTGTACCACAGCTCCAGAGTCTGCTAAATCTTCCTTAAAGTCTTTTGCAGTCAAGCTGGCATTCTAATTTGCCTTTCTAGCAATTCTTTGAGCAGCTGTCTCTCAAATATTTCTTGGTCTTCCAGACCTTCTCTTGAGCTCCACTATTCCCAGTTAAATGGCATTTCTTAATAACATTTCAAACTGAGGAAATTGCAATCTGAAAACGCCTTGCCATCTTCTTACAGCCTTCTCCTGCTTTGTGGGCCTCAACCATTGTGTTAGGCAGCTGCTTAGAAGAACCCATGGCTGCTGTTTTAGGACAAGGTTAGAGTAGTCTGGGTATTTATAAACATAGTACATAAGGCCGAAAAAAGACATCTGTCCATCCAGTTCCGGCTGTCATCCTGCTAGTTGATCCAGAGGAAGGCAAAAAAAAACCTGTGAGGTAGAAGCAAATTTTCCCCACTTAAGGGGAATAAAAAATTCCTTCCCGACTCCACTTAGGCAATCAGAATAACTCCCTGGATCAACGACCCATCTCTAGTAGCTATAGCCTGTAATATTATTATACTCCAGAAATACATCCAGGCCCCTCTTGAATACTCGCCATCGCCATCTCCGCAGGCAGAGCGTTCCATAGTCTCACTGCTCTGACCGTAAAGAATCCTCTTCTATGTTTGTGTGCAAACCTTCTTTCCTCCAGACGGAGAGGATGTCCCCTCGTCGCAGTCCTGGGGATAAATAGATGATGGGAGAGATCTCAGTACTGACCCCTGATATATTTATACATAGTTATTAGATCTCCCGTCAGTCGTCTTTTTTCTAAAGTAAATAACCCTAATTTGGGTAATCTTTCAGGGTACTGTAATTGCCCCATTCCAGTTATTACTTTAGTTGCCCTCCTCTAAACCCTCTCCAGCTCTGCTATGTCTGCCTTATTCACAGGAGCCCAGAACTGTACACAGTACTCCATGTGTGGTCTGACTAGCGATTTGTGAAGTGGTAGGACTATGTTCTCATCACGTGCGTCTATGCCCCTTTTGATGCAACTGATTATCTTATTGGCCTTGGCGGCAGCTGCCTGACGCTGGTTTTTGCAGCTTAGTTTGCTGTTTTTTTAAATTCCTAAATCCTTTTCCATATCAGTGTTACCAAGTGTTTTACCATTTAGTATGTACGGGTGACTTGCATTATTCCTTCCCATGTGCATAACTTTACATTTGTCACTGTTAAACCTCATCTGCTACTTATTTGCCCAAGCCTCCAATCTATCCAGATCCCTATGTAGCAGTATATTGTCCTCTTCAGAGTTAATTACTTTACACAGTTTAGTGTCATCTGCAAAAAATGATATTTTACTATGCAAGCCTTCTACAAGATCATTCATAAATATATTGAAAATAATAGGGCCCAGTACTGACCCCTGACCACTAGAGACAGTGACCCAATCTGAGTGTGTACCGTTAACAACCACCCTCTGTTTTCTGTCACTCAACCAGTTACTTACCCACTTACAGACATTTTCTCCCAGCTTGAACATCCTCATTTTATATACTAACCTTTTATGTGGTACAGTGTCAAATGCTTTGGAGAAGTCCAGATATACGACATCCATTGATTCGCCGTTGTCAAGTCTAGAACTTACCTCCTCATAGAAACTGATTAAATTCGTTTGGCATGACTGATCCCTTATGAATCCATGCTAATTTGGCATTATTTGGTTTGAAATTTGCATCACCTGGCCTTTCCTAACGATGATTGTGTATTTAAGGTCAGAGACCTTGGTCAAAGTTATCTGAGCGCTCAAATCTCCTTGGGTTTCCATACTTTTGTAGGGTAATCCTTTCCTTTTTCCCTCTAATATTGTACAAAAACAATACACCAATATTGGTTAAAATGTTGAAAAGTATGTTTCAGCTTTAATTTTATGCTCTTTGGAGATCCTTTCAGCTTGATTAATTGTTCACATTAACAGCAATTTTAACCAGGGTTGCCCAAACTTTTGCATGCCAAAAGGAACGGTTAACATGGAAACCTGTCACCATGAAAGTGTAGTGTAGTGTGTGTTATAGAGAAGGAGGAGTCGAGCAGATTGATATATAGCTTTGTGGTAAAAGATTAAGTAAAACTTGGATTTCATCATTGCAGCAATTTAAATTAATGAAATACAAGTTATACCGAATCTTTTCCTACAAAACTACAGATCAATCTGCTTAGCTCCTCCTGCTCTATAACTTGCTGTCTTCAGCTTCAGTTCAGTGTTACATAGTTGTTATTAAGGTTAGAAAAAGACAAAAATCCAACCTGTAATCCTGCTATATTGATCCACGGAACAAATCCCTGGATCAATGTCCATCTTCTTTTTAAGAAGGGTTAAGCCAAAGGGAAAGAGTGTGTAGAACAAGATCTCTATACATTGACATAAGCGTCAATGTTATTTTGAATTAAAAAGTAATCTAAACCTTTTTTGAAACCATCTACTATATTTGCTGTGACCAGTTCCTGTGGCAGGCTATTTCAGAGATTCACAGATCTTACTGTAAATGACTCCATTTTTCTTTTCTCCAGTGTGACCAGTTCCCCTTAACTTGTTCAGCTATATAAAATTTGTTCTGTAGAAGGTACTGTTTGACATTTATTGCTGATATATGGTTATATTTTCCCTGTTAACAATATATATAATAGTATAATTATTGAAAGAGGTAAAATTACTTAACAGTTAAATCAACTGCAGATCAATTTGTTTGATGGGTTGTGACTTAAAGGGTTTCTGTCGTCAAGTTTTGACATTATAAGCTGTCTGACATTAGCTATGTGCTAATGTCAGAGCAGCTTGATAATGTCTTTTTTTATAAAAATCCGATTTATATTCAGGCCAAAAAACGTACTTTTATAATATGTAAATATGTAAATTAGCCTCTAGGAGCAGGGGGGCGTTGCCCTGCTCCTAGAAGCTCCGTGCGGCAACCTGCTGGCCCTTCTTACTTTGAGTGACAGTGTCGGGCAGCGATCCTCCGGCACTGTCTCCTTGTGAAATCCTGCGCCTGCACGGCCGCTCTGTATTCGGCGCAGGCGCGGTGAGCAGAGGACAGCAGGCACCAGCGTCCTGGCTGTTGTGCAACTGACATGAAAAATTGATGAATTTGATTGGCAGTTATTTCTAGACCCACCCTTCTGAGAACACCCACAGGATGGTAAGTCCCCAGCTAAAATAATGTCCCCCATAGTGTAGAAATATTTTTTTTTTACTGCCCCCAGCTTTAATAATGACCCAATATAGGCCCCCATCTTAAATAATCTACCTCATAGCGTAGGATTTTTTTTTAACCTAAGAATGCCCCCAATGTAGCGCCACATCTTAAGTAATTTCCCCATGGTTTAAATCCCCCATAGTGGCCCACAGCAGTTGTTGTTTTGTTGATTTTAAAAAAAAAATCCTCACCTTATCCACTTGCTCGCGCTGCAGCAGTCTCAAAGGACCTGCGATGTGTGCGATGACGTCACTGAGTGCTCCCACATGGTTACGTCCTCACTCATATCGTAGGTCTTTTGACAGGTCCTGCTCAATGAAGAGAGAAGAGACTGCCGCAGCACGAGCAAGTGGATGAGGTGAGGTTTTGTATTTTTTTAACACCTAAATGGCCATAAAGATGAAGTCTATCCTTTTTTTTAATGGCCGTTAGACGGGTGCACTCCTGTCAATCCGCCGTTAAAAACGGTCCCATTAATTTCAATGGGGTCCGTCTGGCCGTGGAAACGGCCAAAAATAGGACATGTCCTATTTTTGGACGGACACTATTCACTGGCCATTAAAAGAACGACCATGTGAATAGCCCCATAGACTTTCAATGATGCTAAAAATGGCCTCGTGACGGCCATTACTTAACCGGCCGTCACACGGCCATTATTCACTATCATGTGGATGAGGCCTTAGTAAAGTCTATAGCAACACTGTCTGTAAGTATTAACTATGTAGTGTTTAGCTTACCTTTCACTATTATTTGGAGTAGATATGGAATTTAAACTCTTCCCAATATTTCATTATGATCTACCAAATTTAAGCACGAAAATCTGCATCTGTTATGTAGCTAACATTAAGGAGCCACTCCCATGTTTTGTTTAGTTTTTTTCAGACTTGCATTTCAAATAGATATTAAACCTCCTTTACTAATAAAGTTACATTTTTAGATTAGTTTATGCAGAAATTCACATCTTCATTTTCAGTTACTTCATCATGTGACATAAATAGGAATGACTGTTTTGTCCTTATACTTATGTCTTCCCCAGGAAGCCAGTTTCTCTCCTTCCTGTGCAGATAGAAACTACAGGCAGAATATGAAGGAAGATTGTCATCTGCTGTATCTCCTCCCCTCTGCAGCTCTTCATTCCTCTCACTACAGTGCCCACCTCCTCCACACCAGCATAGAATGCTTACAATCACTAAGCTACAAGGACCTTTTGACATCACTTGGTCATGTGACCAGATGAAGTCACATGGGCTACTCTTGGCAGATAAATAAAACAACCATCAAATGCATAGATCTATGTTATGTATTTTGTAAGCCCCTTTAATTATATTAGGAAAATAAACATAATTTAATGTTCTGATTATTGGAAATCTGAAAATGGGTCACGTGACTGAGTGACATCATATGCTCCTGTCAGGATGATGAGAATACAGACTGCCTGGAGGAGGATCATTGGGCATTTAAGGAGAGTGTAAATGCCTAATGATCCTCCACCTCCTGGCAGTCCCTTAGGACAGCAGTATTCTGGGACTTGTTGGCAAGACTGCAGCCACATGGGAAGTATGGTAATTTTGAAACAACAGCAGGAACCATTTTAAATGAATATAGTAGATAGAAAAGGCAGATAAAGATGGCAGACAAGCACAGGAAATGCAGAAAGAAGACTTGTAGTAGGGATGAAGCAGCAGTAAGAACTGTTCTGATATACTTGTAGACATATCTTTTAGGTTTGAAAAAAAAAATAGAAATAGGAGTGCTTCTTTAAATATAGACTTCTCCGGCTATTGTAAACAGTACATATAATTTTCTAACCCCTATGTTTTCCCTCACAGGTGGAAGCACACGGACTCCATAATTTAACACACTGTGATGTCCCTGGAGGGAACATATCTATAGATTCCTACACCTGGGCAGAGATGGCCACGGAGCAGAGGCTACTTGCTAATATAATGTCTTACCTGGACTTGGAGAGACGATTGATACAAGTGATTGAAGAACAGGGTGATAGCTTGTTGCAAGGAGAGGGTACTCTCCATAGTGGTCTTCATAGCATTCTAAGACAAGTGTCAGCTTTGAGGTCTCAGCTAGAGCACCTTGGAATAACAATGGGCATAAAGAAAGAATTAGATGAAGACATAGATGAAGTGTATAGCGGATCAGGAGTAGTCTTTGAGAGGAAGGTCAGGGGTTATCATGTTCTGAGGGAGCTAGCAATCTGGGCAGTGAGAAGCATTAGAGATTTACAAAAATTCCAGAGGGAGAAGGGAAACCTGGCCATCAGGGCTGAGACATCAAGAGAAACGAGTGAATAATAAACTATAGCGGGAACTTAGACACTGGGTACAGCAATAGGGCAGAAGACATTATAGGAACCTGGACATATGATCTCAAGGCTAACCCTGTGTAACTAAGAACTCAGTCTCTCCCCTGTGGGGCTAACTTAATGTGAACTACTACTGAAATCCCTTCTCACAGCTTTTAGGCTCCTCCTCCCCTCTTCACAGTTAGATTCTGTTGAAGATATAATGTCTCCCCTATTTAAAGAAGTGCAGATATATTGTAGGTGCAGTATGCAGTGATTATCTGCAGTTATAAACCTCCTGACTCACACTGTCTATATTTTCTGTGTGTGCTTACTCCATTGTAGTTCTATGGGATCCAGTTTCACCTACTTATACAATTTTACCTACTTATACAGTTGTGCTTAAAACTTTGTGAAGCTTTAAGACGTGATAGCGGATCATTTTCAATAAATAAATTACTGATTCTAATATTTTTGTCTGATTTGGTTATCTTTATCTACTTTTAGGGCTACCTGAGGAGGTGGTGATGGTAAATTCACTAAAAGAGTTCAAGAGGGGCCTGGATGTATTTCTGGAGTGTAATAATATTACAGGTTATAGATATTAGATTTCTGGAGATGTCGTTGATCCAGGAAGTTATTCTTATTGCCTGATTGGAGACGGGAATGCATTTTTTTTACCCCTAAAATTTGGAAAGATTTGCTTGTACCTCACAGACATGGGGTGGGAGGAGGGGTATCTGGATCAACTTGCAGGGGGAACTGAATGGACAGATATTTTTTTTTCCAGCCTTACAAATTATGGGGGTGATTTACTGGTGTAAAGTAGAAGTGGCCTAGTTGCCCATAGCAACCAATAAGATTCCACCTTTCATTTTGCAAAGAAACTGTAAATAATGAAAGGTGGAATCTGGTTGCTATGGGCAACTAAGCCACTTCTACTTTACACCAGTTTGATAAATCTTCCCCTATGTTACTATGTTGTGTGAAAATATAGCTTTAGGTTAAACGTGTGCAGAAATATAAAAAATTCTGAAGGATTCACAAACTTTTATGCCCCACAATTTCCTTGAATCAACAAAGGTTCCCAGATCTTCCACTGTCAACTCTGTTCCCAGCACTTCTACTTTTTGCTTGATCTGTATATAGGAGAGTGTTTCCTATCTTAACGGGATACATGTGGTTCATGGAGGTACTGGCTTACTGCCTTATTTCAGTAGTGAAGCCCGACCCCTTCTCTGTCACTGTTGATGCATAGAAAGGGAAGGAGCTGGCTTAGCTTAAGTATTGCAGTACTGCAGCAACTAGCTCTGTCCAATACTAAAAAACAGTTGATCATTAGGGGTTCCAGGAGTCAAACCGCTACCAATTACTGGTTGATTAGCTAACCTAGGGCTCAGTTATCAATATAAAAAGTCCTGGAAAACACTGTTACCCTTTTAGTACCGGACCACTTTTCACCTTAAATCCCAGGCCGATTTTTACAAATTTGACGTGTCACTTTATGTGGTAATAACTTTGGAACGCTTTTACTTATCCAAGCCATTCTGAGATTTTCTCATGACACATTGTACTTCATGACAATGGTAATTTTAAATCTATATATTTCACCTTTATTTATACGCTTCAACCCCCCTAGCTTAAACACCCTTAATGACCAGGCCACTTTTTACAATTCCGCACTGCACTACTTTCACCATTTATTGCTCCGAATGTGTGACACTTTTTTGCAGCCAAGATGCGCAAAGGGGCCCTAAAACCAATGAGTACCTTTAGGATTTCACAGGCCATTTTTAAGCATTTGGATTCTCACGCTTTAGGACCCCTAAAATGCCAGGACAGTATAAAAACCCCACAAGTGACCCCATTGCGGAAAGAAGACACCCCAAGGTATTCTGTAAGGGGTATGGCGAGTTCGCAGAAAAAAAAAATTTGGCACAAGTTAGCGGAAATTTTTTTTTTTTTTTTTTACAGTCTCATATTCCACTAACTTGTGACAAAAAATAAAATTTTGCATGAACTCCCCATACCCCTCACGGAATACCTTGGGGTGTCTTCTTTCTAAAATGGGGTCACATCTGAGGTGTTTGTTCTGCCCTGGCATTTGAAGGTCTCCGCAATCATTACACGTATGGCCAGCATTAGGAGTTTCTGCGATTCTCCTTATATTGAGCATACGGGTAATGAGATTTTTTTTTTCCGTTCAGCCTCTGCGCTGAAAAAAAAATAAAAATGAACGGCACAGATTTTTTCATTCGCATCGATCAATGTGGATGAAAAAATCTCTGCCAAAATCAGTGACTGCGGTGCGGTGGGCTGGGCGCTAGTTACCTAACAAGTAGCTAACTAACTGGCGGTGATAAGAGACCCTTATGCCCCATTCACACGTCCGAAATTCTGTTTGCGGAACGGAATTGTGGACCCATTCATTTCTATGGGGACAGACTTTGTCCCGCTTGGATCCGGAATTACGGATCCGCGCTTCCGGGTCTGCACTTCCGTTCCGCAAAAATATAGAACATGTCCTATTCTTGTCCGCAATTGCGGACAAGAAAAAGCATTTTCTATATAGTTCTGGCAATGTGCGGATCTGCAAAATGCGGAAAGCACATTGTCGGTGTCCGTGTTTTGTGAATCCACGGATCCGCAAAACACATATGGACGTCTGAATGGAGCCTTACAAGGGGTGTGATCAATGACAGGGGGGTGATCAGGGGGTCTAGATGGGGTGATCAAGAGGTTAATAGTGGGGGGTTGGTGTAGTGTTTGGTGCAACTTTACAGTGTTACCTGGTCCTCTGGTGGTCGATCCCAGCAAATGGGACCACCAGAGGACCAGGTAGCAGCTATATCAGACGCTGTTCACAAAACAGCGTCTGATATAGCTGTTTGATGCGATTTAATTCGCATCTACAGCCTGCCAGCGATGGATCATCGCTGGCAGGCTGTAGCTCAACTGCCGAGACGCGCTTCACTGTGAACGCGCTCGCGTTCACAGGAAGTCACGGCTCTCGCGAGATGACGTGCCGATGCGTCGTCTCAGAGCTACAGGACCGCCCGCAGGAGGCATCCCTGCGTTAGGCGGTCCTGTAGCGGTTATAAAACTAGCTAAAGAACCTGGCTTCGCCTGGGTATATTTAATGTATTTCATTTAATGTTTGTGTGTCATTAAGATATCAACAGTATCCACTATAACAGTGACATCTACAGCACCCCGCCCCTTAATAGTGACCTCCACAGCCCCACCTCCTTAACACAGCACCCCCCACCCCCCACAGTGCCTCTTCCCTTAAAATGGGACCTCCACAGCAGCCCACCCCCCTTAACTTTGACCTTTACAGCAGCCTTCCCCTTTAACAGTGAGTTTCACAACACACCACCCCCTTGACAGTGACCTCTACAGGGGCCCTCCCCCTAACAGTGGCCTTTACAGCAATCTGCCCCTTAACACTGACCTCCATAGCAGACCATTCTCCTAACTGTGACCTCCACAGCAGCCTGCCCCTAGTGTGGCCAGAGGTCCAGTTTTAGGCCGGACAGTTCAGCTTTTAGACTCCATGTCCTCCATCTGGTGCAGGGCCTGGACAGACACATCAATGTCCTTTTGAACAGCTCACTCTCAGAAAACAGCACTGTGCATTCTAAGCATGAGCTGCAAGGAGAAAGTCACCCTCACTCCCACCCCTGCAGCTGGCAGAAGTCGATTTTTAACTTCAGTCGGCTGCGTAGGGCAGGGGGTGTGGCCTAACTAGGTCAGGGTTGTCGCTTAGCGGTACCTAGAAGTTGTTTTTTAACTTCATTCTTTCAATCCCTGTTGGCTGAGTGGGAGAGTCGTGGCCTAACTGGATCGGGGGCATGTCCTTTTGAACAGCTCACTCTAAGACACCAGTACTGTGCTGTCTGAATGTGAGCTGCAGGGAAAAAGTCACCTTCCCTCCCACCTCTGCAGCTGACAGAAGTTGGTTTTTAACATTTTTTTTAATCCCTGTTGGCTGAGTGGGAGGGGGCGTGGCCTAACTAGATCGGGGTGTGGCTTAGCGGGACCTGGGGGCAGGGTTTTAAGGGTGACTTGAATGGCCACCCCATCTGCCCCCTGAACTGTGACCTTCACAGCACTCTGCTCCCTTAACAGTGTCATCCACAGAGTTGTTATAGAAACCTCAGGAAATAAGGTACTAAGTGCTATTAGGCCATGGCTTTACTTCAATAGCGATTATTCTGGTGACAGATTTTCTTTAAAGCTCATCTAGAGCAGTGAAGAAACATGGCTGGGTTATTATGGTTATCTGGAGTAAAACTGTGTGTGGAGACAAACTGCCATCGAGCTTCTATTGGCTTATAAGGGTCATGTGACCAGTCTTCTATTGGCTAATGCATTTTTTGGAAATATCTCAGAAACGGTATGTCCCAGAGAGCTGAGACCTGGTCTAAAACATTCCCGGACACCTGATGTACCTGTGTGCCAAATTTCTTGATAGTAAATTTAACGGTGCAGATTCCTTTAGCGGATATACATACATACACTCAGCTTTATATATTAGACAATCCCAAAACGTGGAAAAATTCACAATTTTCTAAATTTTTATTTCTCTACTTTTAACCCCTTAGTGACCACCCATATGCCTCTTTACGGCGGTCACTAAGGGGCCTTAGGCTGGGCTGCCGCGTTTTTACAGGGAGACGCGGGGAGTGCGGACCCAGCTCTCACATGAGAGCCGGGGCCCTGCTCTAACAGCCCGGATCGGCAGGAGTGCCGATCCGAGCTGTTTAACCCTTTACATGCCGGGCGCAATGTCAGGGCCTGAGCGTGTCTTCACTGATTTCCAGCAGGCTGTGCCTATCTGGCGCAGCCTGCTGGTCAATCTTGGAATAGCATTGCTATTGAAATGTAATGCTATTGCTATTGAAATGTAAAAGCGCATTTTTTTATTTTATGGAATTTTTTAAATTTAATAAATGTGTTTTTTTCTTTTTTTTTTTTACCACTTAATAGTCCCACAAGGGGACTATAACATACAGTATTTTGATTTCTTTTAAAATGTAATGCATTAGCATTACATTTTAAAAGAAATCAAAATACTGTATGTTATAGTCCCCTTGTGGGACTATTAAGTGGTAAAAAAAAAAAAGAAAAAAACACATTTATTAAATTTAAAAAATTCCATAAAATAAAAAAATGCGCTTTTTTTCCATTTGAAAATACGATTTTCAATGCAAAAAAAAAAACCTCCCCCATATGTTTGGTATTGTCACGTCCGTAATGACCCAGCTATATAAATATCACACAAATTATCCGCTACTGTGAACGCCGTAAAAAAAATAAAATAAAAAATTGCTAATTTACACTGACAAAACGTAATAACAAGCGATCAAAAAGTTCCACCTACTCTAAAATGATATCAATGAAAAATACAAGTCGTCCCGCAAAAATCAAGTCCTCACTCAACTCCATAGAATTTTTTTTTAAAAAGTTATGGGTCTTGGGAAGCGCCAATCTAAAATCATTTTTTTCTTTAACTATATGTATTTGATATCACTGTAATCGTACAGGCCAAGAGAATAAAGATATTATGTTATTTATACTGAAAAATGAAGATTTTTTTTCCCATCTTCCTCCCAGAAAGAGTTAATAAAAGTTGATCAGAAAGTTGTGTGTACCCCAAAATGGCGTCATTAAAAACTACAACTTGTCCCACAAAAAACAAGCTGTCATAAAGCTATATAGACGGAAAAATAAAAAAGTTATAGCTCTTGGAACGCGACGACCGAAAAAAGGAAGAAAAACGCTTGGTCATAAAGGCCCAAACAGGCTTGGTCACTAAGGGGTAATACCTCAGAAAACAGTTATCAATCAACATTCCCCATATGTCTGCTTTACGTTGGCATAATTTTGTTAATGTCATTTTATTTTTTATGACATTTAGAGGCTTAGAAGTTTAGAAGTTATTTTTCAAATGTTTTACAAACCTTCCCAAACCATTTTTTTTAGCACCAATTCAGTTGTAAAGTGATTTTGAGAGGCTTACGTAATGGGAACCACCCATAAATGACACCATTTTAGAAGCTACACCCCTAAAATTATTAAAAACTGATGTTACAAACTTTGTTAACCCTTGAGGTGTTCCACAAGAATTAAAGGAAAATGGAGGTAAAATTTCAAAATTTCACTTTTTGGGTAGATTTTTTATGTTAATTAATTTTTTCTTGCAACAAGGGTTAACAGCAAAATAAACCTCAATATATATTACTTTGATTCAGCAGTTTACTGAAATACCTCATATGTGGCGGTAAACTGTTGGGCTTGTGGCAGTGGTCAGAAGGAAAGGAGCGCCATATGGATTTTGGAGGCAGATTTCACTAGAATGGTTTTTAGGCACCATTTTGTATTTGAAGAGACACTGATGTATCCCCACAATGGAAATCTTCAAAAAGTGTCCCCATTTTGGAAACTGCTCCCATTAAAGAATATATCAAGGGGGTACTGAGAACTTTAACCCCCTAAGTGTTTTAAGTAATTTGGAAACACTTGGCTGTAAAAATGAAAAGTTTTGTTTCTTCCAATAAAATGTTGTTTTAGCCCCAAATTTTTCATGTGCACGAGGGGTAACAGGAGAAGAAGCACCCCATAATTTGTTACCCATTTTCTCCTGAATACGGCAACACCCCATATGTGGTGGTAAAGTGCTGGGGGGGGGGCACATGGCAGGATTCAGAAAAAAAGGAGCGCCATATGGCTTTTGAATCGTAGATTTTGATGGATTGGTTTATGGGTGCCATTGGTTTTTATTTTTTAACTGATTGTCTTATGTGGGGGCTCATTTTTGCGGGATGAGGTGACTGTTTGATTGGTACCATTTTTGGGTACATAAGGCCTTTTGATCACTTGACATTAAACTTTTTGTGAGGCAAGGTGAAACTTTTTTTTTTTTTTTACAGTATTCACCTGAAGGGGCATATAATGTGATATTTTTATAGAGCAGGTTGTCTATCATTTTTATTTTTGCTTTTACACAGTGAAATCATTTTTGAACAGAAGAAAATCTTGCTTTTGTGTTGCCATTTTCTGAGAGCCCTATTTTTTTTACTTTTTGGGCGATTGTCTTAGGTAGGGGTTCATTTTTGGCGGGATGAGATAACTGTTTTGATTGGTACCACTTGGCATCACACTTTTTGTGAGACAATGTGACCAGAAAATGTTTTTTTTTAAACTTTTTATTTTTTTATGGCACTCACCTGACGGGGTGGATCATGTGATATTTTTATAGAGCCGGACAATACGGACGCAGCAATACCTAATACCGTATGTCTACTTGACCACGGCAGTGCAAGGGTTAATGCGCCGGAATCAGTGTTTTCATCGATACCGGTGCAGGTGCGCTATCAGTGACTGCCGGACCCCTACAGCTGATCGGGCGGGCGCAGCTCGTTGTATGGCACTGGGATTTGTGACCCTGATACCAGCGCCGTACATGTATGACGCTCGTATCTTACGGGTTAAACAACAAATGCATAATTTAGATATAATACTTTAGAGGTTGGACAGCAGTACAGAAGCTTCATTGCATGTCTCCTCTCAACCCCTCTGCCATGGGTCTTGTAAAATGTAAATTCAAATTAGAGACAGCACTCACATGGGTTACTTGTAAAATTCAGGGATTTATTGCAGTTGCCTCCAGAAATGAATACATCAATCACAGTGTTTCAGCAAGTAATAGGCCCTTCTTCATCTGACATATAAAGCTGAGTGTATGTGTGTGTATGTCCACTAAAGGAATCCAAACCGTCGCCTTTATAATCACGAAATTTGGCACACAGGTACATCAGGTGTCCGGGAAGGTTTTAGACCGGGTCTCAGCTCTCTAGGACATACCGTTCCTGAGATATTCCCCAAAAAAATGCATTCGCCAATAGAACCCTGCAGGTCTTTCTCTTCATATCCCAACTGCCATACACACGGTCACATGTCCCTTATCATCCAATAGAAGCTAGCAGGCCCTTAGTGTCCACATACACACAGTTTTACACCAGGTTTCCAAAACAACCCAGACATTTTTCTTCACTGATGTACAGTTGTGTTCAAAATTATTCAACCCCCAATGCTCTAAGGCTGGGAACACACCTAAGCGTTTCTGAATCGCGCGTATGACGCGTGTTTTACGCGCGTTTTTGGATGTGCGTTTTTGCAATTAAGAAACGCGCATCATACGCGCGATTCAGTGATTCACCACTATTTTAGCATGGCCCATAGGCGCGTTAGAACGCCCCAAAGAAGCTCATGCTGAAGCGACAGCGTTTGGCGTTTTTCAGCGCATTCAAACGCGCTTTAAAACGCCCAAATGTGAACCATGCCCATAGGGAAGCATGGCTTTTCACATGTTGTGCGTTTTACAGCGCGTTTGAACGCGCTGTAAAACGCTTAGGTGTGTACCTAGGGTAAAGGGTTTTAGGGAATTTAGTGTACATTTGTAATTGTGTTCAGAATGAAATCTTACAAGGACTTTTTAAAGAACCAAATGCAACTAAAATCACATCAATTGTTTTTGTAATACAGTATTAAATGTTTTTTTAGTGATTTCTTCATTGACACAATTATTCAACCCCTTAACCACTTCAGCCCCCCTAGCTTAAACACCCTTAATGACCAGGCCACTTTTTACAATTCCGCACTACACTACTTTCACCGTTTATTGCTCCGTCGTGCAACTTACCACCCAAATGAATTTTACCTCCTTTTCTTCTCACTAATAGAGCTTTCATTTGGTGGTATTTCATTGTTGCTGACATTTTTCCTTTTTTTGTCATTAATACAAATTTAACGACATTTTTTCAAAAAAATGACATTTTTCACTTGTAAATTTTTTTAAAAAAAAACTACATTTCTATATAAATTTTCCTCTAAATATATTGTTCTACATGTCTTTGATGAAAAAAAGTCCAATAAGTGTATATTTATTGGTTTTGGTAAAAGTTATAGTGTTTACAAACTATGGTGCAAAAAATTTCCGCATTTTGAAGCAGCTCTGACTTTCTGAGCACCTGTCATGTTTCTTCAGGTGCTAGAATGTCAGGATAGTATAAATACCCCCCAAATGACACCATTTTAGAAAGAAGACACCCCAAAGTATTCACGGAGGGGCATGGTGAGTTCGTGTATCATTTCATTTTTTTTACAAGTTTTTTAAAAGTGACCAGGCCACTTTTTACAATTATTTCAGACTTCTTCTCACGCTTTAGGGGCCCCTAAAATGCCAGGACAGTATAAATACCCCACATGTGACCCCATTTTGGAAAGAAGACACCCCAAGGTATTCCGTGAGGAGTATGGTGAGTTCATGTAAAATTTTATTTTTTGTCACAAGTTAGTGGAATATGAGACTTAGTAAAAAACAAAATTAAAAAAAAAATCAATTTCCGCTAACTTGTGCCAAAAAATAAAAATTCTGTGAACTCGCCATGCCCCTCACAGAATACCTTGGGGTGTCTTCTTTCCAAAATGGGGTCACTTGTGGGGTATTTATACTGCCCTGGCATTTTAGGGGCCCTAAAGCGTGAGAATCCAAATGCGTAAAAATGCCCTGTGAAATCCTAAAGGTACTCATTGGTTTTAGGGCCCTTTGCGCATCTTGGCTGCAAAAAGTGTCACTCATGTGGTATCGCCGTACTCAGGAGAGTAGGGCAATGTGTTTTGGGGTGTATTTTATATATACCCATACTGTGTGTGAGAAATATCGCTGTAAATGACAACTTTTTACATTTTTTATTCAAAGTTGTCAATTTACAGAGATATTTCTCTCACCCAGCATGGGTATTTGTAAAATACACCCCAAAACACATTGCCCTACTTCTCCTGAGTACGGCGATACCACATGTGTGCCACTTTTTGCAGCCAAGATGCGAAAGGGCCCTAAAACCAATGAGTACCTTTTAGGATGGCATTTTTACGCATTTTTCTTCTCACGCTTTAGGGCCCCTAAAATGCCAGGGCAGTATAAATACCCCACATGTGACCCCATTTTGGAAAGAAGACACCCCAAGGTATTCCATGAGGGGCATGGCGAATTCATAGAAGACTTTTTTTGGCACAAGTTAGCGGAAATTGATTTTTATAGTTTTTCTCATAAAGTCTCCATTTCTGCTAACTTTTGACAAAAGTTAAATTTTTCACGGACTCACTATGCCCTCAGTGAATACCTTGGGGTGTCTTCTTCCAAAATGGGGTCATTTGTGAGGTGTTTGTACTGTTCTGGCATTTTGGGCGGGCTAAACTGTGAGCAGCCATGTAAAAGCTAAAGGTACTCGTTGGAATTTGGGCCCTTTGAGCACTCAGGCTGCAAAAAGTGTCACTCATGTGGTATCGCCGTACTCAGGACAAGTAGGGCAATGTGTTTTGGGGTGTATTTTTACATATACCCATACTTTGTGTGAAAAATATCGCTGTAAATTGACAACTTTGTGTAAAAAAATTAAAAAGTTGTCATTTACAGAGATATTTCTCTCACCCAGTATGGGTATATGTAAAAATACACCCCAAAACACATTGCCCTACTTCTTCTGAGTACGGCGATACCACATGTGTGACACTTTTTTGCAGCCAAGATGCGCAGTATAAATACCCCACAAGTGACCCCATTGTGGAAAGAAGACACCCCAAGGTATTCCGTGAGGGGCATGACGAGTTCACAGAAAAAATAAAAAATTTGGCACAAGTTAGCGGAAATTGATTTTTTTTTTTTTTTCTTACAAAGTCTCATATTAAAAATAAAATTTTGCATGAACTCAACATACCCCTCAGCGAATACCTTGGGGTGTCTTCTTTCTAAAATGGGGTCACATGTGAGGTTTTTGTACTGCTCTGGCATTTGAGGGTCTCCGCAATCATTACACGTATGGCCAGCATTAGGAGTTTCTGCGATTCTCCGTATATTGAGCATACGGGTAATGAGATTTTTTTTTTCCGTTCAGCCTCTGGGCTGAAAAAAGAAAAAAAATGAACTGCACAGATTTTTTCATTCGCATCAATCAATGTGGATGAAAAAATCTCTGCCAAAATCAGTGACTGCGGTGCGGTGGGCTGGGCGCTAGCTACCTAACAAGTAGCTAACTAACTGGCGGTGATAAGGGACCCTTATGCCCCATTTACACGTCCGAAATTCTGTTTGCGGAACGGAATTGTGGACCCATTCATTTCTATGGGGACAGACTTTGTCCCGCTCGGATCCGGAATTGCGGATCCGCACTTACGGGTCTGCACTTCCGTTCCGCAAAAACATAGAACATGTCCTTTTCTTGTCCGCAATTGCGTACAAGAAAAAGCATTTTCTATATAGTTCTGGCAATGTGCGGATCTGCAAAATGCGGAAAGCACATTGCCGGTGTCCGTGTTTTGCGGATCCGCAAAACACATATGGACATGTGAATAGAGCCTTACAGGGGGTGATCAGTGACAGGGGGGTGATCAGGGGTTAACAAAGGGTTAATAGTATGGTTATAAAGTGAGGGGGGTTAGTGTAGTGTTTGGTGCAACTTTACATTGTTACCTGGTCCTCTGGTGGTCGATCCCAGTAAATGGGACCACCAGAGGACCAGGTATTAGGTATATCAGACGCTGTTAACAACACAGCGTCTGATATACCACTTTGATCTAATTTATTTTACATTTACAGGCTGTAGTAGAACTGCAGAGCCGCTCTCTGCCGTGAACGCGCGCGTTCACAGCAGATCTCGGCTCTCGCGAGATGACGCACGGATGCGTCCAGGAGGAATAAACCTGCCGCCGCCAGGACGCATCCGTGCGTTCGGCGGTCGGGAACAGGTTAAAGAAAGCAGTTGCAGCACGCAAGCCTAAGAATGTGACTGAACTGGAGGCTTTTGCCCATGAAGAATTGGCGAAGATACCCGTAGATCACTGCAAGACACTTGTGTCAAGCTATGCTTCACATTTAAAAGCTGTTATAACTGGAAAAGTATGTTGTACTAAGTACTAAGATTGAATGTCACTTGGGGGTTGAATAAAACTGATAATGATGTGAGCACAGAAAAGACATTTGTGGTTATTTCATGATAAATGTTATGTTATATTTGTCTGACTTACAAGTGCCTCTTTGATTTAATTGTAAACAAGATGACTGAAATGATCAAAATCAATGTCAAACTGGCCAAAACACTCAATTTCAGTGGGGGTTGAATAATTTTGAACACAACTGTATGTCAGCTTTAACCCCTTAAGGACAAGGCCATATTTCACCTTAAGGAACAAGCCATTTTTTGCAAATCTGACCAGTGTCACTTTAAAACTCTTTTACTTATCCAAGCTATTCTCAGATAGTTTTTTCGTCACATATTGTACTTCATTACACTGGTAAAATGGAGTAAAAAATTCATTTTTATCTATAAAAAAAAATACCAAATTTAACAAAAATTTGGAAAAATTTGCAATTTTACAAGTTTCAATTTCTCCACTTCTATAATACATAGTAATACCACCAAAAAAAGTTATTAATTTACATTCCCCATATGTCTACTTCATGTATGGATCATTTTTGGGAATGCCATTTTATTTTTTGGGGACGTTATAAGGCTTAGAAGTTTAGAAGCAAATCTTGACATTTTTTTTAGAAATTTTCAAAAACCCACTTTTTAGGAACCAGTTCAGGTCTGAAGTCACTTTGTGAGGCTTACATAAAAGAAACCACCCGAAAATGACCCCATTCTAGAAACTACACCCCTCAAGGTATTCAAAACTGATTTTTCAAACGTCGTTAACCCTTTAGGTGTTTCACAAGAGTTGATGGGAAATGGAGCTAAAATTTCTGAATTTTGATTTTTTTTCACAAATTTTCCATTTTAATCCATTTTTTCCAGTAACTAAGCAAGGGTTAACATCCAAACAAAACCAAATTTGTATTGCCCCGATTCTGTAATTTGCAGAAACGCCCCATATGTGGTCGTAAACTACTGTATGGCCATGCGGCAGGGCGTAGAGGGAAAAAAACGCTGTGTGGTTTTTGGAAGGCAGATTTTGCTGGACTGGTTTATCTTCACCATGTCCCATTTAACCGCTCCAGGACCGCCTAACGCACGGAATCGTTTGGCGGGCGATCGGGTTGTTCTGGGTGGACGCATCCATGCATCATCTCACGAGAGGCGAGATTTCCAATTGCAAATGCGTAAAAATGCCCTGTGAAATCCTATTGGAATTTGGGCCCCTTTGCGCACCCAGGCTGCAAAAAAGTGTCACACGTGTGGTATCGCCGTACTCAGGAGAAGTAGGGCAATGTGTTTTGGGGTGTATTTTTACATATACCCCTGCTGGGTGAGAGAAATATCTCTGTAAATGACAACTTTTAAAAAATTTTTATACAAAGTTGACAATTTACAGAGATATTTCTCTTATTTTTTTTTGCCAGAAGTTAGCAGAAATGGAAACTTTATTATTTTTTTTTTTTCCTCAGAAAGTGTCATTTTCCACTAACTTGTGAAAAAAAATTAAATCATACATGAACTCACCATGCCCCTCCGCAAATACTTTGGGGTGTCTTCTTTCTAAAATGGTGTCATTTGGGGGGTATTTATACTATCCTGGCATTCTAGCACCTGAAGAATCATGACAGGTGCTCAAAAGTCAGAGCTGCTTCAAAATGCAGAAATTCACTTTTTTGCACCATAGTTTGTAAACGCTATAACTTTTACCCAAACCAATAAATATACACTTATTGGATTTTTTTTATCAAAGACATGTCGAACAATAAATTTAGAGAAAATTTTATATAGAAATGTAGGTTTTTTGGAAAAATTTTACAACAAAAAAGTGAAAACTGTTATTTTTTTGCAAAAATTTCGGTCATTTTTGATATTAAAAAAAGCAAAAATGTCAGCTGCAATGAAATACCACCAAATAAAAGCTCTATTAGTGAGAAGAAAAGGAGGTAAAATTCATTTGGGTGGTAAGTTGTATGACCGGGCAATAAACCGTGAAAGTAGTGTAGTGCAGAATTGTAAAAAGTGGTCTGGTCATTAAGGGTGTTTAAGCTAGGGGGGCTGAAGTGGTTAAAGCCCTTGTGATGCCCCCCTGGGGTAGAAACTCCCTAAAAGTGACCCCATTTTGGAAACTACAGGATAAGGAGGCAGTTTTGTTGGGACTATTTTTAGGGTACATATGACTTTTGGTTGCTCTATCTTGGTGGTACCAAGGTTACCAAAAATAGAAATTCTGAAATCCATTTGCCATAAACTTTTGAGGAACACCTAAAGGGTTAACAAAGTTTGTAAAATAAGTTTTGAATACCTTGAGGGGTGTAATTTATTGCATGGTGTCACTTTTATGGAATTTATACTCTAGGGGTACATCAGGGGTTCTTCAAATGGAACATGGTGTCAAAAAAAGGCCATCTAAATCAGCCTTCCAGAAACCATATGGCGCCCTGCCGTGTGCTCGTACAGCATTTTACCACCCCATATGGGGTGTTTCTGAAAATTGCAGATTCAGGGCAATACATTTTTAGTTTTATTTGGCTGTTAACCCTTGCTTTGTTACTGTAAAAAATTGATTAAAATGGAAAATTTGCCAACAAATAGTTGTTTTGGCAGTTTTTATTTTATTTTTTTGACCGTGTTCATTTTAGGAGTTAGGTCATGGGGTATTTTTATAGAGCAGATTATTACGGAAGCGGCGATACCTAATTTGTCTACTTTTTTAAAATTTATTTTGGTTTAACTTTATATTATCCTATTTTAAACAAAATAAAAAAAATTAGTATCCGATTGTCTTAGGTAGGGGCTCATTTTTTGCAGGATGAGAGGACGGTTTTATAGGCACTATTTTGACGGGCATATGACTTTTTCATCGTTTGCTATTACTCTTTTTGTGACTTAAGGTTCTATTTTTTTTTTTTTTATCGTATTAATCTAAGGGCTTAGGTCACGGGGTATTTTTATAGAGCAGATTATTACGGATGCGGCGATACGTAATTTGTCTACTTTTTTAAATTATTTTAGTTTTACAAACTATCATTTTTGAAAAAAAAAATCAAGTCTGAGAACCATAGTTTTTATCCAATTGTCAGTGGCTAAATGGAAAAGTGGATAATAAATTTAGTACTTAATGGAAGTGTGGTACTCCCTGAAGCAACCAATAAGGCTACATGCACACGACAGTTGTTTTTTGCTGTCCGCAAATTGCGGATCAGTCTTCCTTTTTTTTTTTTTTAACATCCACATCCGTTCCGTGTGTCCGCAAATTTTGTAGGTTGTGTTTCCGTGTGTCTTCCGTTTTTTTTTTTTTTTTGCGGATCCGCAAAAAAAACGGATGGCTTGAAACAGTTTCTTAAAGTACCTGTACAAGTGCCCTGGTTTCCAAGCAACCAGCCGCAAAAAAAACGGATGCGGATGAGAAACAGATGGCTTTCGTTGGTCATCCGCATTTTTTGCGAACCCATTGACTTCTATGGGTCCGCAAACCGTTTTTTGCGGGCAAGAATATGACATGCCATATTTTTTTTGCGGACGTGAAATGCGGACAGTGGACGCGGACAGGCAACGGAAGAGGCATCCGCATTTTTAACGAATCCATAGAAATGAATTGGAAACCATCGGATCCGTGAAAAAAAACGGAACGGAGGCCGCAAAAAAACAGTCGTGTGCATGTAGGCTAATGCAGAGGCCCGGATGTTCTGGGCACGTGTCACACTGAGTGGTGGTGTCCTTCCTTATCCCCCTCCTGTGACACATTCTGCACCTTTTTTGGGTCCGTCCCTTCTTTCCAGTATGGGGGACCAAACTTGGAAAGTGTTGGCCAGGGACGATCCGGGCGCCTCCAGTTCCCGAGGTACTCCGGCCTGCTCTTTCCCGGTCAGAAAAGATCAGGGCCTTCAGGACTGCCTCATAGAACTGCAGGAATTTCCCTGTGTTGCAATCGCACTGACACAGTACAAAAGAGTTGTACATGGCAACCTGCACCAAGTAGACCGCAACTTTTTTGTACCATGTCCGGGTTTTGCGCATGATGTTATATGGCCTGAGGACTTGGTCGGAGAGATCAACTCTTCCCATATACCGATTGTAGTCAACGATACAATCGGGCTTGAGGACCGTTGCCGCGGTACCTCGCACAGGGATAGGCGTGATGCCATTGCCGTGAATCGTGGTCAGTACAAGGACATCCCTCTTGTCCTTATATCTGACCAGCAACAGGTTTCCAATGGTAAGGGCACAGGTACCTGGAGGGGGTGGGTAGGGAGGCCACGTTGACCACGTTTTCTGCACGGTCCCACAAGCGGACATGGATCTGGCGGTGAGGGACTGGAACAAGGGGATACTAGTATAAACGTTATCCACGTACAGGTGGTAACCCTTATCTAGCAGTGGGTGCATAAGGTCCCACACAAGTTTCCTGCTAACACCCAGAGTGCGGGGACATTCTGGGGGTTCAATAGGGGAATCTCGCCCCTCGTACACATGAAACTTGTAAGTGTACCCTGAGGTACTCACAAAGTTTTTACAGCTTCACGTCATACCTCGTCCGCTTTGAGGGAACATACTGGCGGAAAATGAGTCTCCCCTTGAAAGCAATGAGAGACTCATCAACCGCGACCTACCTTCCAGGTACATAGGCCTGCACAAATTTGGCCCAAACGTGATCAATGACTGTCCTGATTTTGTAGAGGCGGTCATAGGCAGGATCACTTTGGGGGGGGACATGCTGCATTATCTGCATATTGCAGGCATTTCCGGATGGCCTCAAACCGGGAGCGTGTCATGGCCGTACTGTAAAGTAGGGTCTGGTAGAGGATGTCCCCACTCCAGTAATGCCTGACACTAGGTTTCTTGACTAGGCCCATGTGCAGCACAAGGCCCCAAAACGTCCTCATCTCGGCTGCACTGACCGGCGTCCAGCCACCGGACCTAGCCAAAACAGAGCCCGGATGTTGAGCAATGAACTGTTGGGCGTACAGATTCCTTTGCTCCATCATCAGATACACAAAGGGGTCACTGAAAAAAGACTAAAATAGTCGTATTCAGTGAAGCCCACTGTGGGAATCTGGCATAAAAAGCTTGTCTTTGCAAGTGACCCCCAGTATGTACACCCAATAAAGTACCAATACACCTTGTGATAAATGAAAACCATCTGGTTCTACCATATCCAGGGTTTGCTACTGTATCAGCGTGATGTCCACTGGAACCAGAACAAGGTCACTGTGGTGACAGAGCAAAAAGAATAACCACATAAACAGAGCATGGTTTACTGTCCCTGTTAAATCCCTAGCAGTGGGTGCCATGCTGGCCCTGTAAGACCTGGCCATCCCAATGGTATAACGGGGTAATCTAAGGCATTGCTTTCCCATTAGTGCTACCACACAGTAGTTATGCCCACATTGTTCTCCATCATAGTATTAATGTCCACATTTGCCCCCTCACAGTAGTTATGTTCACAGTGTGCCCCTCAAAATAGTAATGCCCACATTTTGTCTCCTCACAGTAGATAGGTCCATATTTTGCCTATTTCAGTAGTGACCCTCCATTAATAAAAGAAAATGAATACTCACCTGCTTCCCTGATGATTGGCACATCCTGCTTTCCCCAGCAGACACGATTTAGTCACATGTTGCACCTTCAGGTCTGTGTAGAAGAAGCACAGACTGATTCCCGGGCTTGCATGCTTCCACATAGCCCAGCATTGCGATTTGTGGCCTGCTGGGGAGCGCTGGCAGCTGAGCTGAATGGTGAAGATGAATCCCTTCTTCACCGTCGCAATCAACTACCCGGGTGACCCCTCAACCCTCTGTGCCCGGGCTCATCCCTTGCTTGCCTGTCCCCTGCTATGTCCCTGCAGTAGAATGATGGATTCCAGATTCATAGGCATCTATAGCTTTCTTTCTGAAGACTTCAGAGAGCTCTTTGAATCTAGACATGGTTAAATCACACATTTCAACACCAATCAATAGGGCTGCACAATTCGGACAAAAGACTGGCATTTGCTAAAGTGTTTGAGACTGATGGAAATATCTGCTAAGTGTGCATTGTTAACTACAACACTGTTTAAACTCCTCCATATTGTGGTTATGCAGTGAGGAGAAACGAGGAACTCCAGCTTCCCATTCTAGTATTTGTTGGGGCTCCCAGCGGTGGAGTCCCCAGTGATCAGACATTTGTTATAAATGTCCATTATATAATACATTTCTATTGTAGGACTACACCTTCAATAAAAATCTCCTACTGTTATGTATCTACATTTTCTTTGCAGACTTTCATATCTCTATAGACAAATAAGGTTCCTGGACACCACTGTGATGCTTCAATTGATTTATTATAGCCTGGTATATAATTGGCGGACTGGCAGTTTCAAAAAAATGATTGATGTTTCAGCGTATAGCCTTCTTCAAAAAACTGGAAACATAATACATATACAGAAGATAAGTGATATGAAGCAGTTATTACAATGTCATAACATGCAGAGTATAACTCATAGATAGCGGATGAATCATCCGTCCATAGAGGTAAAGGCATCCATGGGAAATTCGTCCAATAGAAAATAACATCCATAAATATCGGAGCAGTAGAACGACTCTTGCAGAGTGTCCTGTACATATGTAACCATTAGGAACAAAAACAGTTTCTCTGACATGGCTTCAAGCATAAGGTAAGTGGGTGCCAGTATATATATATAAACATTTATAGAATGTTACGGTAACTAGGTGAGTCATGGCACCAGACTTCAGGGTACACTAAGGTAAATCTGAGTATCTACATGCAGGATAAAAATTACCAAAAGGTGGCCAGAACATTGTACAATAATGTGGATCAATGTTGCCAAGCATGTCTGCCTAGGGCAGTGATGGGCAACGTGCGGCTCTCCAGCTGTTGCTAAACTACAACTCCCACCATGCCCTGCAGTAGGCTGATAGCTATAGACAGGCTTTGCATGCTGGGAGTTGTAGTTCTGCAACAGCTGGAGAGCCGCACGTTGCCCATCACTGGCCTAGGGGAAGGATTGTATGGATATAACCATGAAGGTAGGAAGCCAAAGGGTAAGTATTGCAGTGGTGGGATAAGGTTAGGTGAAGGAGCAATGTTAGGTAGCAAGCTGGGAAGTAATAGGTATATATGCCATATTATAATAGGCTGCTATTCCCTGCGGTAGACATGCCAAGCGGTTCAGGAAAAAGCATACATATAGAGGTTGTGAACCAATAACCTTACCTGGATGAGCCGCACTTGTTTAGCCAAGGACACTTGTATGGCGCTGGATTGGGCTCTATGGCCCTGTGGGTGGAAGTGTAGTGGATACGGCAGATTGCCTGGTTGTAAGCCGCCATGCTGCACATGTCTGTGGTCGCGCTCTTATGCACTAAGTGGGTGGGTTTGGTGGGAGGTCGGAAGAGAAAGCATAGTGTCCTTGCATGCGCCAGAGTAAGTGTGCGGGGTGGCCGTACGGTTGTAGTGAAGGTGTGCGCAAGCGCCAGGAGATAAAGCCTCTGTGAAGTGTAAATATGGGTAGGAGGCATGTGTAGAGAATGAAAATGAAAACAATGGGCCGAATAAGTTGGGAGTAACAAATGTGTTCAGGATGTAGACTAAAACGGGCTAATATACAGAAGGTTAATGAATAAATTAATTCAGGTTGGTGGTGAAGACTTGTGAATGTGTATGAATATGGACGAATACTATGAGATAAGACATGGAGCAAATAACATAGAGTGAGTTGGATATTGGCTAACAGTCAACATAGGCAGGATGACTAGATAATGTAACCATATGTAGGAGGGTGAAGGCAATGAACAACAGGGATAATTACTGTCTAGCATCTCGGTAAAGGATATAGATAAGTGCGGCTTCATCCGGTACGCAAATCTCAGTACCTAGTCTGGAGAAAAGATAAAGGATCAAACAATGGTGCTGTATTTAAACAATGCTCAATAGGATGTTGGTTACTGGAATATCACATTTCTATATAAAGCTACTTAATTCATAATCGCGGTTCAATCCCTTTGGCTCCAAGGTTTGGAGTCTATGGATCCATAAGGCCTCCCTATTTTTTTAGGATCTTGGAAATAACTCCTCCTCTTCTAGGGACTTCAACCTGTTCTACCACCTGAAAATGTAATTGCGCAATGGTATGACGCTTTAACGAGAAGTGAGCCGGGATGGGTAAATGGTTGTGCTGGCACCTTATGTCTGACTTGTGCTGGCAAATCCTGTCTCTAATGCTTTGGGTGGTTTCGCCCACATGGGCAAGGCCGCATGGGCACTTGTTGACATATATAACATTAGAAATGTCACAGGTAAAAAAATCCCGTATGGATACCCTTTGCCAGTTAGGGGATAGTAGAGCTTATCACCCTTGGTGACGTGGGAGCACTGAATTGAGTGCAGGCACGGAAAAGTACCCTTACATTGAGTTTTGAGGAGCATTTGTCTAGATTTTTTAGTAATAGATCCCTCATCAGCCCTGACCAGAATATCCCTGAAGTTTTTGGGTCGCTTTATGAAGGAGATGCCAGTGTCGGTTTAGGATATTCTTCACTTTTTTTTAACAAATCTCTTTTTATTAATGTCGGAGACATACAAAACGCTGTGATCAAAGGACAATCAACAGGCAGACTAACAGGTCCCAAGTTCTGATCAAATAGTGGTACATATAAAGTATTCAAAGGCGTAGCCTTACTTTACAGGTAGAAGAGAAAAAATATGACCAAACTGTAAAAACGATGAAGGATTGGGAGTGCTTATAGGACTGTCCCGAAACCAGATTTGGAGTTTTCAATAAGTCACTGTATTGACATACATAAGGTCAAAATATGAACAAGTAATAACAAAATAAGGAAATAAAAAGGAAAAAGGGTACTGTCGGCTGAGCTCAGGTATTTATGTTCAAATAAATGGTGGATAAGTGAGGAGAATTTTATTTGTTCTTGTCACATAATGTAAACAGCAGGAACGCAAGAGTACATACATATATGCGGTCAAACCTCGAAAGCCTTATTATGGGCTAACCAGGGGGTCCAAACCTTCAGCTCTCCTGTTTTTATTCACCCAACCTGCCAGTTCCTCCATCCAGCAAATGTCAGATATTTTATCAAACCACATATTAACAGTAGGAGGTTCAGGATCCCTTCGTTTAAGGGGGATAAGAAGCTTGGCTGCCGTATCAAAAAGGTGGCCAGAACATTTTTATTGGGTCTGAAACCCTTATCAGGTAGCCAAAGTAAAATCAGTGAAGCAGAAAGCTCGACTTTGTTAGGACAAAGCTTGTTGATAGTGCTTTCGACCTCTTTCCAGAAGTGCCTAAGTTTGGGGCAAGTCCACCAAATGTGGGAAATGCTCCCCACTCCAGAGAGATCTCAGCACTTGTCAGTGGAAGAAAGGCCTATCTTATATCGATATTCAGGAGTGCAGTACCACCTTGATAAGGTTTTATAAGAGTTTTCACGCACCTAGAAAAACCGTGCGAATGGGCTAGTATAAATCGCTTGTCTGGATCTTCTAATTAGATTCCCAGTTCCTTCTCCCATTCTTTAAGGTATACTGGATCCCTAATATCTCTAGGAGAAGAAAGCTGACTATAAATAAGGGAAAGGCACTTGGATGGCAGAGTCAGAAGTAAAACATAATTTTCTAGCCAGGTGGGGTCTGGAGGGGGAACTAGACCTAATTTCTTGAACTTTTTGCATGTCAGCTTAAAGTCACAAGCCTGAAGATAGTCTCTAGATTCATTTTGTGCCCCTGTGAGCGCCACAAAGAAATATCTATCCACTTTAGATCTATGAAGATCCCGACCCTACATTCTGGAACTAGTGTCCACACTGCAGAGGCCTCCACTGAGCGGTTCGCCATAATCTGTGGGAGTAGTCTAAGAGGTGTAAGGGGAGACACTCCATGACCACTAGCATTCAAGGCTTTAGAGTTATGCCCTGTGACAATGGTTTTCTTAGTAAGATCACTTAAGATATCTCTCTTATGCAGAGTTAAGGGTTTACGCCATAATAGAAATTCCCTCTGATTCCCTAGCAGTGCTTTCTCTAGGTCTATATGCGCAGGGTAAGGACGCGGTCGAGCCAAAGATACCCATCTCTCCAAGTGGATTGCCTGAATATATAAGTTTACATCCGTCAGCGAGGTACCGCCATGCTTCTTCTTTCTAGTTAACAGAGTAAAGGGGAGTCTAGCTTTTTTGTCTGCCCAGAGATATTTACTAAAAATGGACCTCAGAATAAATGCATTGGGGATAGATATTGGTAAGGATCTGAGCATGTACAATAAACGTGGAAATATATATGTCACTATAAAATTTTTCCTGCCCAGCCAGGAAAGCAGGGGGAGTCTAAACTCTGAAAGTGTGGACTGAATTTTCCTTAACAGAGGATTGTAATTGAGCTGGAACAGAAGTGCAGGGTTAGCTGGTATCATAATTCCTAAATACTTAATCGCTTTATTGGGCCATTTAAAGGGGGTCATGGTCTTTATTTTCTGCGCCTGGGAAGGGGACAGCAAGACACCCAACGCCTCGGATTTGTCATAATTGATCTTAAAATTTGAGACTTTACTGAATTGCTCAAAGATGTCCATCACATGGGGCACCGCAGATATAGGATTGGTGATAAGGAGCAGCAAGTCGTCAGCAAATGCCGCCATGCGGTGGACAAATTCTCCAAGCTCCAGGCCCTGAATGTTCGTATTAACCATAATGCGAGCGGAGGGAGAGGAATATAGGGAGAATATAGCCTCAATAAGCTCCTCTGGGAAACCGAACGCAGCCAGCACCTTACGCATATACGACCAACTCACCCTATCAAATGCTTTTTCTGCGTCGGTTCCCAGGAGGACCAGAGGTTGTTTCCTTGCCTTAGCGTAATAAATGGTGTGCAGCACCCTGCTAACGTTATGTCTGCCCTCCCTGCCCGTGACAAAGCCTACCTATTCCTCCTCTATCAAAGAAGGAAGATAGGAGGCAATTCTAAGACTCAATAATTTGGCCCACCATTTTAAATCGGTGTTGAGGAGAGAGATGGGTCTGTAGCTCCCACGCTGCTCAAGATCTTTACCTTCTTTGGGGATAATGACAATATGAGCTTCTTGGGCCTGAGCAGGGAGGGCAGAACCCCGCAGCAGTCCATTACACAGTCTAACAAAATATGGGACCGGGATATGTCGGAATTTTTTATAGTAATAGATTGGAAAGCCATCAGGGCCTGGGCTTTTGCCCGTCGGGATGGTGCCAAGCACCTTATTCACCTCTTCATCCGTGAAAGGGCATAATAGCTAGTTTTTATCATCATCAGACAAGGAGGGCAATTCAATGGAGCTGAGGAAAGAATCAACATCAGTGTAGACCCCCTGGTCGTGGACCTGTCCAGGTAGACCTTCTGCTTCCAGATTGTACAGTTTTGTATAAAAAGCGCAGAATTCTTCTGCTATAGCAGACGTGGTGGTCAGCCTACAGTAGTTCCAGCGCTATTCTTAATAGCTTGTATGAAGCTTTTGTTTTTCTGGGAGCGCAGTAAGCTAGACATCAATTTAGAACCCCTGTTCACTATGCGTGAATGTAGCACGCATAGCGCTTAAAACGCAGCCGCACCCTAACTGCCGGATTGTAGCGCCACCCAGCTTATCAATATTCAGTCTGAAGATGCCTCTGAAGGTTTGTGGACGCAGGCGCAGTATCGCTGCTGCCTCTGTGAGTGCCGGCATCGTATCCCGCGAATGCCCAGAAACTGCTACTGAGGCCGATGCCCATAGCTTTGTAATGGGAATGCGCGGGATCTAGGAGTGTCGGGGGAGAGCAGAAGCCTACAATCCGGCAGTTAGGGTGTGGCTGAGCACAACAGGGGATTAAACACCGCCCCTTGGGCACAAACAAGATCGCTTTGGAGAGGTAATAAAACTTGATTTTATGCTGTTTATAAGGTCGACAGGGGTTATCCTTATATGGTTTAAATACTCATTAGACCATCTATGCCCACATATTTAGGGTTAAAAACACATTTTGGCCCTGTCAGTGACCCTTTAAGAGAATTCTGCGCATCTCCAGTCTGTTTGGCTTTATGCAGTGTTTCCAAAGTCACTATTTGTGACAACCTGGCTTAGATGGATACCTGGCTTAGGTTTTCCCCGTCACATCCTTAAAGCTTGTAAAAAAGCGGGATCTTGACATAGGGGCCACTTAATATGGTGGATTTGGTGATCTCTGTAATTGAGACACCCCTTTGCTTGGTTTTCCTTCCTTTGAGGGATATCTGGCTTTCATTGTGTTGTAGACCCATAACTGGGGCTCCACATTTATTTTGCATATTCCTGTTTCCCAGGGAGCTTTGCACTTCGGATTGCTGTGTTGAGACTCTTAAGTGAGGCTCCGCGGTGTTTTTAGTAGCTGATCTCCCTGAGATCAGCTATTGTTGTGTTTGAGTAGTCTCCGAGGCATTGTTCCCGGTTAGTCAGAATCCTACTCCACACTGATGAGGGGCAACACCCCGAAACAGCTGTCTGTGGATGGATACCTGGCTTAGGTTTTCCCCATCACATCCTTAAAGCTTGTAAAAAAGCGGGAACTTGACATAGGGGCCACTTAATATGGTGGATTTGGTGATCTCTGTAATGGAGAGTAATTTGTAATTTGCTCGGTTTTCCTTCCTTTGAGGGATATCTGGCTTTCATTGTGTAGTAGCTGGTCTCCCTGAGATCAGCTATTGTTGTATTTGTGACAACAGGGAGTTCAGCTTTTGAGTGCTTTACTTCTTAACTTTAGTACCTAGGCTAATCAGCTCTCCCCAAACTACAGCCTTGTGCGCCTCCCAAAGAAAAGGCATTGAGATGGAAGAGTTGTCATTATTGAGGAAATAGTCCTTAATCTTTTGTTCGATCTGGAGGCTGTTTGTGTCATCCTCTAGTAGAGTTGCGTTAAAGTGCCATAACCAGGTTTTAGAAGGTAGATCTTGCAATGTCAGCTGAATTGTGACTGGAGCATGGTCCGAGATAGTAAAGGGACCAATGTTAGCACTCACAATTGAGGAAAGAGCCCTATTAGAGACAAACAGGTAGTCCAATCTTTGGTACGTGTTATGGACCTGGGAGAAAAACGTATAGTCTTGATCCCCCGGATTAAGCATCCAAGCATCAGATACCTGTAATTCTGACAAACCCAGCTGCAGCCTACGCAGCTGTCTTTTAGTATGCAAAGGGGTTTTGGATGTGGAGTCTAGTATATGATTAATTGCCAAATTAAAATCCCCACCCAGTATCAGTAAGCCTTCACTGAAGTCCTCCAGGGAATGTAATGTACCAGTAATCCAAGGAATCTGCTTAATATTCGGTGCATAAATATTGGCTAACGTAACAGTAGTGTTGAATATTTAACTTTTAAGGAACAAAAAGCGCCTAAGAGGGTCTGCTAGTTTGACTGATAATACAAGGGGGATCTGGCTTCCCAGACCAATGGACACTCCTCTCGAGGCTGTGGAGTGTGTAGCATGATACCAATTAGGGAATGCTTTACTACTCATCTTTGGTATATGATTGTGTCTAATGTGCGTCTCTTGCAAAAAGACAATGTCTGCTCCTTCATTCCTAATAGTGTGATATATACGACTCCGTTTTTGGGGAGCATTCATGCCGTTCACATTCAAGGAATATATCGTGACCTTATCCATGACCTCTTACACATAGAGGACTGCTGTATGTCACACACACTGGAGCACTCAGACCGACAAATAAAAGTAAGGGAAAAGAAAAGAAACTATACACAGCATAACAAGGGCTTAAAAGCCCTAACACAAGGCTCTTGCCTACGGGTATGACTACGTACCCGTAGGAATATCCGTGAGAGGAGGGGTAGTGGGTGGTAGGGCCTAGTTGAAACCCAGGCCTCCACATACTCCGGGCCACTATGAAACTGAATGTAGCCTAAACATCAATTGAAAGCTGAATACATAAAACTGTTAGCTAGTAGGTACCCGATATTCTGTACCCCGAGGAGCGATAGAACTAAAGTCGCAAGAGGTAAGTTGCACAAAGTCAAAGCCGAGGCAGGATACTTGCAGACATATAAGAATGGTAATAACCCAGTCTTGAAACAACTGTTCAAATAACTCAGAGATACTCAGTCCACGGTTGGGGGCTAGTAGGGGAAGAAACTGACTAAGAACGTAACTGTGAAATGGCATACCCCAGGGTCGCCTAACTCCAACAGGCTGCCAGAGAAATATATATATATATATATATATATATATATATATATATCTACCAATGTGATCTCCTTTCAATCCACCGCTCCTGATCTGCGCCTATTCGCCTTGGTTGTAGGGACCGTCTTCCACGCTGGAGAAGATGGCGTTTGATGGGCAGGGTCCGGTTCCGCCACTGGTAGCCATGAGGGGATGTTCAGCGGGCTCATCTCCAGGACGTCCCAGACTTTGGAGAGATCTTTGGGGTGTCGGATGGTAACTTGTCGACCCTTGATGGAGGTGTTAAGGCCAAAGGGGAACAGCCATCTTAAGGGTAGCTTGCGAGCTCGCAGTTACGCAGTGAGTGGTCACAATATGTGTCGTTTCACCAGAGTGCTTGCTGCTAAGTCCTGAAAAATCTGGATAGGGTGCCCATCTATAGAGATATCAGGTTTACTTCTGGCCATGAGGAGGATCTCAGCTGTGTCTAGATAATTCAATAAGGCACAAACTACGTCCCTAGGCGGCTCTCCCTCTGGCGGTTTGGGCCTGAGAGCCCGTTTGATCGTGATGGCATCTGCAGCAGGTTGCCCCACCAGAAGGGAGAAGACTCGGCAAACAAAGATGGAGATCTCTTCATTCGGGATCGACTCCGGTATACCCCGGAGCCTCACGTTCTTTTGGCACCCCCGGTTTTCCCGGTCTTCCAGGCTAAGGTAGGCATTGTTTAGCTGGGCCTGCATAGTTTGCATCTGAGCTTGCAGACCTCTGTTATGGTGCGTCATAGTGGCCTGGGTGTGTTCTAACAAATCCACTCTGCTGCCAAGTTGTTGCATCTCCAATTTTTTATCAGATAATTCCTTCATGACAGGAGAGATAGCCTTTGACAGGGACTGCGACAGCTATTCTTTTAAGAAGGCTCTGGTGGTCGGTAGAGCCTCCGACTCACCCTGAGTGTCTGAAAAAGCATATGAGCTCCCGCCATCTGAATCTTCCTCTTGAGTGTCAGCGCACTCAGCCGCGGCCACCATCTTGTGTCCCTTAGCTGAAGACTTTGCAGCTTTATTCAGGAACTTCGATAAGTCTCCCTGAGATTTCTGGGATTTAGGAGTGTAGTCCAACTCCTTAGGTCTCTCCTTGGATAATTTGCCCATGATTCGGCTAGGCTAGGCATCCAAAATAGCTGTCTGGCCGGGAGATGTGGTGAGGAGCTCGAGGTTAAGCGTCCACCACCATGCTCGGCTAGCTCCGCCCCCCGGATATTCTTCAATTTGCCAGCAAAGGGGTGATAGGTGTGGACAAATGGGACTCTCTTGCCTTGACATTTCGGGGTATTGTCCCTAGGCACGAGGCCATCTGAGATAATCCTATCTGCGTACCCTCTCTCCCTGAATTTGGAGGACATTTCAAGGAGCCTGAGGTCTTTCGTAGGAATGTCGTCAACTATTCTATCTACCCTCTTGAACTGTGAGCGTGGTAGAGATCTTTTCATACTGGGTGGGTGAAAGCTGGAAAAATGTAATACACTGTTACAATCAGTAGGTTTTGTGTATAGGTCTGTATGAAGCTGTCCATCAGTTTTTTTGTGTACCATAGTGTCTAGGAAATTAATGGAAGTATTGTCCTGATGTAGAGTAAATTGTAACTCTGGCCATATAAAGCGTTTATTCTGGTGGAGAAGTCATGTAGTGTCTCTTGTGGTCCGGACCATATACAGAAGACATTGTCTATACATCTTTTCCCGAGTTGGGCATAATGCTGAAAAATGGGGTCTGAGTAAATGTAGTCTTGCTCAAATACAGCCATATAGCAACTGGCGTAAGGCGGTGCCATATGGGCCCCCATTGTTTTCATTTTCATTCTCTACACATGCCTCCTACCCATATTTACACTTGACAGAGGCTTTATCTCCTGGCGCATGCGCACACCTTCACTACAACCGTGCGCGCCATCTTTAGTGTTCTGACATGCACAGTGCCTACATACAGCAGTATGGCCGCCCCGCGCCTGTGCACTTACTCCGGCGCATGCAACGACCCTATGCTTTCTCCTCCGACCTCCCACACCCGTCGGCACAACCCACCAGATCCGCCCACTTAGCGAATAAGAGCGCGACCACAGACATGTGCAGCATGGCGGCTTACAACCAGGCAATCTGCTGTATCCACTACACTTCCGCCCACAGGGCCATAGAGCCCAATCCAGCGCCATACAAGCGTCCTGTTTAACCTAAAAATGGATTGTTTAAGCGCGGCTCATCCAGGTAAGGTTATTGGTTCACAACCTCTTTATGTATGCTTTTTCCTGAACCGCTTGGCATGTCTACCGCAGGGAATAGCAGCCTATTATAATATGGCATATATACCTATTACTTCCCAGCTTGCTACCTAACATTGCTCCTTCACCTAACCTTATCCCACCACTGCAATACTTACCCTTTGGCTTCCTACCTTCATGGTTATATCCATACAGTCCTTCCCCTAGGCAGACATGCCTGGCAACATTGATCCATATTATTGTACAATGTTGTGGCCACCTTCTGGTAATTTTTATCCTGCATGTAGATACTCAGATTTACCTTAGTGTACCCTGAAGTCTGGTGCCATGACTCGCCTAGTTACCATAGCATTCTATAAATGTTTTAATATGTATACTGGCACCCACTTACCTTCTGCTTGAAGCAATGTCAGAGAAACAGTTTTTGTTCCTTAATCGTTACATACTGTATTATACAGCACACTCTGCAAGAGTCGTTCTACTGCTCCGACATTTATGGATGTTATTTTCTATTGGACGAATTTCCCATGGATACCTCTATGGACGGATGATTCATCCGCTATCTATGAGTTATACTTTGCATGTTATGACATTGTAAAAACTGCTTCATATCACTTATCTTCTGTATATGTACTATGTTTCCAGTTTGTCTACATTTATCTCGGCTTGGGAACCGTTCCCTGTGACCCACAAGTCCAAGTGTGGAGTTTTATCCAACTTGTTTACTTCATATCTCTATAGTTATACACTACAATGAATACCTGTGTCATCTAATCCTTACTGCGCAGGGGCAGACTAAAAGGGGCCCCATGTTGTAGGCGAGTCCAAATTGACTGAAGGCGGGACAATAGAAATAAGCGGGGCCAGCAGTACCGTGGTGCAGAACCAAATCTCACAGTGCAGAACAAAAGACTGCTGCCTGCACCACAGTATTAACCCTTTTAACCCCGGGCCAGTTTTCACCTTCCTGCCCAGGCCATTTTTTGCAAATCCGACGTGTCACTTTATGTGGTAATAACTTTGGAACACTTTTATTTATCCAAGCCATTCTGAGATTGTTTTCTCGTGACACATTGTACTTTATGATAGTCATAAATTTGAGTCAATATATTTCACCTTTATTTAACAAAAAATCCCAAATTTACTAAATATTTTGAAAAATTTGCAATTTTTAAAATTTCAATTTCTCTGGTTTTAAAATAGAACGTGATGCCTTTATAAAATATTTATTACTTAACATTCCCCATATGTCTACTTTATGTTGGCATCATTTTTAAATTATGTTTTATTTTTTAGGAAGTTAGAAGGCTTAGAATTTTAGAAGTAATTCTTACAATTTTTAAGAAAATTTCCAAAACCCACTTTTTAAGGAACAGTTCAGGTCTGAAGTCACTTTGTGGGGCTTACATAGTAGAAACCCCCAAAAAATGACCCCATTGTAGAAACTATACCCCTCAAGCTACTCAAAACTGGTTTTACAAACTTTGTTAACCCTTTAGGTGTTCCATAAGAATTAAAGGAAAATGGAGATGAAATTTAAAAATTTCACTTTTTTGGCAGATTTTCCATTTTAATCCATTTTTTTCTTTAACACATCGAGGGTTAACATCCAAACAAAACTCAATATTTATTACCCTGCTTCTGTGATTTACAGAAACATGGTAATAAATGTGGTCGTAAACTGATGTAAGGGAAAACGGCAGGGCGCAGAAGGAAAGGAATGCCATATGGTTTTTGGAAAGCAGATTTTGCTGGACTGGTTTTTAGATGTCATGTCCCATTGTAAGCCACCCTGATTCACCCTTACAGTAGAAACTCCCAAAAAGTGACCCCATTTTGGTAACTAGGGGATAAGGTGCCAGTTTTGCGGTATTATTTTGGGGTACATATGAAGTTTAATTGCTCTATATTACGGTTTTTGTGAGACAAGGTAACCAAAAAATGGCTGTTTTGGCACCGTTTTTATTTTTTACAACATTCATCTGATAGGGTAGATCATGTGCTATTTTTATAGAGCAGATTGTTACGGATGCAATGATATCAAATATGTCTACTTTCTTTCAGTTTTACATAATAAAGCATTTTTTGAACGCCTTATTTTTTTTATTTTTCTGTCGATCGTCTTGTGCAGGGGCTCGTATTTTGCAGGAAGAGTTGACGTTTTTATTGGTACCATTTTTCAGTACATATGATTTTTTGATCATTCATTATTACACTTTATAGGGCAAGGTGACCAAAAAATTTGTAATTTTGGCACAGTTTTTATTTATTTATTTTTCCAGCGTTCATCTGAGGGGTTAGGTCATGTGATATTTTTATAGAGCAGATCGTTATGGACGTGGCAATACCTAATATGTATACTTTTTCTTATTTATTTAAGTTTTACACAATAATAGCATTTTTGAAAAAAAAAAATGTTTTATTGTCTCAATAGTCTAAGAGCCATAGATTTTTTATTTTTTGACCGATTGTCTTAGGTAGATCTCATTTTTTGCGGAATGAGGTAAAGGTTTGATTGGTACTATTTTGGGGGGCATATGCCTTTTTGATTGGTTGGAGTTGCAATTTTTGTGATGTAAGGTGACAAAAAATGTGTTTTTTGGTACTATTTTTTTTTATGTTGTTCACGGGGTTAGGTCATGTGGTATTTTTATAGAGCTGGATGTTACGGATGCAGCAATACCTAATATGTATACTTTTTTCTACTTATTTCACTTTAACACAATAATAGCATATTTGAAACAAAAAAAAAAATTAGGTTTTTGTGTCTCCATGTTCTGAGAGTATGTTTTTTTTATTTTTTGCGTGATTTTCTTATGTAGGGGCTCATTTTTTGCGGGATGAGGTGTTGCACTATTTGTGATGTAAGGTGACAAAAAAATATTATTTTTTTATGGTGTTTATTGGACGGGATGGATCATTTAATATATTTATAGAGTCGGTCGTTATGGGCACGGCAATACCTAATATGTGTGTTTTTTTTCTTTTTTTTTTATTATGAAATCGGAAAAGGGGCATTTTTTCTTTTTTTACTTGAAACTTTCTTTTTTTTATTAAACACTTTTTTAACTTTTTTTTTTACTTTATTTCTGACTTTAAATTTTGGGGGTCTGATCCCCTCTGCAATGCATTACAATACATCTGTATTGTAATGCATTGCCTATTAGTGTATTACACAGACTAAGGCTGCATTCACACGTTGGGGTGTTCGGAACACGGACCCGGACCCGAACATTTTCCAAAAAGTTTGTGTTCGGGTCCGTTGTCTGGCGATTTCTTCCCGCTTTCTGAAGGGCTGCCAATCAGCTATCGTTTTACTTCTTGCCCTAAGAAGCCATCACAGCCATGCCTACTAATAGCATGGCTGTGATTGGCCAAGTGCAGCATGTGACCCAGCCTCTATTTAAGCTGGAGTCACGTAGCGCCGCACGTCACTCTGCTCTGATTAGTGTAGGGATAGGACGCAGCCGCTGTGAGGGCGAGATTAGGCAGGGAAAACTCAGCAAAAACACCTAATGAAGTGATCGATCTACAGCTGTGAAACATTCAACATTCTGCTAGTTAATTGCTCACTGGTTTTTAGGCTGCACAGAGCGTTTTTATGTCACTATTTTCTGGGGTGATCGGCGGCCATTTTGTGTCTTGTGGTGCACCAGCACAAGCTGCCACCAAGTCCATCAATACTAGTTTTTTTTTTTTTGCTATACCCTACATCAGGGGCTTGGCTGTGCATATTGTCATCCCTAGAAACTCAGGATAGAAATTTTTATATGTTATTGAGGGGTTAAATTCGATTGCCAAAATAGCAATCCCCTAAATCTGGTGTTCCAGCTGTGGCTAGCCAAGTGTAATACTGTCTGCTGTCTGGCAAAGGATAGATTTTTTTCTGTGGTGAAATTCAATTGCCAAAATAGCAATCCCCTAAATCTGGTGTCCCAGCAGTGGCTGGCAAAGTTTAATAGTGTCAGGCAAAGGATATATTTTGTTCTGGGGTGAAATTCAATTGCCAAAATAGCAATACCATAAATCAGTGGTTTCAGCTGTGGCTGGCCAAGTTTAATAGTGTCCGTCAAAGGATTTATTATTTTCTGGGGTGAAATTCAGTGGCCAAAATAGAAGTACAGTAAATCTGGTGTTCCAGCTGTTACTGGACAAGTTTAATAGTCATAGGATATATTATTTTCTGCGGTGAAATTTAGTTACAAAAATAGAAATACCGTAAATCTGGTGTTCCAGCTGTTGCAGGCCTAGTTTAAATCTGTCCGTAAAAGGGTATATTTTTTTCTGGGGTGAAATTTAATTGCCAAAATAGCAATACCCTGAATCTGGTGTTCCAGCTGTGACTGGACAATTTCCCTAGTGTCCGTCAAAGGATATATTATTTTCTGGGGTGAAAGTCAATTGCAAAAATCGAAATACAGTTAATCTGGTGTTCCAGTTGTTGCAGGCCTAGTTTAAATCTGTCCGTAAAAGGGTATATTTTTTTCTGGGGTGAAATTTAATTGCCAAAATAGCAGTACCCTCAATCTGGTGTTCCAGCTGTGACTGGACAATTTCCCTAGTGTCTGTCAAAGGATAGATTTTGTTCTGTGGTGAAATACAGTTGCAAAAATAGAAATACAGTAAATCTGGTGTTCCAGCTGTGACTGAACAAGTTTAATAGTATCCGTCAAAGGAAATATTTTGTTCTGAGGTGAAATTCAATTGCCAAAATAGGAATACCCTGAATCTGGTGTTCCAGCTGTGACTGGAAAATTTCCCTAGTGTCTGTCAAAGGATAGATTTTAAATTGTTTGGTGAAATATTACCATTTTTGCCAGGTACACTCCCCTGCACTGCATAACTGACAGGGAACTTATAATTGGCGGTTACATTCTTGCATGAAATGAAGCCTTTTTGGGCTGTGAAGCCAAAGGTAGTCTCCAATAACTGTTTTTTATTTTACAACAATGGTTGGGTGAGGCTGGTATACATGTCTATTCTGCATAAGGTTCAAACAAGTCCTGTGGGATCCATGTCTGGTTCCTTTTAATAAACGAAAGCTTAGTTGCCAACATTGTCTGCGGACAGGCGGCTGCACTTGTCTGTGATAATGCCCCCAGCCATGCTAAACACACGTTCAGACAATACAGTGGCTGCAGGGTAGGCCAGCACCTCCAAGGCGTAAAGGGCAACCTTAGGACATTTGCCCAATTTGAAGACCCAGAAGTTGAATGGGCCAGACCCAGTGGTGTAGCTAGAAATGATTGGACACCACATCAAATTTTTGAATTGGGCCCCTATCCCCCAGTAATTTTTGCCCAACCCCTTCCTTTCATGCTGCCATGCCTGTGGCTACTAAAGATCGCTCTCTCAGACCAGGCCCAGCAGCTGTTCCATTCGCTTTCTATACTGTCTATACTGCCACTGTATATAATTTCATTGTATAATACTGTTGAGGGGGCCCTGACAAAGTCCTTTACTCCTCCTCCTCCTCCTGGATGGGCCCTTTCTAGGTTACGGCCCCAAAGCAGTTGCTTCCCCTGCTTCCCCTGTAGCTATTACCCTAGGCCAGTGATGGGCAACGTGCGGCTCTCCAGCTGTTGCTAAACTACAACTCCCACCATGCCCTGCAGTAGGCTGATAGCTATAGACAGGCTTTGCATGCTGGGAGTTGTAGTTCTGCAACAGCTGGAGAGCCACACGTTGCCCATCACTGCCCTAGGCAGACCCATCAGTCAGTACGTGTACTGTTCCAACATGTTGCTGAAATGCTGCCTCCTGCTAAGATGTTCCAGATCTGCTGGTGGTGCAGGTTGTTGTGGCGTGATGACAAAGCTTTTCCACATTTTGCCAATGATAAACCTTCCTTCTGAGGTGTTGGTGCTGCTGCATTGGCAAATTCTTCCTCCTCTGCCTTCACCTTGTGCTTCCACTGAGTCCACGGTGTCAGGTGTAAATGCCATCAGCAGCGTGTCTACTAGCTGGCTCATCTTCCTATCACACTCCAGTGAGGGAATTAACCGACTCTGGACCGCCTAATGCACGGATGCGTCCAGGCGGCAGGTTTACTCCTCCTGCACGCATGCTGGGTGAGAGAAATATCTCTGTAAATTGACAACTTTGTATAAAATTTTTTAAAAAGTTGTCATTTACAGAGATATTTCTCACACATAGCATGGGTATATGTAAAAATACACCCCAAAACACATTGCCCTACTTCTCTTGAGTACGGCGATACCACGTGTGAAATTTTTTTGCATCCAAGATGCGCAAAGGGGCCGAAATTCCAATGACCTTCATGGAGTCTGGGCTCATGGTTGGGGGATGGGATAACCACACTCTTGGGGATTGCTATACCACAATACTCCCCTGAGTATAAGCTCTTGTAAGAGCTTGGTCCTGGTTCCTGCTTTCTGGAGTTAGGAGAGGTGCTTATATAGAAGATTTTTTTTTGCACAAGTTAGCGGAAATTGGCTATTTTTTTTTTTCTTTCAAAGTCTCATATTCCACTAACTTGTGACAAAAAATTAAATTTTACATGAACTCACCATACCCCTCACGGAATACCTTGAGGTGTCTTCTTTCTAAAATGGGGTCACTTGTGGGGTATTTATACTGCCCAGGCATTTTAGGGGTCTCTAAAGCGTGAGAAGAAGTCTGGAATCCAAATGCGTAAAAATGCCCTGTGAAATCCTAAATGTACTCATTGGAATTTGGACCCCTTTGCACACCCAGGCTGCAAAAAAGTGTCACACATGAGGTATCGCCGTACTCAGGAGAAGTAGGGTGTAACGGAACTGCCTGGCACTCCGACTGGGCACCTTCCGCTAATGCTTGCTCCTAGTGCTTCCCGAGGGCTCCAAGCACTCCACCAGACACCATAAGCACCTCTCCTAACTCCAGAAAGCAGGGACCAGGAACAAGCTCTTACAAGAGCTTATACTCAGGGGAGTATTGTGGTATAGCAATCCCCAAGAGTGTGGTTATCCCATCTCCCAACCATGAGCCCAGACTCCATGAAGGGGTAAAGCAGAACTTCTTTATTGGGTGGCCAAAGCTTGGCCTTTTATGCCAGTCCTCCAGCCAGGGCTACTCCCCCAGGGACCTGATAGAGGACAGGCACACAAAATACAGTGACCAATCAACATACAGCCAGATATATCCCACCCCCACATGCCTTGTCCATTTTGATTCTTAATTAGGTCACAGGCAATGTCCATTGTGAATGTTGAATAGGTTACAGGCAATGTCCATTGTGATTGTTGATTAGGTCACAGGCAATGTCCATTGTGAATGTTGATTAGGTCACAGGTAATGTCCATTGTGAATGTTGATTAGGTCACAGGCAATATCCATTGTGAATGCTAACTGTCACTGGGGCCATAGTCACAGGGTAAGAGGCTGGCAAGCAGGCCTCTTCAACTCCCAGTGACAAAGGTGCTTTTGTCACACATCTTCCCTCCCAGGGGAAGACTAACCAGGTACCTGACCTCCTGTTGGTCAGTACCTGAGTTAGACGGGCAGCCCGCCCACAACCGAGTACTGCACCTGTATTTCTTGAGTGTCCAGCTTCGTTGGGTCTGGCCTACGCTGCAGAGGGTACGTCTGCTGCCCCTGATCTCCCTTGTGTTCCCAGGCATGGAGCTGTAGATACGAGGTGGGCAGAGGCCAACTGCACTCTGCCCAGATGCCAGCTCTTCCGCTTGGGTAGCCTGTGGGTAGTCAGGCTCAGGACAGAAGGATAGGGGAGGGCAGAGGCCGACTGCACTCTGCCCAGATGCCAGCTCTTCCGCTGGGGTAACCTGTGGGTAGTCAGGCTCAGGACAGGATAGATAGGGGAGGACAGAGGCCGACTGCACTCTGCCCAGATGCCAGCTCTTCCGCTGGGATGGGGTCAGGGAATCCTACCCCCAGGACTTGGTTGCAGATTGGCTGTGGAGAGGAGTGGTCGCTTACCTCATTCTCCTGGCACTCCTGTGGGTTTGGTTGGTGATCTGTGCCAGCCGTCCAGCATCCCTGTAGGTCTGGTGCAGAGACCGCTGTCCCATCTGCACCATCGGAGTTAGGGGTGCTGTCTCCCTGGGGTGGGGGAGAGGGACTGGTTGTCTCCTCTCCCTGCAAAACATACTGCCACTGGGGAGTAGGACTGACTGTCCCTACTTCCTGAAGCTCCGTCTGCCGTTGGGGATCTGAGCCGACTGCCCAGAATCCCTGTAGGGCCGGTGGAGAGACCTCAGTCCCATCTCCACCTGCCAGTTGGGGTTCCCCCCAGGACAAGTCTATGAGGTCCCCTACCTCTGCAGCTGGTACAGAAGCAGGGGATACGTCAGTTGGGTCTTCCCAGCTGTAGGGGTGTAGGTCTGGGACCGCCACCCAGCTCTCCGGCAGTGTATATTGGGGCCGAATTGAGCTGAAGAAGTATTGGTAATCCTGCTCCAGCTCCCACTCCCTGGTCACTAGAGATGCCAGGTCTTGTCTCACCTCTCTCGCTGTAGCCCAATCATGCATACCCTCCCTGTAGTCATAGATAGCCCAGAACTGAGACGCTCCAGCATCTCCGAACTCTGGTTCTGCGAAGGCCTCAAACAACAGGCCAGGGCCATCGTAATTATCACCCTCGGGTTTGTTGTGCTCACCCATCCAGCGGGAGTACCGAATCGAGTACCACCAGAGGGCCTGGTAGGCGTCGTCTAGCCAAAGCTCCTTAAGTACAAGGCCCCGGAGTTCTGTTACCCACTCATCCAGGGGCTTTTCTCCCAAGAGACCCATCCGCATTGCCACACGCTTCTGTAGCCGCTGCTCATAACCGGGGAGACTCTCACCTCGCCGCCGCTGGGCATTTTCCAGAGCATTATACCAGACTTCCTTTCTGTCTGCATCCCTGTTGTCCGCGGCCGCCTCCTCCTCCTCATCATGGAACGCTGTCTGAAGCCTAGCCGATTCCATCCTGATGTAGCCAGTGGCGCTGTACGGATACTAGCGTTGCCCTCAATCCACGAACGGTGTCTCCGAGCTGCTTCTCCTCGCACTAGGACACCATCCCACTGCTGCCACCAGTGTAACAGAACCGCCTGGCACCCTGAATGGGCACCTTCCGCTGATGCTTGCTCCTAGCGCTTCCCGAGGGCTCCAAGCACTCCACCGGACACCATAAGCACCTCTCCTAACTCCAGAAAGCAAGAGCCAGGAACAAGCTCTTACAAGAGCTTATACTCAGTGGAGTATTGTGGTATAGCAATCCCCAAGAGTGTGGTTATCCCATCCCCCAACCATGAGCCCGGACTTCATGAGGGGGTAAAGCAGAACTTCTTTATTGGGTGGCCAAAGCTTGGCCTTTTATGCCAGTCCTCCAGCCAGGGCTACTCCCCCGGGGACCTGATAGAGGACAAGCACACAAAATACAGTGACCAATCAACATACAGCCAGATATATCCCACCCCCACATGCATTGTCCATTGTGATTCTAAATTAGGTCACAGGCAATGTCCATTGTGAATGTTGATTAGGTCACAGGCAATATCCATTGTGAATGCTGTCACTGGGGCCATAGTAACAGGGTAAGAGGCTAGCAAGCAGGCCTCTCCAACTCCCAGTGACAAAGGTGCTTTAGTCACATAGGGCAATGTGTTTTGGGGTGTATTTTTACATATACCCATGCTGGGTGAGAGAAATATCTCTGTAAATGACAACTTTTTAATTTTTTTTTACAAAGTTGTCAATTTACAGAGATATTTCTCTCACCCAGCATGGGTATATGTAAAAATACACCCCAAAACACATTGCCCTACTTCTTCTGAGTACGGCGATACCACATGAGTGACACTTTTTTGCAGCCTGGGTGCGCAAAGGGGCCCAAATTCCAACGAGTGCCTTTAGATTTAACATGGCTGCTCACAATTTAGCCCCGTCCAAAATGCCAGAACAGTAAACACACCCCACAAATGACCCCATTTCGGAAAGTAGACACCCCAAGGTATAGTGAGTCCGTGGGAGATTTTTTTTTTTTTTTGCCAGAAGCTAGCAGAAATGGAAACTTTATTATTTCATTTTTTACTCAAAGTGTCATTTTCCGCTAACTTGTGAAAAAAAATGAAATCATACATGAACTCACCATGCCCCTCCGCGAATACTTTGGGGTGTCTTCTTTCTAAAATGGCAGTCAGAGCTGCTTCAAAATGCGGAAATTCACTGTTTTTGCACCATAATTTTTAAACACTATAACTTTTACCCAAGCCAATAAATATACACTTATTGGATTATTTTTTATCAAAGACATGTAGAACAATAAATTTAGCGAAAAATTTATATAGAAATTTAGTTTTTGATTAATAGCAAAAAAAGTAAAAATGTCAGCAGCAATGAAATACCACCAAATGAAAGTTCTATTAGTGAGAAGAAAAGGAGGTAAAATTCATTTGGGTGGTAAGTTGTATGACAGAGCAATAAACGGTGAAAATAGTGTAGTGCAGAATTGTAAAAAGTGGTCTGGTCATTAAGGGTGTTTAAGCTAGGGGGTCTGATGTGGTTAAGGACGGCACGTTGTCCTTGTAACGGGGATGCAGCAGGGTGGCCACCCAGTAAGCAGTACAAGTTCGATTGTGGCAGTAACTGGGCGGTCATTGCGCAGGCACTGCAGCATGTTGTCGCTCATGTCTGCCAGGCTGCCCAGAGGCAAGGACAAGCTATCCTCTTTGACAGAGGTATATCGTCTGTGTCCTCTGTATCCCCCAGCGTTCCTCCTACTCCTCCTCATCCTCCAGAACTGTGCCCTGGCTGGACAATTGTGTTCCAGGCCAGGGCCTATGTTGATGCAGGAACTTACCCTCCGAGCCACTTGTAATTGGCTGGCCTTAAGTTAAGGATAAGGTGTGTATATTTTTTTGTTCGTTTATATAGTTACTTTAGCTGCATTATAGTTATTTTAATATGTTTTTAACTAAATTTGTAAATAGTTTGTTAATGGTTTGAGTGAAAGGGGGGGTGTTGAGTGTGTAGGGTGTGAGGCTGTTTCGGTTAATTTTCCATTCGCTTTCTATACTGTCTATACTGCCACTGTATATAATTTCATTGTATAATACTGTTGAGGGGGCCCTGTCAAAGTCTTTTAGTTCTCCTCCTCCTCCTCCTCCTCCTGGATGGGCCCCTTATAGGTCAGGGAACCAAAACAGTAGCTTCCCATGCTTTCCTGTAGCTACGCCCCTGGGCAAACCCATCAGTCAGTAAATGTATTCTTCCTCCATGTTGCTAAAATGCTGCCTCCTGCTAACACGTTCCAGATCTACTGGTGGTGCAGGTTGTTGTGGCTGGCGTGATGACAAAGCTTTCCCACATTTCGCAAATGCTAACCCAGCCTTCTGAGATGCTGATGGTGACCCAGCTGCCCGTGAGCTGGCTTGGGTGGTGCCACCCTGTTGAGAACACGGTTCCTCCTACTCCTCCTCATCCTACTTATCCTCCTCATCCTCCAGAACTGTGCCCTGGCTGGACAATTGTGTTCCAGGCCAGGGCCTATGTTGGTGCAGGAACCCACCCTCCGCGCCACTTGTAATTGGCTGGCCTTAAGTCAGGGGGGCAATTGCTCCCCGGGCCTCTCTGTTGCCTCACTGTCCTGGCCGGCCGGGCCCGGAATGATCTGTGGTGTCAGACTGTCCCACACTTAAGGGCACTGCCACCGCTGCCGCCGCTGTCACTAAAACAACTTTCCTGGAGACGGGGAGACGGGGAGGCGTGCTGCCGGCAGCCTATCAGAGAGGCCGTCAGACCGGTAAGTATAAGTCTGACTCTAGTTTTTTTGTTTTTTTTGTCATTTCTGTCACTGATAGGGGGCCCTATCTGGCTACTGGCACATTATAGGGGGGGGGGGCTATTTGGCTGCTGGCACATTATAGGGGGGGGGCCCTATCTGGCTACTGGCACATTATAGGGGGCTATGGCTACTGGGCTGGCACATTATAGGGGGCTCTATCTGGCTACTGGCACATTATTGGGGGGCCCTATTTGGCTACTGGCACACATTATAGGGGGGGGGGGCTATGGCTACTGGGCTGGCACATTATAGGGGGGCCCTATCTGGCTACTGGCACACTATTGGGGGGCCCTCTCTGGCTACTGGCACATTATAGGGAGGGGGGGCAATGGCTACTGGGCTGGCACATTATAGGGGGTATGAAAGACAAGAGATTAGAGGTTTATTTAGATCAAATGGAAAGTCATTCCAAGTGGTCAGGAAATAAAGTTGGAGGCGCCACCAGGTATGGATATATGCCAGAAAGACGTGTCCGTTAAATGTGGTGAGGAGGCTGCTTGGTGATATAGTACCAGTATAAACAAATGGATATAAAGGTCTAAAGGCCAGATACAGTTAGATGAGGCTGTGGAAAGGTGGTGAACACTGGCAAGGTTGTCCAGTGCGCCCCCTTTACCTCAAATAAGTCACCAGAAATAGCGCCAACCCCAAGCAGTAAATAGGAGAATTGTGAGTTAAGTTAGTTGGTAGATTGACAGGTTGTTAGCAGCATACATATAAAGCTGGAAGGTGAATTTCAATACACTTTAAGGGTTGTGATTGAAGGACCAACTGAGGAGATCTCACTCACTTCACAGGGGGGAGTGGTTTGGATAAGCTCAAGACACCAAACCAGACTGACCCCCCTCGCCAAAGTCACCTGTAGAATCGCTGGAAATGAAGGCAGCCCAAGGAATGGCTTCTGTTCAAAATCCTTTATTGAAGTTCGGCTCAACGCGTTTCGGGGTTTAATATTACCCCTTCCTCAGGAGCAGTACATAAAACATGATGTGATAAGTGTATATAAATACCTTTCTGAAGGAGGACTGGCGCCAAAGATTTCAATGAGAGGAGGGGCCGGATGCCTTATGCGTTCCACTGTGGAACGCACCTTGATCTGGAGGTGCAGAAAGATCCGAGTGGTTGCGGAGGCATTGCGCAATACCGGAAGTGATGTAAACCAGGGTGCGGGAGGAAGCGGACGGGTGTGCGTTCCACGGTGGAACGCAGCTCGTACCGGATGTAAAGAGAGGCTAAGACCCGCCTCCGCTGCGATTGGCGTCCTCCAGGCCCTTCCGCCAGTCATATGCGCAAGCCGGGATTGTCGTGCGCTCCATCCTGGAGCGCAAGTGGAACTAGATAGAGCTGATGTTGTTAGTTTATAATTTTCTCTCTCCTCAAAATTCGGCCTGTACTTGGCAGACCTAGATGGATATGAAATTCATAGTAAATGATCAGGGGATAAGGTTAAAATAGTGTAGGTTTGTGAGGGCCGGATAACTTATGCATTCCAGCTTGGCACGCACGCCCTTATTAAAGTTCCTCTGGCGTGTTTCTGTTCCTGTGCTGGCTGTATGGCAGTTTTAATAGATAAATAGAATAAATATTAATTGATAGTAAAACGGCAAACCAGTCCTCGCTGCAAACCAACATGTTATCAAAAAAACATGTTATCAGTAAAACATGTTCCCCATAAATCATGTGTTGATTACAATAAATATATAAATATATGGGTACAAAAATAAACTATATATAATATAATATATAATATATAAATAGGTAATATATAGTATATAAGATTAGTAAATAAAATTAGTCTCTAGAGCAATATATAAAAAGAATAAAAATAAAAATCATAATAATAAAAGGGTAAATACATATTTTGCAAGAAATGAGAATTTTGTGGACGAAATGACATGAATGAAGCTATAAATATGTATATAGACATATATACAATCTTGGGGATGATAGTGGGACTATATCAAATTATCACAGATGGAAAATTGTCAGGAGTTTGTAAATTGTTAAAGCTTCAACAAAATCGACAATTGCAGCCTCAAAAAGTCAATCATCCTATAGGTCAATAATTCATGTGTTCCGTGACCTCATTTAAACCATGGGGCGTTAAGGTGTTCATCTCAAAGATCCAGAACATCTCCTTTTTACATAATTGTTGAAAGGAGGTATGTACAACTTCCATGGGAATAACAGTGAGTCCTTTTGGGTTTCCCTGATGTGTGGCTGCAAAATGTCGTGACACGCTATGTGTGGCGACCTGTCTGGTAATATTAGATCTGTGTTGGTTCATTCTTTCACGGAGTGTTTGTGTTGTACGACCAACATAGAAGAAATTGCAGGGACAACGTAAAAGGTAAATAATATTTGTACTGTTACAGGTCATATAATGTTTATAGAGGATTTTTCTCTTTGGGTGTGGTATATCAATCTCGCCCTTCCCTGTCTTGATCATCTTGCAGCATTTACACTTCTTGGTCCCACATCTGTACGAACCGAAGGCTTTCTTCTGTGATAGCTTGGTAGTCACTTTGGTTGTCTCTAAATGTAGACACGGTTTTTGCCCTGCGGAAGGTTAGAGTAGGTCGTCTCGGTAATTCTTGTCCCAATACTGGGTCTTTCAGAAGTAGGGGCCAATGTTTTTCGAGGATTCGTCTGATGAGGTGATGTTTTTTGTTGTATCTGGTGATCAGCCCTGGTCTAAAGGTATTGATACTCTTTTTGGATGTTTTTGATTTCTCTAGACTTTCTTTTTGACTTAAACTGGATGCTCTCTTCATGGCAACTTTTAGTAATTGTACCGGATAACCTTTTTCTTTGAAACGCGTATTTAAAACATTTAATTGTTCTTTCATTTTTTTGTCGTCTGTACAGTTCCGTCTAATACGCTTCATCTGACTATAGGGTATATTTGACTTCCATTTCTGATGATGCCCACTATTAAAGTCTAAAAAGCTGTTCGAGTCTACACTTTTAAAGTGTGTGCAGGTTGATATCCGGTTCTCTTTGCTCTCAATTTCTAGGTCTAGAAATACGGCTGTTCTTATATTGGCTTCGTGTGTGAATTTTAGGCCCCAATCGTTCGTATTAAGTTCCTTTACAAAGGCTTCTAATTCTTGTTGGTCCCCCTTCCATATCAGAATGATGTCGTCTATATACCGCTTAAAAAAGGCTATTTTAGGATGACTTAAGAGACCTCTCTTCTCCTCAAAATGGCCCATGAATATGTTGGCATAGGATGGCGCGAATTTAGTGCCCATCTCCATTCCCTTTACTTGCAGATAGAATTTGTTATTGAACAGAAAATAATTATGTTGTAGAATGAATTCTATTGATCTTAATACAAAATCTTTTTGTGGTGTGGGCATTATCGGGTCATTTTCTAGGGTTTCTTTTATATCCAATAGCCCTAGTTGGTGGGGTATGTTGCTGTATAATGAGGCGACATCGAGGGTGGCCCAACTATAATTTTCTCCCCAAGTGACTTGATTAAGGAGTGTAATCAGATGGGCGGAGTGTCTTAAATATGATGGTAGTTCCGTCACGTATCTCTGAAGGATACCATCAATGTACTCCGATAAATTTGCTGTAAGGGAACCGATCCCTGATATAATGGGGCGCCCTGGCGGGTTGGTAAGGGATTTATGTATCTTCGGGAGGAAGTAAAACCGTGCCACGTTTTTAGGTAACTTCTCTCTTTTTTATCAAGGGTTCCTGTTTGGTAGCCAAAATCAATTAGGTCATGAAGAGGATTTTCAAAGGTTTTTGTTATTATAGGGGGGCGCTATCTGGCTACTGGCACATTATTGGGGGGCCCTATTTGGCTACTGGCACATTATAGGGGGGGCCTATGGCTACTGGGCTGGCACATTATAGGGGGGCCCTATCTGGCTACTGGCACATTATTGGGGGGCCCTATCTGGCTACTGGCACATTATAGTGGGGGGCCTATGGCTACTGGCACATTATAGGGGGCCCTATCTGGCTACTGGCACATTATAGTGGGGGGGCTTATGGCTACATGCACATTATGGGGGGGCCCTATCTGGTTACTGGCACATTTTAGTGGGGCGCCTATGGCTACTGGCACATTATATGGGGGGCCTATTGGCCACTGGCACATTATAGGGGGGCCTATGGCTACTGGCACATTATATGGGGGGGCTATGGTTACTGGCACATTATAGGGGGGGCCTATGGCTAGCAGTGTCTGGCACTTATAGGGTGGGCCTTATGGCTACTGGCATATTATAGGGGGGGGCCTATGGCTACTGGCAGTCTGGAAATTATGTGGGGCTATGGCTACTGGCACATGTTGATGGGGGGCTCAGGCTACTGACACATGATAGGGGGGCCCTATGGCTACTGGCACATGATAGGGGGGGCCCTATGGCTACTGGCACATGATAGGGGGGCCCTATGGCTACTGGCACATGATGGGGGGGGCTATGGCTACTGGCACATGATAGGGGGGGCTCTGGCTACTGGCACATGATAGGGGCGGACCTATAGCTACTGGCACATGATGGGGGGGCTCAGGCTACTGGCACATAATAGGGGGCTCTGGCTACTGGCACATAATTGGGGGGCTCTGGCTACTGGCACATCATTGGGGGACGTCTATGGGGGCACTTATTACTGGCACATTGGGGGCACTTCTTACTGGCACATTATTGGTGGGCACTATAGGGGCATCTACTGAGGCCACAAAGAACGGTTATTTTATTTGGGGGCTCTGGATAGGGGCATTTTATACTGGGACACATTATGGTGGGTACTATGGGGAAGGTAGGAGAGGAGTACTTTGGGGTCATCTACGGTGGCACTGAGAAGGGGTATTTTATACTTACAAATTATGGGGGACACTGAGAGCATCTACTGGAGCACTATATATGGGGCATTTTATACTGGTACATTATGGGGGTCACTAGGAGGAAGGGGGAGAGGAGCACTATAGGGGCATTTACTAAGGCACTATATAGGGGTATTTTATACTGGCACATTATGGGGGCACTATGGGGACGTTAGCTCAACTGGGGGCATTACAAGGGGGTATTTTTTGTCACATTATAAGGAGAATTATTTCTACTGGGGGGGCCATTATGGTGGGATTTATTACTCCCCCATGTTATGACCCCCTAGTAGCAGCACCAGCCTCTCCCTGCTCTGCTATCCCTCTGCCCCTTCTCCAAATCCTTATTATGAAATCTTTCTCATTAGGATAAATCCCCATCCCCCGGCCAAAGTGTGAAAGACGAAGTGGTGGTTTTCATATGAAATATGAAAGAGAAGGCTCAATGGCACCAACCAATCATCTGTCTGTTCCATGCCTGTCCACAGCTCCTGTGCATTGTTGGGTTTTTCCCACAAACACACAAGTTTTAAAACAGACTGCTGTCATTTCCCCTGGCTGTGCTGCTGTGGGTGGTGAAGGTGTTACACTGAGTGGATGAGGGGGTGGTAGAGGAGGAGGAGGAGGAAGCAGAGGAGGAGGAGGAGGAGGTAACAGGATACAAAGAGAAATGCCCAGCAATCCTCGGAGGCGGTAGGACATTCACAAAAATGCTATCCGCCTCTGGGCCAGCCGCTACATTTACCCACTGTTTTGTTGGTTATGTGGATGTTGCCATAGATAGCATTGCGCAGTGCACACCTGATTTTGTCCGCCACTTGGTTGTGCAGGGAAGGGATGGCTCGCCTGCAAAAGTAGCGGCGGCTGGGATTCACGTCCTGTGAGACAGCCATAAGGTTTTTAAAACTGTCCACCAGACAGAATGACAGCATTTCAAAGGACCAGGAAGTTTGAAATAAGGCATTCAGAGCCATGGGTAGGGGGGTACTTCCTCTTTCTATTTCTTTTTCTCTCCAGTGTTTTGGGAGATGGACAGCTGATAGCTGAACACTTTCATGGGATTTGGTGGAGATGCTTGGTGACGATGAAAGATGTGGTGGCGTTGCTGCCACATCCTCTGTTTGCTGGGTGACAGGTGCCACTTGGGCTCAAGTTTAGAATGTTTATTTTATGTCATTTCCCTATCCACAATTGTTTGCCTACATTTTGCTGCCTTTTGCAGCCCTCTAGCCCTTTCCTGGGCTATTTTACAGCCTTTTTAGCGCCCAAAAGTTCGGGTCCCCATTGACTTCAAGTTCGGGTCGAGTTCGGGTCTAATTCGGATTTCGAACCCGAACATTTTCTGGAAGTTCGGCCAAACTTCTCGAACCCGAACATCCAGGTGTTCGCTCAACTCTACTCATGAAGACCGCAATCCCCCCAAACAGAAAAAATCTGTTAAAAAAGAGACAGGTCAAGACCTCTATCTATGACGGCTCACGACAATCGTGTAGCAAATTTACTGGTGCGCATACATCGCACCCCCTACCCTCCGCCCGTGAGGACGATACTAATACTAAACGGGCTCGGACCACCACTAAAAGGGGGAAGCCAGATTCTTTTGTCAAATATTCAGATATATCCTCTGATGACAATCCTGATACATCAGATAATGACTATTCTGATCTAGATGGGGCCTCTGATTTTGATGAATGCTATTGCACCTCATTACCTGAGTTTTCTACAGCTACCCCTGATATAGACCCGTTATTAATTAAATATCTTTTAAAATTGGGTAAAAATCCCAAGAAGGGAATAGACCACTCATTTAGAGTGGCTCAAGACAAACCTTTAGATGTATTGGGGCCAGTCAAAAAATTCTAGACCTCACAGAAGAGGCTTCTATCTCAGGCAATCCGATAGATCTACCCACCTTTAAAGGGGAACAAAACAATCAGAAAAAAGTCTTCCAAGGAAGGTTTTCAGTCGGGTTGGGAAAGGTAGTAGGGGCCGCTTTCTCAGCTGGGTCTATCAAAGATCACAATATCGAGGCTCCTTTCAGTCAGACAGACAGTCCTTTACTGCACCAGTTGTCCAACCTACCCCATTTTTTCCCTACTGGGGAAGACCGTGGCGTGCCAGAGGACAAAGAGGATTCTCCAGACCAAGAGCTCCTTCTCGTAAGTCAAATTCCTCCTTATTCTTCCCAAATACCATTTTGAGACAGATTACTCAATTTTTTCCAAAATTGGACTACAATTTCTTTAGATTGTTGGATTCTAAAAACTGTTTTAGGTTTCCATATAGACTTTGTGTCACCTCCAATCCAGTGGAGCCTTCTCCTTCCCATTCATTTTTCCTCAGATAGATCACTGATAGATCTAGAAATCAAGGAACTATGTTCCAAGAAAGCTATAATCCAAGTTCCTCTACACTCTTCCGGCTTTCTCAGCAACCTCTTTCTTGTAAAAAAGAAAGACGGAGGTTTTCGCCCACTGATACATTTACACCTCCTAAACAACTTTGTCCAATACAGGCATTTCAAGATTGAAGGAATACATCTTTTGGGGGATCTTCTCCTTCAGGACGATTGGCTAATAAAGATAGATCTGAATGATGCTTACCTTACAGTACCAGTTCATCCTTCTTCTCAAACTTACCTAAAATTCCTTTGCCACAATTAGAGATGGCAATTCACTTGCCTTCCAGTCAGCCTTTCTTCAGCCCCTTGGTGTTTTACCAAACTCCTGAAACCCGTGGTGGATTCCCTCCGGTCTCGAGATGTCCGTCTCATCATCTACCTAGACGACATCCTCATTACTGCAAACTCGCTTTCTCTACTTCATCTCTACGAATCTCGGATTTCTCATCAACTTCGAGAAATCAGTCCTTTCTCCTTCCCGAGAAGTGGAATTCTTGGGCTTTCTAGTCAACACCCAATCAGCTATGTTGAGTCTTCCTCCCAAGAAGCTGAAAGTTATCCGGAGAGAGATTAGATCCATTCTCAACAAGAATTTGATTTCCCTTCGGACAATCGGTCGAGTTGTTGGCATTCTTTCAGCTTCTATCCAAGCCATCTTCCCAGCACCCTTAGATACATGCACCTAACACTCACGTCTTAAATTTGCTCTCTGTGTCTTTCGACGCAGGAAAGGCATACCGGACTGTTAACCTTTATAGGTCAGCTATTTCGGCTTCCCATGTCTCTTTCCAATCTATTCCTATTGGGAAACACCCTCTAGTTTGTAAGATATTTAAGGGTATCAGTTTTCAAAGACCTTCCCGTCCCAAATACCGGTCTACTTGGGATGTCCACTCTCTACTAGAATTACTTTCATCTTGGGACAACAACGATCGTCTGCCCTTTGTCGGGTTTATAATAATTCAATTAAGAATTATTAATTATGGTCATAAAAAAAATTAATCAAGAATTTTCCATAACTTGTCTAAATTATGACCTGGTGAATTGTAGATAACCCAATCGATACAATTCACATCTGAGGCCGACTATTTCCTCAGATAATAAGTTATTTTCATGTGAGATGACATTAATGCTAAAGATATAGTTTTGACATTAAATAATAATACACAGGTATTATAAAAACATGCAGATTTTATTAGTTACACGATTATAAACAAATAAGTATATAAACACGATTATATATGCCAAGGAATATATATATATGGCAATGATATCAGGCACTAGAAGCTTCACAATAAGTAAATAAACACATGTGGGTAAGAGCAGCTTTTCACATTATAACAAAGCTATTTGGTTAGGATATCAAAACAAGAAGTTAAATTATATACATTACTCCTGTTCAGAGGCGTGTCTAATCCTAGACATCTATATGGAATGATAAATACATTCCCCACCCCTCTCTAACCAAACTAAAATACACCTCACATGTAGTAATGGGCAAATCCATTCAAGTATATAACTTAGAAGATAGTAGTCAAATCCTAGACTACTTTTAATACTTCTGTCAATACTACTTTCATATCTGTATAACCTGGTAAGACTATTAAGACAACAGACATTGGAAGAACTTGGAACAAATCTTCCAGTGGGAATTTATCATCTAGCTTGGCGAAGAATGCTACTATCAATATATCTATATCTATGCATATATGTATGCAATCATTTAATGCTCTGATAAATTATGAAACTTGATTCTTCTGCAGGTAGAATGAAGGCTCACAATTATTCTATATCTAAGACTACATCTCATATAAAGAGATGATAAATAAATTAATATGTTCATGTATTCGCCAATCTAGATGGTATGACTTCACCCACATTATCCAATTAGTCTTAATAAAATGAAATATCATTCTTCATGTCTCTTACCAAGTCCTAGCAGGAATCACACTTCTGCTCCTAGGAAAGCTGGGTGGTCCATCATCGCATGTCTCACCATGACTCTCATATTGATAGAGCCCTCTCTTTTGGGTGTTCTGGCTATGATGATGATCCTGATACTCTATCCTTTTTCCCTTCTTGCCTCCTTCCTTTCTCATCTATCTAGGGTAATTATCTCCCTTGTAATCTAACATTACCACCCCCTGGATTAGTATTCTCCAATCAATTGAGGGGGTGTAAACATATGTAATAAGATCCTATGAGATCATGTTTACCCATAATGCAACTAATGGAGGATGGTGTAACGATATCCATCTGTCTCTGGATGGCACTGTTGTGCAAGCTATTAACACCATATCATGAAGAGTTAACTAGGGTATTTTTGCATCATATACATTTGACCCTCATCGTCGTAAATTAGAGATGAGGATTAATGTAGACATTTTGTATCAACTAACGATAGACAACTTGGAGTCTCTCTGACACTATTGATCTATGGGCCATTATGGTATGAATGGGCCTTGTTCTCTAAGACATGTCTGGAGAATCCAGTGTACTCCTTTATAGATAAGACCACATTTGTGGCAATAACTCTTAAGACACAATACTCTCTGTATTTTTACACAGACTGAGCTTGGCATGAACTCATCTTGGCCTGTTTCTACCACACAGCAAAACTTTGGCTCAACTTCAGCCTGTCTCTTAAAGACAATGAGCATGCATTTTGAATATAATATGACCAGGTATCAATATATATACCTATGAAAATGCCCGACACCTTAAAACATTTATCCTTTGAACTTACCATTTTATTATGCCTAATTAGAGCCTTGGACATATCTCATACTCACCTCAAGGTGTCCATTTTACAATCTTCAGATTAACAAAAACTAATCTACACTCGGTCTTTTACCCTACTTTTCCTCATAATGAAAAATTATGTGTGGTGTGTTGCCTTCCTTCATACAAAAGAAAAACTGAATCCCTTCGTCCTCCATCTTCTTCCCAACCTCTTATATCTTACTGCAAACCACATTTGCCAGTTTCTTCCCCCACTCTAGCTAGATGGGTTAGACAAACAATGACCCTAGCTGGCATTGACATTTCCTCATTTGGAGCCCATTCAATTCGAGGAGCGGTTTCTACCAAACTCATACAATCTGGTGGTTCTTTAACTGACCTTCTCAAAGCGGCTTACTAGTCCTCCGAATTGGACATTCTATTTCAGAACTGACCCTCACACATCCATGTCTCTAGTATAGATTTTAAAAATATTTTAATGAGTTTATTATCTTATGTTTATGATGTTCAGCTTTAAACTCGCATAATAAGAAGCCTCGTGTCCTGATATAACATTTGAGATTTTCCTAGCTGCTTGTGCAGGAAAATATGGATTTTAATAAGGACACGAGGCGAGCATTATCCCACCCATGTTAACCCATCCCTATATTTTTGGTTCTTGTCTTTCAGCCTTCCAGTAACAGATAGATACCCCCACATTGGCTATTCTTCCCTAAGATACCTCGATGGATGACGCTACACCTTCCGGATTTATTCTATCTTCAACCCTATGAGCTTTACCTCTATCTACAAGAACTGTTTCCTGTTACCCTACTTGATCACTACAAGTTTCTGATATTATCTATGCTGTTCCTGATTTCAGCGATAACTTCTTCATAGAGACTTCTCCATTGGATGTTATATATCTGTTTGCTAAAAAAGGAGGGTGGAGTCTGCACCTGTGGACCTGATATTATCTGTACTCTGCCCTTATTGGTTATTGCATATACAGCATTCTAGGTTGTACCTAGTCAAGTTTTTTTGTGATAGCTAATGTTTTGTCGCATAATGCTCGCCTCATGTCCTTATTAAAATCCATATTTTCCTGCAGTTAGGAAAATCTCAAATTATAAGCTAAACCAGTCACTGTCTAATCCCATCTTGCCGTAAATTTTATTTAGTTTGGCTAAATGTATATTACATGACTGTCACCTCCATAACATTATGCCTGCCAGCCGTCAACAACAGTTCTCACGGTACACTACATTAGACCCACCTTCGCTGAGACATAGAGCCTGAGAATGTTTCAGACACTCACCAAAATGTTTGCGCACTTATAATAGTCCTTGCAGTGCTATAACATTCAAGCACAAGTGACATATGACACCCCTCAAATGCTATTGCCACTGAGTGATGCGTCACCAAAGCCCTAATTAATAAGGACACTAGACATGGGATCTTGCCGGGGACACATCCTGGTCCCCATGGCAACCTTCCCACCACTTGTTATGTCACATAACATGAGTATATGTGAACAAAAGGGTGACCCCTGTGAGACCCTAAGAGCTCTCCCTATACTGCTTTGCACATGCCCAGACCCAGATGGTGGGTCGAGGCATGCCCGCGTACCTAAGGCTGGTGGCAGCTGAAACCCCTACAATAGTGGGAGGGGCACGGCCACCGGCGCCCTACTCAGAATACGCACGGAACCAGGGTCGCCTCGGATCCAGTCAGCTAATAAACTAAAACACACAATGTCTGCAAACTTATCTGTAGGAGCTGCAGCAGCAGTGAAGACAGATCCAAACTAAGCAGACAATATCCGATGTTACTTGCTTCAGCACCACACAAGTGCAGATATTCCAGAGGCTGACACAACTCAGATGAGAAATATAATCCGCACGATTAAACAGGAAAAGGGGTGATTTATAGGAAGAGGAATCAATCACAGGAGGGACAGCTGGGAGGAGGGAAACTGAAAGTAAAGACCTCATCACAGGGACGGAGAAACAGAGCTGTGAGAACTCCTCAAAACTCTGGTAGTGACACATTCATTCCATATCGAGCAAGTGATGGAGGAGGAGAGTGGTGTCTGACACAATTCCTTTCCCCAACCCCTGATTGGATGTTAGGATGGACGAACCTCCTGAGTAGGTGAAGTCATACCTTTATAAGGAAGGTACGAGTGTACCACTATGCCACAGCAATTCAATCTTTTACAGCCCATTATACTGCTCCCTGATGAGCCAAGTAATATGGTGAAATGTGTTGGATAAGGGAAGAGTATTAGAGAGGTTCAGATAGCTTAGGTCGAAGGTTTTGGCCGGCTGGTGGTCGCCTTTTTTAGGGTGGGTGCTACATTAATCACTGAAAAAAGTGCACCACAATGATAAGCAACTAACAACACTGGCTAGTCCCTCAAGCTGATGTTAAAAGCTGAGACTTTCGCCAATATCTTCCAGTCAGGAACATATCGGAGCCCCTTCATGCACCAGGTCAAGGTCTCTCAGCATGGCATGGGGTCCTACCACTAGACTACCTATGGTGTGTGAACAGGGTCTGAGAAAGGCTGAGATCCAGCTCACAGCCCAACTCCCACTTACCTGCATTGTAGGACCACTAATGCAGTGGGAGGTAAATGAGGCTGCAAGCCACACCTATAACAGACCATGTGACACAACTACAGCCACACCAGGGTGATTTCCCCCTCATCTGTAGTATCTAGTAGAAGGGAAACTGGTCACATATACACTGACCAGAAACTATAGGCTTATCTGTACAATCAATGGATGTCGTATATCTGGACTTCTCCAAAGCATTTGACACCGTACCTCATAAAAGGTTAGTATATAAAATGAGGATGCTCGGACTGGGAGAAAATGTCTGTATGTGGGTAAGTAACTGGCTGAGTGACAGAAAACAGAGGGTGATTAACGGTAGATACTCAGATTGGGTCACTGTAACTAGTGGGGTACCTCAGGGGTCAGTATTGGGCCCTATTCTCTTCAATATATTTATTAATGATCTTGTAGAAGGCCTGCACAGTAAAATATCTATTTTTGCAGATGACACTAAACTGTGTAAAGTAATTAACACTGAAGAGGACAGTTTTCTGCTACAGAGGGATCTGGATAGATTGGAGGCTTGGGCAGAAAAATGGCAGATGAGGTTTAACACTGACAAATGTAAAGTTATGCACATGGGAAGGAATAATGCAAGTCACCCGTACATATTAAATGGTAAAACACTCAGTAACACTGACATGGAAAAGGATCTAGGAATTTTAATAAACAGCCAATTAAGCTGCAAAAACCAGTGTCAGGCAGCTACTGCCAAGGCCAATAAGATAATGGGTTGCATCAAAAGGGGCATAGACGCCCATGATGAGAACATAGTCCTACCACTTTACAAATCACTAGTCAGACCACACATGGAGTACAGTGTACAGTTCTGGGCTCCTGTGAACAAGACAGACATAGCAGAGCTGGAGAGAGTTCAGAGGAGGGCAACTAAAGTAATAACTGGAATGAGGGATCTACAGTACCCTGAAAGATTATCAAAATTAGGGTTATTCACTTTAGAAAAAAGACGACTGAGGGGAGATCTAATAACTATGTATATCAGGGGTCAGTACAGAGATCTGTCCCATCATCTATTTATCCCCAGGACTGTGACTGTGACAAGGGGAGATCCTCTGCGTCTGGAGGAAAGAAGGTTTGTACACAAACATAGAAAAGGATTCTTCACTGTAAGAGCAGTGAGACTATGGAACTCTCTGCCTGAGGAGGTGGTGATGGTGAGTACAATAAAGGAATTCAAGAGGGGACTGGATTTATTTCTGGAGTGTAATAATATTACAGGCTACAGCTACTAGAGAGGGGTCATTGATCCAGGGAGTTATTCTGATTGCCTGATTGGAGTCGGGAAGGAATTTTTTTTCCCCTTAAGTGAGGAAAATTGGCTTCTGCCTCACAGGGGTTTTTTGCCTTCCTCTGGATCAACTTGTAGGAAACAGGCCGAACTGGATGGACAAATGTCTTTTTTCGGTCTTATATACTATGTTACTATGTTACTATGTCACAGTGTCTTCCCATGTCTACTACCTACATGCTGTGCACCCTCCAAATGCTCTATCAATGCAATAGGCACCTGCTACTAGCTGCGTTCTGTTCTATCCACCCAGTGATGGCAATAATTACCCGTACCTAGATGTATGTATTTGCATGAGCACTTTTGATATTTTATCAGTAACTTTGAATAAAAGTTACATTTTACAGTAATTATTTTCACAAGAGGGCATATATATCTGCCAAGCAGATTGTAATGGATCTCCAGCCGGCCACCTTGGGAAGTCTGCTGGTGATCTGGGCAGAAATTCATTTCTAAAGCTTATTTCTCTCCAGTGCTATCATGCAGGATGAAGGAGAAGGGAGATCAGCGATCTGAGAGCAAGGATATGAATCTGGAACAGAGCATGGTAATCCTGGTGGGGTAAGAGGGGTTGACATCTAATCTCCCCTGTCTTGTGTATAGATGGAAATTTTATGCAGCCTTATAATAAATTTATCTATATGTTATTTCAGGGCCCTAGAGATATCACAAAGAAAGCCGCACATAAATCTAATAGGGATTGTGGAATGTGTAGAAAGAGACTGAGCCCATACTATCCACAGTTTGTGTGTCAGTCGTGTCTAGTACAAATCATAAATTGTGAAGAAACTGCCAATAAAACATAACTTTTAATAAGTATATAAAATAAATAGACCATCGAAAACAATAGAACACAAGACAAAATTAGTAGCCTCAAAAGAGTGTCACCTCATTACATGTAGTCAGAGATGAAACCATATAGTACATAAACAATTGTACAGTATTGCAATATTAAAAATGCACAGTGGCATCCAGATGGTAAGGGGAAAAATCTGTGTGTTCTTACCACCTGTGGAGATGATGTAGTATGTTCTGTACTTTCATCCGGATATTGCCTCTAGAGCCTGAGAAAAGGATAGTAGCAGATATTCAATAGGCATTTCCTAATATATCCCTGTATTGCCCTACCAGGTCACCACTCTGTCCCTGATACCTACCACAGAGTACCTGTCCTGATAAGGGCGACCCTGTCTGGAACCTGCCCTTTACCTACATACTCTGTTATATCCTTATCTGTAGATCCCCGCATGCCATGTTTCATCAAAAAGGCCCATCAGGGGACCAAACAGATAACTAGATAGATTGATAACTGCTCCTAAAATGGGTACACACTGATACTACAGCATAAAGGCAGGTTGCTGAGACCGTGCTGCAGTAGCAGACCCAGTCAGCTGGCCAAATGAGGGTTACTGCATTTTTCACCCCATAAGACGCATTTTTCCCCCCAAAAGTGGGTGAAAAATGCCCCAGCGTCTTATGGGCGAATACTACCGGAGGACCAGGAAGTGGTGAAGGCTCTGTACTCACCACGTCCTGGTCCTCTGCGCATCAGATCACAGCACAGCCGATGGAGGAGGAAGAAGAAGAGCTCTGGAGCAGAGGAGCGGCAGCGTCCAGAGCAGGAGAGGTAAGGCAATCTGATCTGAGGCAATGGGGGCTACTGGTGACTGATATGAGGCAATAGAAGCTGCTGCGGGCTAATATGAGGCAATGGGGGCTACTGGGGGCTGATATGAGGCAATGGGGGCTAATTTGAGAGGCAACGGGGGCTAATTTGAGAGGCAACAGGGGCTGCTGGGGTCTGATATGAGGCAATGGGGGTCTGAGCTGAGGTCTGATTGGGGTCTGATCTGAGGTCTTGTTGTGGTCTTATTAACAATGGGGGTCTGATTGGAGCTGTTAGCTGTGGTCTGATTAACATTGGGGGTTTGGGACTGTTAGCTGAGGTCTGATTAACATTGGGCTCGGATTGGTGATCTGACCTGAGGGCTTGAATTCATTTTTTTTTCCTATTGTCCAGCTCTAAAACCTAGGTGCAGGTGCGTCTAAGGCTACTTTCACACAAGCGGCAGCCTTCTCTGTCAGGCTGTTCCGGCGGGTGAACAGCCTGCCGGATCCGTGCTGCTGCTAGTACACGCGTGCCACTGGAGGCTGCTAGTGCACGCATGCCGCCCCGTCCCCATTATAGTCAATTGGGCGCTCCGGCCCAATTGACTATAGAGGGGACGGGGCGGAGTTCCGGCGGCAGCATGGCAAACATGCCAAGAGGCGGCCAGAATAAAACTACGACATGGAGAGTGTCAACAGCTGACACTCTACACTACTGGGCCATCTTGAAGGGGGGGAGGGAATGGGAAGGAAGGAGAGGGAGACAGTGCGCACTCCCATTTGGAGCCAGGAGGAGTTACAGAGAATCTGTCATCTGACAGATTCTCTGTAAATTCACTGAGAGCAGCCTGCTGTGTAAAGGAAGCACAGCAGGCTGTAGAACAAAAACGGAAAATAAATAAACACAACTAATTGGAAAAATATTTTTCTCCACAAAATAAATAAATGAATGTAAATTTTATGTTATTTTTTACAAAGGTCTCCATATCCTTTAACATCTTCCGGACACATGATGTACCGGTATGTGAGCAGGCACCTTGGGTCAATGCTCAGGGGGATCCTGTGACCACCAAACCCCCACTCCCCCCCCCGCGTCGGCGATCGCAGCAAACCGCAGGTCAATTCAGACCTGCGGTTTGCTGCGTTTCCGGGTTATTCGGGTCTCTGGGGTGATCAGTGGTGTGATAATACACCACTAATCACCATCCTGCGATCCTGAGAGGTGATGTTGACATCACCTCTCAGGATTGGCTTGCATTGGTCGGCTGGGCGGGCGGGACATTCAAATTACTGCTCCTTTCCTCCTCCTTTTGTGTCCGGGAGCCGAGGAGAGAGGAGCAATCTCCAGAGCTGCAGCCAGCACCCCCATCTGTGCCCCAGCACCACCACCCAGGTATTTAAGGAAAGGTTAGGCACAGGTTAGGTTAGGCAGGGATATACAGGGAAAGTTAGTGGGAATAAAACAAAACAGTTTTTGTTGCATGACCCTAAAATCGGGTGTCTGGGGTCCACAGCCTGCGTACGGTGATTGTGGCCAGCACTCTTAGAGTCCGGCCACTGTTAGCACACACCCCAACGCTGATCAACTTCGGACGGTTGATGAGCGAGTTTGAATTTTATTTTATTTTTTTCAAATTTTTGGGCCTTTTTTTATTTAGTAGTTTTTTTTTTGTCTGTTAGGTTTAGGGTAAGTTGGCGAACACCCGTGCGCCCACAGACACGCACACCAAATAAAGTGTATCACGCACGCACGCACACACACACTCCCCTATGGCCTGCCGGACCTTCTCGGCCAAGGAGGCATACGCCCAGCTTGCCTCCGAGTCCGAGAGCCCCAGTGAGGACGAGGATGACCTCACTTCCCTTTTGTCATACGCGTCCTCCTCATCATCTAGTGATGATGATGATCTCCCAAAGCAGCAAAGATGCCGCCAGGCGGCGCAAGGGGACCGCTATGCTAGGGACCCTGTGGCCCACACTAGTACGAGCAGCTCTGGGGCTCGTACTACTTTTACGGCCCACCAGTTAAGTCCACCTGAGCCCTCTACCGGTGAACTTGCATGGTGTACCCCAGAGCTTTTGAGCCCGTGATTCCTGATTTTATAGGCCAAGCAGGAATCCAGATTTCCACAGTGGGCTTCACTGAATACGACTACTTTATTCTTTTTTTCAGTGACCACTTTGTAAATCTAATGGTGGAGCAAACAAACCTGTACGCCCAACAGTTTGTTGCCCAACACCTGGTCAGTGCAGCCAAGATGAGGACGTTTTGAGGCCTCGTGCTGCACATGGACCTAGTCAAGAAACCTAGTGTCAGTTATTACTGGAGTGGGGACGTCCTCTACGCGACCCCACTTTACAGTACGGCCATGACACGCTCCCGATTTGTGGCCATCCGGAAATGCCTGCATTATGCAGATAATGCAGCATGTCCCCCCCAAGGTGATCCTGCCTATGACCGCCTGTACAAAATCAGGCCCGTCATCGATCACTTTGGGGCCAAATTTGTGCAGGCCTATGTACCTGGAAGGTAGGTCACCGTTGATGAGTCTCTCATTGCTTACAAGGGGAGACTCATTTTCCGCCAGTATGTTCCCTCTAAGCGGGCGAGGTATGGCGTGAAGCTGTTTAAACTTTGTGAGAGTACCTCAGGGTACACTTACAAGTTTCGTTTCTACAAGAGGCGAGATTCCCGTATTGAACCCCCAGAATGTCCCCCCACTCTGAGTGTTAGCGGGAAAATTGTGTGGGACCTTATGCACCCACTGCTAGATAAGGGTTACCACCTGTACGTGGATAACTTTTATACTAGTATCCCCTTGTTCCAGTCCCTTGCCGCCAGAGCCACGTCCACTTGTGGGACCATGCGGAAAAATCAACGCGGCCTCCCTACCCACCCCCTCCAGGTCCCTATCCCCAAGGGTGAGACCCGTGCCCTTACTAGTGGAAACCTGTTGCTGGTCAGATATAAGGACAAGAGGGTTATCCTTGATGTCCACAATTCACGGTAACAGCATCACCCCTGTCCCTGTGCGAGGTACCGCGGCAATGGTCCTCAAGTCCGATTGTATCGTCAACCACAATCGGTATATGGGAGGAGTTGATCTCTCTGATCAAGTCCTCAAGCCATTTAATGCCATGCGCAAAACCCAGGCATGGTACAAAAAAGTTGCGGTCTACTTGGTGCAGGTTGCCATGTACAACTCTTTTGTGCTGTCCCGGAGCGCTGGCAACACAGGGACATTCCTTCAGTTCTATGAGGCAGTCCTCAAGGACCTGATCTTTTCTTACCGGGAAAGAGCAGGCCGGAGTACCTCGGGAACTGGAGGCGCCCGGATTGTCCCTGGCTAACACTTTCCGGATGTGGTCCCCCATACTAGAAAGAAGGGACGAACCCAAAAAAGGTGCAGATTGTGTCACAGGAGGGGGATATGGAAGGACACCACCACTCAGTAATCATCCGGGCCTCTGCATTACTGGTTGCTTCAGGGAGTATCACACTTCCATGGAGTACTAAATTTATTATCCCCTTTTCCATGTAACCACTGACAATTGGATAAAAACTATGGTTATCAGACTTGAGACACAAAATGATAGTTTATAAATCTAAAATAATTAAAAAAGTAGACAAATTAGGTATCGCCGCGTCCATAATAATCTGCCCTATAAAAATACCCCATGACCTAACCCCTTAGATTAACACGGTAAAAAAAAAAAAAAGAGCACCTTACATAACAAAACGCGTAATAGTAAGCAATCAAAAAGTCATATGCCCCCAAAAATAGTGACAATAAAACAGCCCTCTCTTCCCGCAAAAAATGAGCCCCTACCTAAGACAATCTGGTAAAAACTTTAAAAAAAAACTAACTCTTAGACTGAAAGAAAAGGTTATGAATTGCAGCACTCCTTGGGATGCCAGGTGCTAATCACTGTAGGGTCCCGGACCAGGGGATCAGCAGGCAGCACTCCAGGACTTGTGAAGAAAATGTGATATTTATTAACACCCAAACAATTGCAACGTTTTAGCTCGCCTCAATGGAGCCTTTGTCAAGCAAAGTGTAGTGCTCAAGTGAACATTATATAGTGGAAGCTCATAGTTAATTACATAACAATCAATCAATAATCAAAGTGATAAAATAGTACAAAAACAGTGTAGATAATTAATTTTAACATGATCCTGTGATACATTGAATATAATACGTGATTGATATAAAAATCTAGTTCATTGTGTAAAAGATAAGCTTTTTAAAGCGAAAAGTTGATGATACAATCAAACAATTCAATCACGTGCTGGTGTGTAAGTGATTAAATAAAATAAGGACATTTTATTTAATAAGGACATACGGAATAAGGACATACGCTAGTCATGGAAAACTTCCATGGATCGCAGGCTCGTCGTTGTACCCAATGCGCCTGCGCCTGGTCAAACATCGTGAGAGTTTGAAGCTGCCCGCTCACTAGCGCGCAGGATCCTTCTCTTGCCCATCTCAAAGATGGAGTCAGTTGTCTCTATACCACACTGCGCATGACCAAATAGGACCGCAATGTAGCTAGTAACGATCACCAACATTGTATAACCTTGTTGTCTATGGACATATTATATTATAAAAAAAAGGGAGAATCATGAGTATTCAGGTTCCAATATGCTGAAATGGGTGACAATCGCGTAACATATTTATGTCATACGTGTCCTCCCCAAAGGTAAGCAGAGATCAAATCAGCTCCATGCCTATTAACCCCTACCTTACATAGATCGGTACCTGTCTCATGGATTCCTTAGGACATCATTCTATGTATACATCCCCTTGGGTCCGGGTTTGGTGCATGTTGCACCATACACCTTATCCAAATCCATAGCAACGGAGGAGGGGGTAGGTATCACCCGATCCACTCCTACCATGAGATGGTACAAAGAAGGTTGACTTATATATCAAAAGTTACTCAGATTAAACTGGGGAAAATACTATTTCGGTCCATTTGGATCTCACAGTAGAAAATAAAAAATATTTGTACCACGGATCTAGTTAATATATATTTTCATATAGAAGTTTCATGTGGCGTCTTGTCCTTAAAATGGCTGTAGAAATCCATTTCAGATATGACTGAAAATAAAGGAGAAGAAAAAAAGAAAAATTAACATAATGTAATTTGCACTACTGAATTCAAACACTCAGGAGGTCAGAGGAACGAACCCCCATCAAATAATGGAGGATCAAATCACCTTAAATTCAACATTTAACCCTTTGGGCTTTAATGTTTGCAAGCGGAATATCCAGTAGAGTTCTCTACATTTCAATAGGGTCACTCTATCACCTCCGTGTCTGGGCATCTGTTCTTGATCAATAATGCGGAATCTCAAATCCCTTTCTTTATGTTTGGCCTCCACAAATGTCTGGAGACCGGTAGGTCAATTTTTTTCTCCCTCATACTGTATCTGTGCTTGTCAAACCTTGTTTTCATGTCCCACGTCAGCTCCCCTACATAAAGGAGACGACATGGGCCTTCCAACAGGTAGACCACAAATGCGGAGTCACAAGTGAGATGATGTTTTATAGAGAAACTCTCCTGTCTCTGGATGTGTGAATGTTGAACCTTTATCCATCAAGGAACAATTCACACACCCATGACATGGGATACATCCAGTCCGTTTAGCTCCAAAGTAGACACGAAATGAAGTTTTCTTAGTGCCCACATCAGATCGTACCAACTGGTCTTTGATGTTCTGTGTCCGTCTATATGACATCAGGGGCGGACTATTGAATTCCTGTATTTGTTTAAAACTACTAAGATTTGCCAGTGCTTCCTCAGGATCTCACTAATCCTAACACTCAAAGGCAAATAACAGGAAACAAACGGAATACGCATCCTCTGTTTAGAGTTTGTCTCCCTATCTACCAAAAGTTCCTGCCTAGAAAAAGCTTTTACCTTATTCACATGTTGATGCATCAATATCTTAGGATAACCCCTAACCCGAAATTTCATACTCACCTCCTCTAGCCTCCGATCACTAAGGTCATTGTCCTGCACGATCCTTTTAACCCGCAGTAATTGGCTATAGGGGGGGAGTGATTTTACCATTGGTTTCGGGTGGCAACTGGCAAATTTTAAAAGTGTGTTTTTGTCCGTCGTTTTGACATAAATGTCAGTACTCAACCTCCTATCAACTCTCCTAACCATGACATCTAGGAATTGGATCTCACATTCAGATGCTACCCCCATGAACTTAACCTCAGGGTCCAGCTCATTAAGAAAGTCCCTAAACTCAAAAAGACCAGACATGTCACCTGTCCAGATACGGAACACATCATCTATGTAGCGCCACCACTGAAGAACTTATCCAAAGTGGTGGCTAACATAAATGAGCCGCTCCTCCATATGTGACATGAAAATGTTGGCATAATTTTGCGCCACATTCGAGCCCATGGCGGTCCCCCGTAGCTGAAAATAAAACTCATCCTGAAACAGAAAATAGTTACATGTGAGGACCATGTTCAGCAGGGAGATAAAGAACTCTTAGCATTGGCTGGAATATTGGGTACCAGCCAAGGCCATCCTTACCGCCTCCAATCCTCTGGTGTGAGCAATTGACGTATACAGGCTTACTATGTCAAATGAAGCTAGTATAACATGTTCGGGGAGTTGGATCTGTTCCACAATATTCAAAAAATGTGCAGAATCCCTAATATAGGACTTCACTGATTTTACAAGCGGTGACAGTATTCTGTCCAAAAAGATGGCTATCTGTGAGAAAAGAGAACTAACCCCGGAAACAATCGGACGCCCAGGAGGGGACGTGAGGCACTTGTGAATTTTTGGCAATATGTAGATCACCGGAGATCTTGGGCGATCCACATATAAAAATGCATGCAATTTCTCGTCAATAACGCCTTGCTTCTTAGCCATATCAAGTATCACTCTGATACGCCTTAAGAATTCAAACTTGGGGTCATTAGAAAGTTTACAGTATACCTCCTGATCACTAAGTTGTCTAAGAATTTCCTTAACATAATCAGAGGTGTTCATGACTGACGGCTATTGCTTCATGTTTTGACAGGTTATTCTTAATATGAAAACTATGCATGTCTGCAGATCTCAGACAAGCCAGATCTGATCTTACAGCATTCATGAATGTGTCCAAAGCCACATGACTAATCTGAGGTACAAAATCACTTTTCACAAACAATTGTACATCATCCAATTTCAATTCAGACCTAATATCCACCACAGCTGGGGCAGTGGTTCGGTTTGCATCAAACCACAGTCTCAGCTTGATGGACCTAAAAAATCTATGGAGGTCCAACTCCAGTTGGAACCAATCCATCTTTCTGACAAGACAAAATGACAACCCCTTCTCCAATACAGACAATTGCACAGTTGTTAAAGGGGATGACGAAATAGTGTCTCTTTCTGAGTGTCCGTTGTGGTTTCACATATATGGTTTTTTCGCCATCTTTGGTGTCTCCTGCCTCCCCTTCTCGTCTGGCTAACTCCAGATCCTGTGGAAGAGGGGGTAACAGGGTTAAATAGAGCTGTTTCAGACATAGACAAACAATATCCAGGGTTGAAAAATACCCCAGATTTTCCGGATGCAGTCCTTTTGGATTTAGGGGATACTTTAGATGTATTCCTCACATCCCCCCTCCGATTCTGTCTTTGAGTCACTTGCCAACAATAGACAAAACCAGTTGAGTAGTCCTCCATATCACGTTGCCACTTTTTCCTTTTTGTAGCCTGAAGTTTACCCTTGATTTTATCCAAATGGGTTTTACAATTCATTAAAAAAGTTTCCAACTCTTCTTGTGTCGAAGAAACCCTTAATTGTGATTCAGTCTCCTGTATATTCTCTTTTAAATTCATTATCTCTATCCGCAGATATTCAATATTTAACAAAAAATTGTCCAATGAGTATTTATTTGAAATCCGTGCAAAACGTGTACAGAAGTCAGCATTCAGAGAAAAAAAATCAGGGCGTAATAAAGATCACATGCCCCGTGGTATTCTATGGACATAATAGTAGTCAGTGAGCATAACCAGATGCATTAGACTGTGTATAATCATACATTTTTTTTAGTTTGTTTCAAATAGGATAATATAGTAAACCTAAATAAATGTAAAAAAAAGTAGACAAATTAGGTATTGCCGCGTCCGCAATAATCTGCTCTATAAAAATACCCCATGACTTAACCCCTCAGATTCACATGGTCAAAAAAATAAAATAAAAACGGTGCCAAAAGAGCAATTTTTTGGGAAAATTTTACATTTTAATCAATTTTTTCCAGTAACAAAGCAAGGGTTAACAGCCAAATAAAACTTAATTTATTGCCCTGATTCTGCAGTTTACAGGACCTGTGGTGATGTCACAGTCATGTGATCAGCCATGTGTGTGGGAGGGGTTAGGGGAACACAGGCCCCTGTAGGACTGTGCTGGTGGAGAATACAGAGGTACTTTTTGTATGGAAGGTGTGTATAAAGCAGTGCTATGTCAGTGTAACCAGTCTATTGTACAGTATTCTGTGTGTAATGTGCACACAGTAGTTCTATCTGTATAATGGTTATGTAGCAGAGCTGTGTGTACAATGTGTATATAGTAAACTATTTGTGTAATGGGTATGTGGTAGAGCTGTGTATGTAATAAGTACTGTCGTGGCCAAAAGTTTTGAGAATGACACAAATATTAGTTTTCACAAAGTTTGCTGCTAAACTGCTTTTAGATCTTTGTTTCAGTTGTTTCTGTGATGTAGTGAAATATAATTACATGCACTTCATACGTTTCAAAGGCTTTTATTGACAATCACATGACATTTATGCAAAGAGTCAGTATTTGCAGTGTTGGCCCTTCTTTTTCAGGACCTCTGCAATTCGACTGGGCATGCTCTCAATCAACTTCTGGGGCAATTCCTGACTGATAGCAACCCATTCTTTCATAATCACTTCTTGGAGTTTGTCAGAATTAGTGGGTTTTTGTTTGTCCACCCGCCTCTTGAGGATGGACCACGAGTTCTCAATGGGATTAAGATCTGGGGAGTTTCCAGGCCATGGACCCAAAATGTCAACGTTTTGGTCCCCGAGCCACTTAGTTATCACTTTTGCCTTATGGCACGGTGCTCCATCGTGCTGGAAAATGCATTGTTCTTCACCAAACTGTTGTTGGATTGTTGGAAGAAGTTGCTGTTGGAGGGTGTTTTGGTACCATTCTTTATTCATGGCTGTGTTTTTGGGCAAAATTGTGAGTGAGCCCACTCCCTTGGATGAGAAGCAACCCCACACATGAATGGTCTCAGGATGCTTTACTGTTGGCATGACACAGGACTGATGGTAGCGCTCACCTTTTCTTCTCCGGACAAGCCTTTTTCCAGATGCCCCAAACAATCGGAAAGAGGCTTCATCTGAGAATATGACTTTGCTCCAGTCCTCAGCAGTCCATTCACCATACTTTCTGCAGAAGATCAATCTGTCCCTGATGTTTTTTTTTGGAGAAAAGTGGCTTCTTTGTTACCCTTCTTGACACCATCTTCCAAAAATCTTCGCCTCACTGTGCGTGCTGATGCGCTCACACCTGCTTGCTGCCATACCTGAGCAAGCTCTGCACTGGTGGCACTCCGATCCCGCAGCTGAATCCTCTTTAGGAGACGATCCTGGCGCTTGCTGGACTTTCTTGGACGCCCTGAAGCCTTCTTAACAAGACTTGAACCTCTTTCCTTGAAGTTCTTGATGATTCTATAAATTGTTTATTGAGGTGCAATCTTAGTAGCCACAATATCCTTGCCTGTGAAGCCATTTTTATGCAACGCAATGATGGCTGCAAGCGATTATTTGCAGGTCACCATGGTAAACAATGGAAGAACAATGATTTCAAGCATCACCCTCTTTTTAACATGTCAAGTCTGCCATTTTAACCCAATCAGCCTGACATAATGATCTCCAGCCTTGTGCTCGTCAACATTCTCATCTGAGTTAACAAAACGATTACTGAAATGATCTCAGCAGGTCCTTTAATGACAGCAATGAAATGCAGTGGAAAGGTTTTTTGGGATTAAGTAAATTTTCATGGCAAAGAAGGACTATGTAATTCCTCTGATCACTCTTCATAACATTCTGGAGTATATGCAAATTGCTATTATAAAAACTTAAGCAGCAACTTTTCCAAATTCCAATATGTAATTTATGTAATTCTCAAAACTTATGGCCACGACTGTATGTGGTGGTAAACTGCTGTATGGCCAAACGACAGAGCGCAGAAGGAAAGGAACGCCTGGAAGGCAGATTTTGATGGCCTTTTTTTTTTTTTTTTTTACACCATGTCCCATTTGAAGAACCCCTGATGCACCCCTAGAGTAGAAACTCCATAAAAGTGACCCCATCTAATAAACAACACCCCTCAAGGTATTCAAAACTTATTTTACAAACTTTGTTAACCCGTTAGTTGTTCCTCAAGAGTTTATGGCAAATGGAGATGAAATGTCAGAATTTCTATTTTTGGTAACCTTGCGTCACAAGAATGTAATATAGAGCAATCAAAAATCATATGTACCCTAAAAATAGTCCCAAAAATCAGCCTCCTTATTCTGTAGTTTTCAAAATGGGGTCACTTTTAGGGAGTTTCTACTTCGGGGGGAGGGGGGGGGGCATCAGGGGGCTTCAAATGGACATGGTGTAGGTAAACCAGTTCAGCAAAATCTGTCTTCCAAAAACCATACAGCGCTCCTTTACCTCTACGCCTGTGTGGCCATACAGTAGTTTACAACCATCGATGGGGTGTTTTTGCAAATTACAGAATCGGGGCAATAAAAATTGGGTTTTATTTACAATAAAGGAATTCAAGAGGGGACTGTATTTATTTCTGGAGTGTAATAATATTACAAGCTACAGCTACTAGAGAAGGGTCGTTGATCCAGGGAGTTATTCTGATTGCCTGATTGGAGTCGGGAAGGAATTTTTTTCCCCTTAAGTGGGGAAAATTGGCTTCTGCCTCACAGGGGTTTTTTGCCTTCCTCTGGATCAACTTGTAGGAAACAGGCCGAACTGGATGGACAAATGTCTTTTTTCAGTCTTATATACTATGTTACTATGTTACTATGTTATTTGGCTGTTAACTGGAAAATACTGGAAAAAAATGAAGATTTGCGAAAAAATTTAAATTCTGAAAATTTTAGCCCCATTTCCCATTAACTCTTGTGAAACACCTAAAGGGTTAACGACGTTTGTAAAATCAGTTTTGAATACCTTAAGGGGGGTAGTTTCTAGAACGGTCATTTTTGGGTGGTTTCTATTATGTAAGCCTCACAAAGTGACTTCAAACCTTAACTGGATTTTTTTTAATTTCAGAAAATTTTCAAGATTTGCTTCTAAACTTCTAAGCCTTGTAACGTCCCCAAAAACTAAAATGGCATTCCCAAAATGATCCATACATGAAGTAGACATATGGGGAATGTAAATTAATAACTACTTTTGGCGGCATTACTATGCATTATAGAAATAAAGAAATTGAAACTTGGAAAACTGCAAGTTTTTCCAAATTCTTGGTAAATTTGTTTTTCTTAATAAATAAAAATGATTTTTTTTTTTACTCCATTTTACCAGTGTCAAGAAGTACAATATGTGAAGAAAAAATAATCTCAGAATTGCCTGGATAAGTAAAAGCGTTTTATAGTTATTCACACATAAAGTGACACTGGTCAGATTTACAAAAAATGGCCTGGTCCTTAGGGTGAAATTGAGCCCGGTCCATAAGGGGTTATGTGACTTGAGATTCAGGGACTTTGGGAGGGGATATAGTTAGTCAGTTGCTTATCAATGCACTGTTTTATTGTATTTTTTCTTTCTATTTCCTTGTGTAATCCCCATTAGTATGTGTTCCATTATTGAGAATGCAGTCCAGTGCATCTCTTGTCAAATGTATACAGTCCTGGAACATCCGTTTGAGGGTGCATATCTGTGTTCAAAATGTGAGAAAATTGCCAGTTTGGAATCACAGATTGTGTATCTAAACAAGCAAGTTTCGACACTGAGAAGCATTGGCAATTTATGAAAGAGATTGCTGCTCACTTAGTAGGCACTCTATGGGGTAGTAGGCACTCTATAAGGTAGATGCGGGGGAGGGTGGTAGCATGGAGCCTCAGGAAAGTGGGGTAGGTAGCTGGATAACAGAAAGTGGGGTAGAGTGAAGAGTGTCAGGGAGGGTAGCCCGGAGCTGACACACCCAAACAAGTTTGCAAGGTTGGCAGATGAGGGGGATGTCAGTTCAGGGATAGCACTGCTGCAGCAAGACACTTCCTCTGCGAGTCAGGAGAATGTAACATAGTACATAACATAGTACATAAGGCCGAAAAAAGACATCTGTCCATCCAGTTCGGCCAGAGGAAGGCAAAAAAAAAACTGTGAGGCAGACACCAATTTTCCTCACTTAAGGGGAGTAAAAAATTCCTTCCCAACTCCAATCAGGCAATCAGAAGAACTCCCTGGATCAACGACCCATCTCTAGTAGCTATAACCTGTAATATTATTATACTCCAGAAATACATCCAGGCCCCTCTTCAATTCCTTTATTGTACTCACCATCACCACCTCCTCAGGCAGAGAGTTCCATAGTCTCACTGCTTTTACCGTAAAGAATCCTCTTCTATTTTTGTGTACAAACCTTCTTTCCTCCAGACGCAGAGGATGTCCCCTCGTCACAGTGACAGTCCTGGGGATAAATAGATGATGGGAGAGATCTCTGTACTGACCCCTGATATAATTATACATAGTTATTAGATCACCCCTCAGTCGTCTTTTTTCTAAAGTAAATAACCCTAATTTTGATAATCTTTCAGGGTACTGTAGTTGCCCCATTCCAGTTATTACTTTAGTCAGAGATCCAGCTGTCATATTCCATATTGGAACCATTGACAAAGTTAAAGGTAGGTGGAGTGTCCTTAAAACAGTGCTTCTTAATTATTTTCTGTCATGCCCCCCTAGGAAGAAGAAAACATTTCGCGCCCCCCGCGCGACTGTAAATAGTATCATTTGTCTATAAAATTGTTATAAGTACACCAATCTCCCCACAGGCGAGGGCCATTAACACCCCCCCCCCCTCATATCATGTGCAGGCTCCATTAACCCCCCTCCCCAATCATGTGCAGGGTCCAGGCTTCCCCCCTCCCCCCAAATCATGTGCAGGCTCTCTCCCCCCAAATCATGTGCAGGCTCCATTAACCCCCCTCCCCAAATCATGTGCAGGCTCCATTAATGTCCCTCCCCAAATCATGTGCAGGCTCCATTAACCCCCTCCCCCCAAATCATGTGCAGGCTACATTAACCCCCTCCCCCCAAATCATGTGCAGGCTCCATTAACCCCCCTCCCCAAATCATGTGCAGGCTTCATTAACCCCCTCCCCCCAATCATGTGCAGGCTCCATTAACCCCCCTCCCCCAATCATGTGCAGGCTACATTAACCGCCCTCCCCAATCCTGTGCAGGCTCCATTAACCCCCTCCCCCCAAATCATGTGCAGGCTACATTAACCCCCTCCCCCCAAATCATGTGCAGGCTACATTAACCCCCTCCCCCAAATCATGTGCAGGCTCCATTAACCCCCTCCCCAAATCATGTGCAGGCTCCATTAACCCCCTCCCCAAATCATGTGCAGGCTTCATTAACCCCTCCCCCAATCATGTGCAGGCTCCATTAACCCCTCCCCCAATCATGTGCAGGCTACATTAACTCCCTCCCCAATCATGTGCAGGCTCCATTAACCCCTCCCCCAATCATGTGCAGGCTCCATTAACCCCCTCCCCAATCATGTGCAGGCTCCATTAACCCCCTCCCCAAATCATGTGCAGGCTTCATTAACCCCCCCCCTCAATCATGTGCAGGCTACATTAACACCCCCCCCCCCCCAATACTTACCTCCCTGGAAGCGCTGGATGCAGGCCTCTTCCGGCCTGTGTCCCGCTCCGCACTCTGCTCAGGCGGCGCGATGACGTCATCGTGCCGCCTGAACCGCTCTGATAGGCTGCCGGCACAAGGCCCGCAGCCTATCAGAGGAGCAGGGGAGGGAGACGCCTCTCCTTCCACTGCCGCACAGCATAGCGATCTCTATCGCTGTCCAGAGGACGGCGATAAAGATCACTATGGAGATGAACGCTTCCACAGTGGAAGCGTTCATCTCTTGTGACCTGGAGCCCCCCTTTACGGAGCCTCGCGCCCCACTATTTGAGAAACACTGCCTTAAAACACTGCCTTAAAATTGATTTTCTCAAATACTACCTGTTCAACGAGCCACATCAGAAAGGCTGTGGGAGATTAGGGAAGTTAACAAGTGGCTCAATAACTGGTGTAGAAAGGAGGGGTTTGGGTTCCTGGAGAGCTGGGCTACAGGTTCTATCGTAGGGATGGGCTGCACTCGATGGGGAAGGTGCAAGTGTTTTGGGGGATGGCTAGAAGGTTGCCAACCTGTTTAGAGACTGGGGGGGAAGGTAATTACATTATAGGAGGGGAAGGTAATGCAGATAGAGACCTGGGGAGGAGTGGAAGGAGGGACTAGAACCGTTCATAAGTATAGGTGTAGAGTAAAAATATTCAAATCCCTGTTTAGTTCCTTTCTAAACAGCCTGTAACCCTGTACGTTAACCTCCTAGTCATAGCTATCATCCAGCCATGTCATAGTTCTCCTCAGACATTACTACTTCCATTTCACAAGTTTTATTAATCAGGCTTCTGGCATTAGTATACATACAAATGTATACTAATGCCAGAAGCCTGACTAATAAAACTTGTGAAATGGAAGTAGTAATGTCTGAGGAGAACTATGACATGGCTGGATAATAGCTATGACTAGGAGGTTAACGTACAGGGTTACAGGCTGTTTAGAAAGGAACTTCAAAACCTGATAGTTTGCCTTTATGTACAGTCCTGTCTAAAACCCACACTTCAAGGAGATATAAGTAAGGGAAATGAACATGTGGAGTCACTGTGGGTAGAAATAGATTGAGGCAAAAACAATTATAAAATACTGATATTAGTTTGTTATAAGCCACCTAGTATACCAGAGTCCACAGAAGATACACTACTAAAGGAGATAGATGAGGTGGTAAATCATAATGCAGTCATCTTTATGGGGGACTTCAACTACCCACATATAGACTGGGAAACTGAAAGCTGTAGATCTCATAAAGGAAACAGGTTCTTAGCAATAACCATTTCCTTTCCCAACTGGTTCAGGACCTGACTAGAGGGATGGCCATACTAGACTTAGAATTAACCAATACACCTGACAGAACAAAAGTGCAGGTTGGGGAACAACATCTGGGAAATAATGACCATAAAATATTAACCTTCCAATTGTTATTTAAAAGAGCGTTTCTTCAGGGAGGCACAAAAATACCAACCCTCAAAAAAGCTAAATTTGACCAGCTATGGGAGTCATTTGGCCTCACTAACTGGGACAATGTCTTCCAAAATAAAAATGCAGCCACAAAAGGGGATATTTTTAAAATCATCCTAAACCTTAATTGTGAGAGGTACATACCTTATGGGAATAAAAGACTGAGGAACAAGATGTGGATAAATAGAAATGTAAATGAAGCAATACATGACAAAAAGAAATCATTTAAATCACAAAAAATAGGAGGGTAGCAAGGAAGCATTGAAAAATTATACGGAAAAAGTGATAATTTCTTACTGGTAATTTGATTTTCCACAGTCCATGACAGGACCAGGAGAGAGGGTCAGCCTGCCAGGACAGGGAACCCACAGATATAAAACAGGAGGAGCCTCTCCCTCATTCAGTAGTTTCCAGAAACAAGAGACCACCTTCCATTCATCCATATTTTCTACTGGTCCGACCAGTCCTTGCTCTTGCTTGTTTAGCACCTTTGCATTTTTTTTCTTTTTTTTTTTTTTCTGCATGCCCAGTGATAACTAAAGTAAAGCCCATCACCAAAAGGCTTGTAATAAGAGAAGAAGAAAAAAGAAGGGGGGAATTAGAAGGGTGCTGTCATGGACTTCAGAAGATCAAATTACTGGTAAGTAATTATCATTGTTCCCTGCATCCTCTGACAGCACCAGGAGGTATCCAGGAGAAGTAAGACCAGGGAGGGACCAAAGCCTGAAGGACCTTAGATCTGTAAGAAAGGTCAGACACTGCATAGAGATCTATAGAACGTCAAAGAAGATGTCCAAGTGGTCGCCTTGCATATGTCTTGGATGGAAGCTCTTTCTGCCAATGAGGTGGAAATCGCCCTGGTAGAATGGGCCGTCCACCCCGAAGGAATGGGTTTCTGCATGGAAAGATAAGCTAGAGAAATAGCTTGTTTAATCCATCTGGCTAAAGTCTCTTTGCCAGCTGACTTCCCCTTGTTCTGACCTGAAAACAGCACAAACAAGGAAGATTTTCTCCAGCCCTTAGTAGCCTCTACATACGCTAAAACACATCTCCTAACATCTAAACAGTGAAACTCTGCCTCTTTCTGATTTTTCAGGGCCACATAGGAGGAGGGAAGGACTATTTCTTTAGTCTTATGGAAATCAGACACTACTTTCGGAAGAAAGACCGGATCACGTCTAAAAGAAATTCTATCCTCCTGAGTAGTAGTATAGGGGGAGCTGATGGAAAGAGCCTGAAGCTCCTCTATCCTTCTTGCTGAGGTAATAGCTAACAGGAAAATACACTTCAATGTCAGCATTTTAATCAACAGGATATCTAGAGGTTCAAAAGTTTGTTTAATCAGGGCCTGTAACACTATGTTAAGACACCAGGGAGGAATTCTAGGCATTCTGAAGGGCAATCCCCTGGATACAGACCTGCAGAATCTAATAATCCAAGAATGATATACTATTCTGGAATCAAACAAAACACTTAATGCTGCCACTTGTACTTTTAGAGTGCTCAATGCTAATTCCTTATCAACCCCCTTCTGGAGAAAGTCTAAAACTCTTGGTAGGTCAACATGACATTAGGTAGATGGACGAACTCCTAGAAATTAAAAAAATGCAGACAAAGTTCTGGTATAAATTCTGGACGTAACCGGCTTCCTACTTTTTATGGTAGATATGACCGAATCAGACAATCCCTTATCTACCAACAAGCACCGCTCAGAATCCACCACTGTCAAGTGAAGTCCTCTTCCAGTGGGGTGAACTATTGGGGGTCAGATCTGCAATTTCCAGAAGAATCCAGGGTTCTGCTACAGACAGGATTTTCAGCCAAGAAAACCACACTCTACAGGGCCAAAAAGGGACTATCAGTATCACTTTTGCCCTGTCTTCCCTTATTTTCGTTAAGAGGGAATGATCTGAAGAGGGGGAAACACATATAACAGTCCTTGACTACAAGATTGAAGTAGGGTGTCTACTGCACATGGGAAATCTGCTGGCAAAAGGGAGAAAAACTTCTCCACCTTCCTGTTTACTCTGGTGGCATATAAATCTCTCTGTGGCATACCCCAGAGCCAAACTATCTTGGAAATAATGGTCTGATTGAGAGACCACTCCCTTTGATCCAGAGTCAGACAACTCAAATAATCTGCTCTCCAATTGTCTACTACTTTGATATGAAGAGCTGACAAGGCCTTCCCTTCTACCAGGGAAAAAATCTGAATAGCCAGATCTCCCAAAGTTTTGGACTGAGTACCCCCTTGGTGTTTCAGATATGCTACAATGGAAACATTGTCTGATAATATACTCACATGCTCTTGAATGAGAGGAAGAACTCAAGCCTGAAAGACTGCTATGAGTTTCTTCAGGTTTAAAGAACTGCCCAAGATCCAGCAATCCCACAACCCCTGAAGCAATGTTTCCTCCACATGCACTCCCTAACCTGTTAGGCTGGCATCCGTAGTGATCACTAGGGGATTTATTATTCTCCAAAGAACCCCCTGAGTCAGATTGTCCAGAGATAGCCCCCACCCAAAGCCTGACAAGTCTGAGCTGAGACTAAAAATGTCTTCCCCCAAATCTCTTGCCTCACCTGACCATGCCCTCGGGATCTCCCATTGAAGAGGTCTAAAATGAACCTGGGCCTGATGTACTGCAGGGATGAAGGAAGTCAGGGTTTCCAACACCGACATCTCCCTTCTTACAGTAACTAGAGGGTTCTTTGTTAGGGTGTGGACCACTGACCTTCCTTTTTGGACTTTTTCAGAAATTCAGAAAGAATCTTTGAGTCTCCGAGTCCAACATTATCCCCAGAAAATTTCAATTTATCATTCTTTTTACTTGGACTTTTTTCTTTGCCCTAAATGGTCTACCTTGCTGAAAGGGATAATTTTGTTTACAAAAGGAAGATGGGAATCCCTTCATCCTATCCCCTGCTTTCTCCAGGATATCATCCAATGCAGATCCAAACAGGTATTTTCCTTCACATGGAATACTGCAAAGGCGATTTTTTTCGAAGCCACATCACCTGGCCAGTTCTCAAGCCAAAGTTCTCTATGAGTAGAATTAGCAATGGATGAAGACCGACAGAATAATCTAGCCACATCGACCGAGGCATTAGCTAAAATCTGCCGCTTTGGAAATAACCGGCAAAGATTCTAGCAACGGATCTCTTGGAGTTTTGTCTCCAATCTGAGCCTCAAACTGTTAGATCCATAAAATCAAGGCTCCAGCAGTGCAAGTGGATGCTATATTAGGTTTAAACGCAGCTGCAATGGTCTCCTATCCATTGCATCTTTAAGCTGACCCAGGTCATCAAAGGGCAGGGAGGATCTACGTGACATTTTAATAAACAGCAAACTAAGCTGCAAAAACCAGTGTCAGGCAGCTGCGGCCAAGGCCAATAAGATAATGGGTTGCATCAAAAGGGGCATAGACACCCGTGATGAGAACATAGTCCTACCACTTTACAAATCGCTAGTCAGATCACACATGGAGTACTGTGTACAGTTCTGGGCTCCTGTGAACAAGGCGGACATAGCAGAGCTGGAGAGGGTTCAGAGGAGGGCAACTAAAGTGGAACTGGAACTGGAATGGGGCAACTACAGTACCCTGAAAGATTATCAAAATTAGGGTTATTCACTTTAGAAAAAAGACGACTGAGGGGAGATCTAATAACTATGTATAAATATATCAGGGGTCAGTACAGAGATCTCTCCAATCATCTATTTATCCCCAGGACTGTGACTGCGACGAGGGGACATCCTCTGCGTCTGGAGGAAAAAAGGTTTGTACACAAACATAGAAGAGGATTCTTTACAGTAAGAGCAGTGAGACTATGGAACTCTGCCTGAGGAGGTTGTGATGTTGAGTACAATAAAGGAATTCAAGAGGGGCCTGGATGTATTTCTGGAGTGTAATAATATTACAGGCTATAGCTACTAGAGAGGGGTCGTTGATCCAGAGAGTTATTCTGATTGCCTGAATGGAGTCGGGAAGAAATTTTTTACTCCCCTTAAGTGGGGAAAATTGGCTTCTACATCACCAGGGTTTTTTTTTTTTTTGCCTTCCTCTAGATCAACTAGCAGGATGACAGGCCGAACTGGATGGACAGGTGTCTTTTTTCGGCCTTATGTACTATGTTACTATGTTACCTTTGCTATGGGAATGTCAACCATAGGTGCTCTATCCCAAAGGGAACAATCAGCTTCGTCAAAAGGATATTTCCTTTTAACTCAACTTGGAATGAAACTGCATTTATCTGGGTGTTTCTATTCTGTGTTAATCATGGCAGAAACATTCTTATGAATAAAAAATGCAATTTTCTTCTTTCCAGTCCTTCGAAAATAAAGTCTTGGACAAAACGTACCTCTTTAGGCTCCTCAATATCTATGGTTGCCCTCACCGCTTTTAATAGCTGATCTACATCATGAATTGGGAAAAAAGGTCTACCGCCTCTTTCCTCATCTGAAGAAGAATCTTAATCTACTTACCCACTCTCTAGATATTCCTCAACTTGTTCAAACTTGAAATGTCAGAATATTGCAGAGTCAATGAAGATTTATCCCTAGAATTCCTAGATTTATGACGACGGTGTTCCTTTTTAGATACTGGGGCAATATTATCTTCCTATCTGATCATCCTCTTCATACATTTAACCATAGAGCAGAATTCTTCTGCAATGGTATTTTCAATACACGTTCTACATAAGGCATTAGGTTAAGAAAGGGTTAACTTACAGTGCCTTGCAAAAATATTCTCCCCCTTTACTTTTTTTTTATATTTTGGTGCCTCATAACCTGGAACCATAACCATGGATTGTTTGAGGATTTGCTTCATTTAAGTTACAGAACATGCCGACAACTTAGAAGATCTTTGTGGGGTTTTTTTATTGTGAAGCAAACAACAAATAGGACAAAATGACAGAAAAAGTTAATGTGCATAACTATTTACCCCCCTAAAGTCGATACAGTGTAGAGCCACCTTTTGCGGCAATCACAGTTCCAAGTCGCTTTGGATAAGTCTCTGTAAGCTTGCCACATGTTACCACTGGGATTTTTGTCTATTCCTCCTTGCAAAACTGCTCCAGCTCCTTCAAGTTGGATGGTTTGCACTTGTAAACAGCAATCTTTAAGTCTGACCACAGATTTTCTATTGGATTGAGATCTAGGCTTTGACTAGGCCATTCCAACACATCTACATGTTTCCCCTTAAACCACTCAAGTGTTGCTTTAGCAGTGTGTTTGGGGTCATTGACCTGCTGGAAGGTGAACCTCCATCCTAGCCTCAAATCACGCACAGGTTTTGCTCAAGAATATCTCTGCATACATACATACATACATACCCGCACTATCAATATAATCAAGGGAGAAGAAATAATTTTTAAAGGTACCCGTATTTTTCGCCCTATAAGACGCTCCGGCCCATAAGACACACCTACGTTTTAGAGGGGGACAATAAGAAAAAAATATTTTTCATTACAACTGAGGTCAGACCACCAATCAGACCCCCAATGTTAATCAGACCTCAGCTGACAGCCCCAAAAAGACCCCAATAAGACCTCAGATCAGACCCCAATGTGAATGACCCTCAATCAGACCTCAGATAAGAGCCCCAGTGCCTCATATCATAGTAACATAGTACATAAGGCCAAAAAAAGACATCCAGTTCAGCTTGTCATCCTGCTAGTTGATCCAGAGGAAGGCAAAAAAAAAAACTTGTGAGGTAGAAGCCAATTTTTCCCACTTAGGGGAGTAAAAAATTCCTTCCCGACTCCATTCAGGCAATCAGAAGTACTCCCTGGATCAACGACCCCTCTCTAGCCTGTAATATTATTACACTCCAGAAATACATCCAGGCCTCTTTTGAATTACTTTATTGTACTCACCATCACCACCTCCTCAGGCAGAGAGTTCCAGAGTCTCACTGCTCTTACCATAAAGAATCCTCTTCTATGTTTGTGTACAAACCTTTTTTCCTCCAGACGCAGAGGATGTCCCCTCGTCACAGTCCTGGGGATTAATAGATGATGGGAGAAATCTCTGTACTGACCCCTAAAATATTTATACATAGTTATTAGATCTCCCCTCAGTCGTCTTTTTTCTAAAGTAAATAACCCTAATTTTGATAATCTTTCAGGGTACTATAGTTGCCCCATTCCAGTTATTACTTTAGTTGCCCTCCTCTGAACCCTCTCCAGCTCTGCTATGTCCGCCTTGTTCACAGGAGCCCAGAACTGTACACAGTACTCCATGTCCATATCAGCCCCCAGTGCCTCATATCAGCCCCCAATGCCCCCCAGCAGCCTCTCTTCAGCCCGCCAGTGCCCCTCTTCAGCCCCCCAGTGCCTCATATCAGCCCCCAGTGCCCGTCTACAGCCCCCAGTGCCCCCCAGCAGCCTTTCTTCCACCCCCAGTACCTCACATCAGCCCCCCAGTGCTTCACATCAGCCCCCAGTGCCTCATATCAGCCCCCAGTGCCCCTCTTCATCCCCCAATGCCCCTCTTCAGCCCCCCAGTGCCTCATATCAGCCCCCAGTGCCCGTCTACAGCCCCCAGTGCCCCCCAGCAGCCTTTCTTCCACCCCCAGTGCCTCACATCAGCCCCCCAGTGCTTCACATCAGCCCCCAGTGCCTCATATCAGCCCCCAGTGCCCCTCTTCATCCCCCAATGCCCCTCTTCAGCCCCCCAGTGCCTCACATCAGCCCCCCAGTGCCTCACATCAGTCCCCAGTCCCTCACATCAACCCTCCAGTGCCTCATATCAGTCCCCAGTGCCTCATATCAGCCCCCAGTGCCCCTCTTCAAGCCCCCCAGCAGCCTCTCTTCAGCCTCCAGTGCCCCTTTTCAGCCCCCCAGCAGCCTCTCTTCAGCATCCAGGGCCTCATCTCAGCCCCCCAGTGCCCCTCTTCAGCCCCCAGTGCCTCATATTACCACTGAAGAGGGGAGTGGTCGGTCACCAGACGGAGCCTTCTCCCTAAGAGGTAATATCTGAGAGACTCGCGTGCCCACTTGATGGCGAGGCACTCTCTCTCCACGATGCTATGCCGGGTTTCTGCTGGGGTAAGCTTGCGGCTTAGGAAAACAACGGGGTGCTCTTCCCTGTTGAGCTCCTAGGTAAAGGCAGCCCCTAGTCCTACTCCTGAGGCATCTGTTTGAACTACAAACTCCCGCTTGAAGTCGGGCGTCACCAGAACCGGAGACCCACATAGGGCCGACTTCAAATGGGAGAACACCTCCTCCTCCTGCTCCCCCCAGTGAACCATCACCGACTTTCTACCCTTCAAGAGTCCAGTTAACGGGTGGCAAAATGGGGAATGAACCTCATATGATACCCAATCAGGCTCAAATGACCGTACTTGCTTGGACATACGAGGCCTAGGCCAATTCCGTATTGCTTTGACTTTATTCACTTGGGGCCTAACGACTCCGCGTCTGATCACATACCCCAAATAGCGAGCTTCCTCTAGACCCATCGAGCATTTTTTTAGGTTGGCGGTCAACCCCACCTTCCTGACAGAATCTATCACTGCCTGAAGTTCTGACAAATGACTCTCCCAGTCCTGGCTGAACACGACTATATTATCCAGATACGCAGAGGTATACTGGTGATGAGGCTTGAGGACGACATCCATCAAATGCTGGAACGTAGCCGGAGCGCCATGCAACCCAAAAGGCAACACCCATTACTGAAAAAGCCCCTCCGGGGTGACAAAGGCCGTCTCCTCCTTTGCCGCCTCCGTCAGAGGTACCTGCCAGTAGACTTTCGTGAGATCTAGGACTCAAAAATACCAGGCTTTTCCCAGCCGCTCTATCAACTCGTCCACACCAGGCATGGGATAGGCGTAAAATTTTGATCTTTCATTTAATTTCCTAAAATCATTACAGAACCGTAATGAACCATCCAGTTTGGGAATAAGGACAATCGGGCTGACCCACTCGCTCTTTGACTCTTCTATGATCCCTAGACGTGGCATCGATCTTACCTCCTGCGAAATGGCCTGTCGCCGAGCCTCAGGTACTCGGTATGGTCTTAGGCGGACTTTCACCTTGGGCTCCCCGTCATATCCTTAAAGCTTGTAAATAAGCGGGATCTTGACATAGGGGCCACTTAATATGGTGGATTTGGTGATCTCTGTAAGGGAGACACCCCTTTGCTCGGTTTTCCTTCCTTTGAGGGATATCTGGCTTTCATTGTGTTGTAGACCCATAACTAGGGCTCCACATTTATTTTGCATATTACTGTTTCCCAGGGAGCTTTGCACTTTGGATTGCTGTGTTGAGACTCTTAAATGAGGCTCCGCGGTGTTTTTTGTAGCTGGTCTCCCTGAGATCAGCTATTGGTGTGCTCGGTGACAATGTCATGCTCGATCAAGGTGGTATGTCCAGGAAGGTCAGAGAATACGTCCCTATTCCGATTAATGAATTCTCTCACCTTTTGTGGCTGTTTGGTCGACAGTCCGTCCCCTATCGTCACCCCAGCGGCGTTCTCCGGAACCCATGGTGACCCCGTGTCACTCCCTGCTGTCAAGACAGAAGGCGTGCTGTCCCCAAGGTTTCAGTAGGTTCACATGATATACCTGCTCGAGCTTCCGCCATCATGGCTGGTATATTCTGTAATCAACTGGGCCAACTTTCTTCTTAACTTCATAAGATCCTTGCCACTGGGCCAAGAATTTACTCTCGACCGTGGGCATGAGTACGAGAACTCGGTCACCCAGGTGAAATGTCCTAACGCGGGTGGATCGGTTATATACCCGACTCTTGGCTAGTTGTGCCGCTTCCATGTGCTCACGGACGATCGTCAACATGACCCCTATTCTGTCCTGCATTTTTCCTATATGCTCTATCACACTTTTATGAGGCGTAGGCTGTTACTCCTATGCCTCCTTAGTGATATCTAGTAGCCCACGGGGATGTCGCCCATATAAGAACTCGAATGGCGAGAACCCAGTGGACGCCTGGGGCATTTCCTGTACCGCAAACAAAACATAGGGCAACAGTAAGTCCCAATCTCTCCCGTCCTTAAAGCCACAACTCTTTTAGCATGGACTTCAGGGTCTTATTAAACCATTCTACTAACCCATTGGTTTGGGGATGGTAGACGGACATGTGCAAGTGTTTTATATTTAATAGCTTACACAATTCCTTTGTTATTTTGGACATAAAGGGTGTCCCCTGGTCTGTCAGAATCTCCTTTGGCATCCCCACCCGGGCGAACATGCTCATGAGTAGAGATCAGCGAACTTTAAAAAAAAGTTTGGCGTTCGGGTTGTGGTAACTCGCGCATCCCGTTATGGATTCCACTATCGCGGCATATGGAATCCATAAGGGGCGGCTTCCACCAACCTGAACTGTTGAACAGCCGAAGGACCTGGGGTGACGTCACCGTCATGTGATCAGTGCAGGGGGCGTGGCTCAGCACGGGATCAAATCACGGTATAAAGTGCAGGGGGCATAAAAGTCCATGGGTTCGGATGCCCTAGGACAGTGGTGGGCAAACTTATTAGTCAACTGAGCCAAATATCTACAAAACAGCAATTTAATTTTTCTGAGAGCCAAATTATTTTAACGTAAACAATATAGGAAGGTACATTGTTATAAACTTAATAAGGGTATTCCTAACCATCTGAACATACCTTTCTCAATCCTCGACACTACATCTTTCACTCCACAACGTTTCACCCTATAAGACGCACGTAGGTTTTAGAGGAGGACAATATGAAAAAAAATATTTTTCATTACACCTCAGGTCAAACTACTAATCAGACCCCCAGTGTTAATAAGACCTCCCTCAGATCAGATGTCAGCTCAGACCCCAAAGTAAATGACCCCCAATCAGACCTTAGATAAGAGCCCCATGCCTCTCATCATCCCCATTATCATCCATGATGCCTCTTATCAACCCCGTTATTATTCATGATGCCTCTCATCATCCATAATGCCTCTCATATCCCCCATTATGATTCTTATCATCCCCTTTATTATCCATGATGCCTCTCATCATCCATGATACCTCTCATATCGCCCATTATGATTCTCATCACCCCATTGCCTCAGATCAGACTCAGACCTGGTCCTGGATGCTGCTGCTCCTCACCACCCTCGCTCTGTGTTCCTCCTGCTGTCGGCTGTGCTGTGAACTGGCGTGCACAGCGTGACGTCACAGAGCGCCTCACACTGTGCGCAGCCCTGCACAGCCTACAGCCGAGGACCAGGAAGCGGTGAGTACAGAGCCTTCACCGCTTCCTGGTCCTCCCCCTCCTGCCGATTTTTGCCACGGGCAATGAAAATGCGATCGCACTGTACATGTGAGCCTGCACCTGGAAGAGCCAATTTCAAGGGGCTAAAGAGCCACATGTGGCTCTAGAGCCGCAGTTTGCTGACCACTGCCCTAGGACAGTTGGCTGCTACATGTCCCCAGTCCTGACAATGCCAACATCTGATCCCCGCAGCCTCCCTCCTCCCCAGGGTTTTCCTCCCACGGTCTGGAGATCCACGGCCCCCCTTATGAGGTTGAATCCCTTTTTCAGGATCCCGGGTCGGCAACGGGGGCTGACGGGACTTCGGTAGTACCGCTGAGTCCCGCACCAAATCCTGAGTGGCCATATACCTCTCCACCAGGCTAACCAGTTGTTCCACGTTGCCTGGATCGCCTTGTCCCACCCAGCGTTGTATGGCTCTCGGGAGGGTACACACGAACCTGTCGACCACGACCCTTTCAACCATCTGAGAAGGGCTCAACATTTCAGGCTGAAGCCATTTTTTTACTAGGTGGATTAAGTCATAGGCTTGTGACCGGGCGGGTTAGGACTCGGAAAACACCCACTGATACACCCTGTGCACTCGCACATAGGTGTTTACCCCCAACCTGGCCAACACCTCACCTTTTAGCCTCTCATAGTCCTTTGCCTCCTCGCGGCTGAGGTCAAAATAGGCTTTTTGTGCGTCCCCCAACAGAAAAGTTTCCACGACCTCAGCCCATTGCTCCAATGGCAGCCTTTCTTGCTCTGCGGTTCTTTCAAACACCTTCAGGAATGCCTCTATATCGTCTTCTGGACCCATTTTCCTCTGGGCGGATCAGACTTTGTCCCTGGCTGTAGACACAGTCGGAGCTGTCGCGGTTGAAACTCCTTGCTGGGATGTTCGCACCGACTCTTGCATGGCTACCAGCTGCTGCATTAAGAGATTGTTTGTCTGCTGCTGTGCACACATAGCCTCCTCATGTCTTTTTTGCTGTATCTCATTACTTTCCCTCTGAGCCTGCAAAGCCTGTTGCTGCTGTAGATTACTCTGAATCAGGTGCTTAATGGCCTCCTTCATCTTGTCAAGAACCATAAAACCTGCAGGCCTGATATATGACATGCAGTCCAACACAACTTTTGCCTCAGGCCTGCCTCACTGCAGGATGCCCGCTGCAAGCCACCATTTGTGGGGATGTGCTCGTAGTAGGCTATATTAGCAGCGGCAGTATTGAGACAATCACAGACAGTCTTTGTGATACACCGTGACTTTATTCACAACAAAGGCGTAACAGGCAATGTGCAGACCACACAGGGGCACATCTACATAGTGCATAGAACAAAAGTCCTTCCATAGCAAAAAAAACAGCAGGTTTGAGTCACCTTATTTCTGGACAGACCACACCGTTCCTGCAGGCTTATAGGCTACCTGCCTTTGTCTCCCTCAAGCCAGAGCCCCTTCGGCTAGTGGCACCAAAGGTCCCAGGGATATCCTTCAGTTTGTGTTGCGCCCAGTCTCTCCTTGACCAGCACCAACTGTCTGTAAAAATCTCCAGCACAGCAAGACACACCCCACCTCCCATTTTCACAGGCTGGGTTCTTCAAAAGCCCAGCTCCACCAAAAACCTGGGCTGGCCGTGGGGAACAGGCACCCACCCTGCTCTTTACCTGTTCCCAGTAAGAACCGGCCCGGACACGCTGCGCCAGCAGCATTTGCCGCTGTAACCGCAATGATCCGGTTCTTACTCCACCGAGGCCAGGACCTCTGGTGGCACGTATCGTCCGTCCATTATTATCCCGGGGACTCTCCTACAATATATATATATACTGTACATATATAATGCGTGTCCGCAAATTGCGGTCCCTAATGCACATATTCATGGGGATTTCCATTCAGGATGAATGGGTACACGATTTGTTAAACACTGTCCACACTGTTAAAATATAGAACATTTTCTATTTCTTCCTAGAGTCAGAGGGAAAGTGTTTCCTGTCCTCTCCCTCTGACTGCAAGTGGCTGGCAGAGACAGAGGAGCGTTTGGTCTCTCTGTTTCGGGCAGCCCCCTAGAGTCAGAGGGAAAGCGTTTCCTGTCATCTCCCTCTGACTGCAAGGGGCTGGCAGACACAGAGGAGCATTCAGCCTCTCTGTTTCGGGCAGCCCCCTAGATTCGGAGGAAGCCATAGTGTAGAACCTGGACTCAATATTTTAAGGTCAATCTGATATTATTATTTTTTTCACAACAGAACTGCCAGCAGCATTCAGGTGCCTGAACCACCTCTTGAAGTGGACCCTGAACTGACCGCCAACCCCAGACCATCTGTCCAGCATACCACCGCTCAGGACACTGCCGTTCCCCTATAGGGTCCCTATGGCGAACACAGGCTAAGTTTTAGATAGAATTTATAGGTTTTGTTGAATCGCCAGTGGGAGCAGTCAGGGGGATTTTGAGGACCTTCTAGGGACCATTTCTGACTCCCTAGACGGTTTCGCAGAAGAAATTAGGTTAATGAGGGAAAAATTGATGTGTCTGGAGCAGAGTCGGCGCGTTAACTCACCCCTCACCATCATTATCTGCTAACTCTGCTCCCCCTGATAGACAAAATGATGCCAGAGTAGGTGTATGCTTTTAAGAATCTGGTCGATAACGGGTCTTGGGAAATCATGCACCGTCCCTCTTCCTGGGCCTATCCCCATCCCAGTCCTACCCCCCATCCCAGTCCTACCCTCCATTCCAGTCTTACGCCCCCATCCCACTCTTATCACCCATCCCATTTCCAGCAACCATCCCATTCCTGGCAGCCTTCCCATTCCCAGTGCCCATCCCATTCCTACCCGCCCCTCCTTCTCCTCACCACTGTGTTGATCCTACTTCTTTCCAAACTCCTTCTTCCATAAATGTTCAGGAACATTCCAGTTCAGACCCATCCTCTCTCCACACCCCACAAATCCTTCCTGCATCCTTTCCTGGGGCCAATGATCTTTATTTGTCCAGTTATAGTGAGGACAGGGGGGCTAGCAATGCCGGCCCAAGAGTGTCTACCCCGCGAAGGTGCACCTCCACTTCCAGGTTTCAAGACCTGTAGTGTTATTTTTTGTTTTATATTTATTTGATAACAATTTTTTATATTTTGTTATCGATTAAATTTGTTAATAAAAAAATAACTGTTAGACTTTAGTGTGTGTTTTTATTTTCTAACTGGTACATAATATTGCATGATTTGCATGATTGCAAGGAGTTGCATGATCAATAACAGGCTTTCTTTTTGTTTGTTATTAATGGTATTCCCTCTGATTGGCACATGAACAAGCAAATGATTGTTTATCGGTAATTCTTGTGCCCTTTCACATGAGCGTATACCTTGTGGGACTCACACTCCTCGTGAATGAGCATCATCCATAATTCAAAAGCTACAGAGCGCAGGTTATTACAGAATGAGAAAGGTCACGCAGAGGCACACAATTTCAATTGTTCTCTTTAGGTAATCAATTCTGGATGATCCTCTGCATGTAACTCTGTGCCTGAGGAGGTGGTGATGGTCAATTCACTAAAAGAGCTGAAGAGGGGCCTGTATGTATTTCTGGAGTATAATAATATTAAAGGTTATAGTTATTAGATTTCTGGAGAAGGGTCCTTGATCTAGGGAATTATTCTGACTGATTAGAGTCTAAATATTGGAAAATTGATGAAAATTGGCTTCTACCTCACAGGGTTTTTCTTTGCCTCCCTCTGGTTCAGGTTGCAGGACAACAGGCCGAACTGGTTGAACAAATGTCTTTTTCAGCCTGACAAGCTATGTTACTATGTTACCATTTATAATTTGTAACAGTAAATGCTGGTGAATTTGACACAGTTGTGATGTCAATACTACTGTGTATTGGATTTGTTTTGTTCAGTCATGTCTGGACAAGAATCTTCCTGCTTATTATAAAATATCCAGGACATGATTAGATCTGAAGACCGTATATCTATGGAGGAGTTTAGGACGTCTTTGACCTTGGGGGCGACTTCTTCAGCTAAAGAGAAAACTTAAAAAATTTGTTCTGAAACGAGCGATTCAAAAATTACGGAAGGTCAAGTTGTGGAGTTTGAATCTGAGGACCAGTCTGGGAAACCTCTATTTCAAGCTGAGGATTCAGACCTTCAATTAAAAGCAGTTAGGGCAACTATGGAACTAGAGGATGCTCATGAATTCAGGTAGTTTGAAGATCTAGAATGTTTTTAGTGAAAGTATCTGTGACTTCAGCTTTCAAACCTAACATTGCTACTCCTTCCGTTGCCAGTTCAAAGGGGTTTTCCGGGATTTTAATAGTGATGACCTATCCTCAGAATAGGTCATCAATATCAGATAGAAGAGGGTTTGACGCCCGACACCCCCGCTGATCAGCTGGTTGAAGAGAAGGCCGCGCTCACTGTCAAGATCCCAGCAATGAGCAGGTGTAATTACAAGGCATCCCATTCACTTCAGTGGGACTTCTCATTTACAAAATGCAGTAATGCAAATTTACCTGAGTTATATCTACCAGGTTTTGAATTTTGGCCGAGAAAAGGTATAAATACATTTTTATGTATCCTCTAGACCTCTGCTTCATGATGAGAATCTATAGATCCTTCAACAAGGTAGAAACACTCTCTACCACATGTCGCTTTTGTTATTATCACTCTTTTGTTACTTAATTGATATATCAGTAAGCACCACCCACTCAGGGTGAGGACGTCCCCATGGGCGGTACTTGATTTATATATAGCTTGTGATTTTCTGTTGGATGTACCTGTTGAGAAAGGCTTGTACGCCGAAACGCGTTCTGGATGTAGGACATACTCTGGATATGAAATAAAGAAACCTATTTGCAAAGACACAGCTGCTAGGCCTTGTTGTTCTACTGTTCGTTGGAGGTTGCTCCTTCCCCGTGCAGCGTGCAAATTGGAGCGAGTGCTGACCATCCTTCCTTTGATCCTTCTCATTTTGGGCACTTGCAATAGAATTTGCCACCAATGCAACTAGTGTTAACTAAGTACTATTCCTATCAGTTTAATCTCTGTTTTGTCCCTTATCAGGGCCAGGGCCGGTTTAGTGAATAGATTTTTGGAACCGGAGATGGAAAAAGACCCATGCTCGGTCCGGTTAGTTTGAGTTTTAGGTCACTGCGCGTGCGCCGTGCAATGTACTGTGACACCCTATATGAGTGGTGGGCAGTGGGCACAGTACAGTCTGTGGGCCTGACACACACTGGCAGGCAACTGCAATTATATTAAAGGGTAAAAATGAAATAACTTTTTTTATCTGCGAGGTACTGTGCCACCCTATATGAGTGGTGTGCACACAGTACAGTCTGTGGGCCTGCGGCCTTTCACACACGGGCAGGCAACTGCAATGTATATATAAAAATAAAATAAAAGCAGACTGATGTACCAGCCCTAAAAACAGCTTTTTGGGGTGCTGTCAGGACGTTGTCCTTACAGCAGATGGCCCCTTTCACACGAGCAAAATTTCTGCACGGGTGCAATGCTTGACGTGAACGCATCTGTACTGAATCCTGACCCATTCATTTCAATGGGTCTGTGTACATGAGCATTTTTTTCACGCATCACTTGTGCGTTGCGTGAAAATCGCAGCATGTTCTATATTCTGCGTTTTTCACGCAGCCATAGCCCCATAGAAGTTAATGGGGCTGCGTGAAAAACGCATTGCATTCGCAAGCAAGTACAGGTGCGTTGCTTTTTTCAATAATGGTTGGTAGGAGATGTTGTTTGTAAACCTTCAGTTTTTTATCACGCTCGTGAAAAACGCATCAAAACATATTGCACCCACGCGGAAAAAACTGAACAACTGAACGCAATCGCAGGCAAAACTGAATAGCTTTGCCTGTGAAATCGCACAGTTTTCACTGAACGCATCCGCAACGCATCCGGACCTAAGGCCCCATTCACACATCCGCAATTTTTGTCCGCATCCATCCTGCAATTCTGCGGAACGGATGCGGAGCCATTCATTGTGAATGGGGCCGGACGTGATTCAGGGAGCACACTATGTGCTCTCCGCTTCCGCATTTGCGGAGCCGCGGCCCCGAACTTCCGGGTTTCGGCCCCGAAACATCCGGCTGCGGCTCCGCAAAAGATAGAGCATGTCCTATTCTTGCCCGCAGCCTGTGGACAAGAATAGGCATCTGTATGGGGAGTGCCGGCATGGTGTGTTGCGGATCCGCAATTTGCAGATCCGCAACACACTACGGACATGTGAATGGGGCCTAATCCGGACATGCTCGTGTGAAAGAGGCCGATGAGTCTTTGAGGACTGGAGTGGACACAGAACACTGGCCTAGCTAACGCTTTCCCTATTAATTCAGGAGCAGCAGGGTATGCTGATTGGCTGGAATGTGTCTGCTGACTGTGAAGTACAGGGTCAAAGTTTGCTCAATGATAAAGTATAGGGGGCAAATTGAACATCGCATATATTCGCCCGGCGAACGCAAACATGCAATGTTTGCCGGGAACTGTTCGCCGGCAAATAGTTCACGACATCTTTAATGGGCAGAAATAACAGGCCATTTGTCAAAATGTTCTGTTGTGGCAGCACACTACAGTCAGATCATTACTGCCAGAATTATCTTTATATAGGTTAGTCTCTCAACATTTTGTTTTTAAAGACGAGTTCTATTTGGGTCAACATGCCATCCATCGCACTAAACACCTGCTCTGATGTCACACTACTAGGCGGGCAGGAAAGCTTGCCCAGGGCAAACTAAGCCAGTTGCGGCCACAATTCAAGTTTGGCTGCCCAGTATTCTATTCAGGATCTTGGATCTGGAGTGATAGGATGCAGTCCAAATATGCCACCACCTGCTGGTTCAAGTTCTTCAGAAGGTGTAAAAAAAAGGCCCCCATTTTGGACCGGTAGAAAGGGTCTAACATTGTGGAGAGCCGGTATTCATCCCTCTGCTGAATGGTGATAATGCGGACCAAATTAGCATGCATCTGGCCATTTGTGCAAGGGTCTAGGAGGGACTCCCAGCCTCCTGTCGGGATATTTATACTGTTTCCGATTAACAGTTTCTATGATTTATGAATAAATTAGAATCTATTAAGAAGGAGATCCTAATTTATTATCATAAACTATATAGCTACTATGAGCTCGTGATCTGCACTGAATTGAAGACGAAAACTCAGTTGTAAACCAAAATATATATATAATTTATTACTAACAAAAAAAGTGACATAATCAGAGGGGTTTGTTTTCTATCCCAAGACCTCCCCCTCTGATTACGTAATCAAGACCCTAACCTTGTTTTTAAATTAGGTGGCACTCCTATTCCATGTAAAAGTTTTGGACTAAAACTGATTCTTTTCCATGCATCCCTTCTCTAATTAAATAGGGGTATTTTTTTTTAACTCACAGTTCATCCAAACAAACATTGAGAAATCTCCCAAACAATGGATCTATTATCTGGTCAAACACTCACTATTTTCTTAGTCTCTTGACCATACCTCAGTAATCCAGAATACACATTGTAACATTAGAACCATTGTTTCGGAGAAGACCCAATGCTTACACTTGACCACCTATGTAAAGAAATCCATGATTAGCTATTACTCAGCATTGGTTCAACCATACAATGTATCATTAACAGAAATACTATTTCTACCCATTCACTACAATTGTCTATATGAGTAAATATATTTTATTGAATCTGTCTAAATCTTCTTCTTCCAAGACCAGACTGTGTAAATATTTTGCACAGACTGCTAACTTTTCATTTACAGATTTTAAATCCAAGGATACTGAACTCCCCTGCCCTTCTAAATAAGACAGGATCAGATAAAAATGGCTTCTCCTAATGTTCCTGTTCATATACTTATATATAGGCCTTATATAATGGACTCTTTTTATCCGTAAAAGTTCTGACACTCATGCATACAGCCACGGTATGTCGGGGTCATCTGCATTGTCTTCATCGTCACCCTGTAGCTCCTCCTACTCCTCTCCTGTCGCTTAGGCAGATAAACCACCTAGGTCTGTATAGAATTCCTGGGCGTTTATGTCCTCCTCCTCGTCCTGCTCCTTCTCCTGTACCAGTTCAGCCACCACAGGGCTCAAGTGGCCGTGAGATGTAGGCGCCAAGTTTTCTGTCCCCTCGCCAGTCAGATTTATCAGCATGTGAAGGAGTGGAATTAAATCATTCATCCCGTATTTCTGACGACTGACAAATAAAGTGGCCCCCTCTACGGGCCAGAGCAAACTTCAGGTTTTAAACATGAGTTTCACTGTATGATGTCAAAGTTACACCGGGGAGTAGTCCTTTCCGTCTGCATCATCAAGAAATAAGTCACGGGTTTTCTCTGCTCATACAGTCAGTCCAACATATGGAGTGGGGAGTTCCAACCTGTGGAAATGTTGTATATGAGATGATGTAGGGGAATACCATACTGCCATTGCAGCTCAAGGGGGACATGTTTTGCACGATAAGAGTGGCTGAAGTGCATGTACAGTTTCCCTGACATTTTCAAGACGTCTTGCAGTTGGGTGGAAGACTTCAGGAACCGAGTGACAATCAGATTGAAGCTATGCGCCATGGAGGGCGCATGGGTCAGCCCTCCCTGACACAGCGAAGACAGGATTTTCTTCCCGTTATCGGTTACCATGGTTCCTATCTCCAGTTGGTTAGGAGACAGCCAGGATTTGATTTCTTGGTTGATGACGCGGATGCCAGCATTAGCACCCTGACTGTGCTTCACCTTCTTCCCACATATCCTGCATACCACCACACTAACATCATTTTACCCACACCACTCCATCCTGACTGCCTGCCACTGCCTTTATAAACTCATCCTTCGCTAGTTGTTTCCTGACAGGTAGACTCCTGCATAGCAGATGGTCTTCCTCAGGTGCACTTGGGCCCCGATCTCCCACTGTTTCCACCCTGCTGGCACATCGGCATGCTGCCAACCTGCTGCTGTCTCCCTGGCATGCTGCCACCCTCAAGGAGATTTAAAGGTAAAAAGGAAAAAACAGAGGTTGAGTAGTTCTGTAAGAGCAGAAAAACCCTGGACTGGGGGCGCCAGAGGGCAGAAAGGTATATGGTGGGATAAACTTATTTATAGAAAAGTGGTATTAATTAGAATCAAAAAATAAAAAATATATTGAGTAATGAATATTAAATAATAATAATAACAATAATAACAAAACAGTCACGATTGTGTGGGGAGGCAGCACAGGTGTTAGGGGTTTGAACCAGTCAGCCCCCTACTGATCAGAAGAAAAGTGAGTGACGGTGGCACGGTGGGTGGGACCGTGTTTGGTCACAGAAAAAACACACCAATCGAGGCGCCAATCCCCGTGAGACGGAAATAATAATGGGGTTAGAGTAAGGTAGATAGGTGGAGGTAGGGTCAATCACTTAGTGGGTGTTGATGGATGATAATAATCATATTTTGTTCCTCAGGGCTGAGGGAGTGGGGGGGACCCAAGGTGAGGAGTGAGTGTTGGATGGCTAAGAGGGAATACTACAAAGTAATCCTTTTAGTGCAGTTTAGCGCTCAATTTTACTCACTTCACAGGGGGGTGGACACAGGATAAAGCTCAAGACACCTGTGTCTCTGTACCCCCCTGGCCAGGATCACTTGTCTGATGGAGCTAATTAACTGCAGCCGATAAACAGGGGCTTCTGGTTAATTGAGTTTATTAATGAAATCTGGCCCAACGCGTTTCGGAGGTCTTAGAGCCTCCTTAGCTTCCAAATTTTAGCGGGCAGGCATGAACATCCATGGGGAAATCTTCAAGGTGCATTGTGCATTCAGCGTGAATTGTAAGCGGCGCATCACACCAGAATTATATCAGGATCGTGAGGCCACCCTCACCACCCGGCACTCACGTGCAATCAGCTACATCAGCATCCACTACTGTCTGGTCATCACTTATGTCACACTCACCAGTCTTCATAGTATTCATAGTTTTCATGCATAGTAGATTTGCTTTCTGTATAATTTTCTGTTGATTGTATAACAGCATACTCTACTGGCCGTTTTACATACAATTGCAGCTATTCATACTAGAAGTTTGGTCTACATCAGCTTCCATACCTCAGTGACATCATCAGCCCTGCACATAGCAGTCATTTCCTCATTTACAGCCATCTTTCCAGAGGTTAGCACATGGTCTGGAAGACTCTGGAGTCATCCTCTACATCTAACCTCACGGTAGCATCACTGGTATGTCACATAGCTACATAATAGCCTGTTTGTATCTGTATTTTGCATGTCTTTTCTCCTGCTCTTTTATAGTTATGTCATTGTTATGCACAGTAATGTATGATATGCATTGTAATATGTCAGACCCTATTAGTAAGTGTACTATTTTTCTGTTTCCTAGTTTCAACGCGCATTTACATCCTTGCAATAAAGATAGAGTTGGACGATACAATATTGTGAAATCATTGCCGGGATAAGGTTTAGCTGTCTGTCAAGCTATGTACCTTCACACATAAGGAGGACAGAACAAAGAAACAGCGGCTGCTTATGATCTAGATATGAGAAACTGTGACTCCTTGGCCGCAGTGAAATAGCGACTGCTTATGAGCTAGATACGAGGAACTGTGACTCCCTGGCCACAGCGAAACCATGGCTTCTTACAAGCTGGATACGAGAAACTGCAATTCCTTAAATCCTAACCACAGTGCGTCAGCACTGAGCAACCTCTAACAGGCTGGACCGCATGATAATGAACCCTGCAAAGTGCTATTGTCCAGCATCGCCATCCATGACAGTTGCAAGTGTGCAAACCTGTTCACAGTGTCATTATGTCGTCAAGAGAATCTGAACTGTACGAGACAAGGTCTCGCTAGCTCCAGAAGCTCAAAGAGATCAGTGAGCAGCTCCACGGTCGCCATTGCCCGCGCAAAAGCTGAAGCGGCTAAAATCCATGCGACATTTGCCGAACAAGAAAGACAGTTAAAAATAGAGAAAGCATCTATATTGAACCCCTTGCGGTTAGTATAAGGCAGGATTTAAGGGTGGCTGGTTTTGGGGTAATGGGGAAGCAGGACCGTATATCTCTCTATGCAGATGATATTCTGTTTTTTATCCATCAAACAGAAAGTACACTTCCTCGAGTAATGGAGTTAGTCAATTTATTTTGTAATTTTTCCGGTTTGGAGGTTAATTGGGCTAAGACTACTCTTCTTCCGATAGACGAATTGCGAGGATCCATTGACAATTCGATTAGTCGATTATCGATTTCTGAGACAATGAAGAACCTGGGGATAGCAATTTCCGCCAAAACTCAAGATTATTTACAGTTTAACTTGATTCCTTTACTACAAAAGTGAGATCTAAAATCAAGATATGGCAAAAAAATGTGTCCGCAAGAGCGGATAGAATTTCGTTACTAAAAATGGTGGTGCGACCCCAGGCTCTTTATGTTCTTCGCAACTCCCCTATATGGATTGAGGATAAGTACTTCAGATTGATAGAGCGGATGATTAATGATCTATTATGGGGGAGGAAACGTGTGACATTAAAGGCAGTTTATTTTTCTATGCCTTATAAGCAGGGAGGTCCTAATCTCCCTTATTTTAAGGGTTATTTTATGGCCTCTCAACTTTGCTTCTTCAATGATTGGGAAAATAGCCATCTCTGCAGAAAATTGGTTAAAGACTCAGGCTTTCCGAATTTCTTTACAGTATTGGATTATTGGATTATTTACTTAAGTTACAGAATGATTAGAAACCTTTCTGCAGAATGGCTATGAAAGCCTGGATGGTTATAAAAAGTTGGTTGAAAGTTAGGGCATCACTTATTTGCACTCCACTGTGGCATAATTTAAAACTTCTGAATCTGGACGACTTAGGCCTCTTTCACACTAGCGTTTTAGCTTTCCGTCATAGAGATCCGTCCTCGGGTCTCTAGGACGGAAAGCTACTGATCAGGATTATCCCCATGCATCCTGAATGGAGAGAAATCCGTTCAGGATGCATCAGGATGTCTTCCGTTCAGTATGTCAACGTTTTTTGGACGTTGACAAAAGCGCAGCATGCTGCGGATTTGTCTCCGTCCAAAAATCCAGAAGACATGCCGTAACGCCGGATCCGGAATTAATGCCCATTGAAGGGCATTAGTCCGGATCCAGCCTTTAGCTAACGTCGTTTCGCGCATCGCCAGATCCGACGTTTAGCTTTTTGTCAATGGTTACTATGGCAGCCAGGACGCTAAAGTCCTGGTTGCCATAGTAAAGTAGGGGAGCGGGGAGCGGCATACTTACATTCCGTGCGGCTCCCGGGACGCTCCAGGATGACGTCAGGGCGCCCCAGTGCATAGATCACGTGATCGCATGGATCACGTGATCCATGCGCGCGGGGCGCTCTGACGTCATTCAGCCGCACGGAATGTAAGTATGCCGCTCCCCCGCTCCCCACTGCTACTATGGCAACCAGGACGCTAGTAGCGTCCTGGCTGCCATAGTAACACTGAAAGCATTTTGAAGACTGATCAGTCTTCAAATGCTTTCAGTTCACTTGCGTTGTGCCGGATCCGGCGTGCATTCTGGCGACGGAAGTGCACGCCGGATCTTCACAACGCAAGTGTGAAAGAGGCCTTAAACTGTCAGCAGTATTGGAGGAGGAAAAATATTCATTATTTGAGCCAAGTGGTTAAAAATGGACAAATTTTGACTCTTTTGGAGCTAAAACAAAAAGAAAATGTAGGTGAGGTGGTTTGCTATGCATATCTTCAATTGCGCTCGGCACTTTTTAGTATTTCTGATATTTACTTAATATAGATACTCCTGAATTTTTACACAATCTGATTCAAAAGAAGGGTGGCACGAAAGTTAGAGTATCACATTGCTATAGGCACTTGATAAAAAAATGTTTTATGGATTGTTCTTCTCCAGGGCAAAGATCCTGGTCTACTTCACTGTTAGATTTGGGTTCCCCGGACTGGGAGAATATAGGCAATAATTTAAGCCAGGTTTCGCACAATTTCAATCACATTGTGGTACAGTTTAATATTATGCACAAAATATATGTAACACCTCTGTGGCTCCATAGGAGAGGACTCAGAGCTTCTTCTGAGTGTCCCCGTTGTGGTGATCCCAGGGCAGATCATTTACATGTGTTCTGGGATTGCCCGACAGTAAGTAAGTACTGGAGGTCGGTTCGAAGAACCCTAACCCAAAGACTCAATATGGATATTTCTCTATCTCCCAAAGTATGGGTTTCGGGGGATTTATCGGAGGTTAGTTGCCAGGTTACAAAGTGTCGATTGCTGACTAAAGTGATGTTTTTAGCCAGGCTTCTTATATCTAGAAGATGGTTTTCCTCCTCCGCTCCAATTGGCTAAGTCTAGTTAATAAGATCAAAAGCTACGAGAGGATCTTGTACAGACAAAGAGGGTCCTATGAAAAGTGGGACAGTATTTGGAAGGAATGGGACGATTAAGGAAATCTCTTTTTTTATTTTATTTTTCTCTCTCTGCAAGGCGGGGGGGGGTGGCTGGTTGTGGGGGGGGGGGATGATTTTGTAATTATGTCTTTCATAAATTGTATGTTTTGAGATAATTGGAATAAAAAAATATATATATATTAAAAAAAAAAAATTGAGAAAGCATGCATGGAAGCACGGATGGAAGCAGCGCTGGCTGAACAACAAGCAACACCGGAAAAGCTAATTGTAGAAATGGAAGCTGCAACTGCTGTAGCAGAAGCAGAGGCTTTAGAAGAAGCAGCTAACTCCACAAGTAATAGACTCAGCAACGTAATTGGGCCTGAACTTGATCATCACGATAACTCGCAACGCACTTCAGATGCTAAGTCAGATGACGGCCTAAATTCATATCCAAGAGCAGCGTCAACCCCTGCTGAAGAACCCCAGCAGACTCCTTTCAAACAAGTGACCTCAGTTTACCAAAAACCCTGCTTTACACGAGACAACAGTTTCATAGGACATCAGCCCCCAATGCCCTCAATGCAACCTGCATTCAAATCCTTTAAGAAGGAACAAGTAGATGGTGACTACTACAGCAACGATCCACTGAACAAAGATCCAGGTATGTCAGAGTTTCTAAAATCCTTTGCCTGACGTGAGTTAATAACCAAGGGGCTCTCCAAGTTTGATGGCAGACCTGAAAGCTATAGGTCATGGCAATCATCATTCAGAAATACAATCAGAGACCTAGATCTGTCTGCATGTGAGGAAATTGATCTTCTTGTCAAGTGGCTAGGAAATGAATCGGCAGAGCATGCAAAGCGGATTAGAGCCATTAATATTAACTGCCCAAACACAGGGCTAAACATGATATGGGAGAGACTTGAGGACTGTTACGGCCCACCAGAAGTGATAGAGAACGCACTCTTCAAAAGAATTGAGGATTTCCCCAAGATCCAGAACACAGGGTTCCAGAAGCTGAAAGAACTGAGTGACCTGCTGACAGAGCTCTAAGTTACCAAAGCTGAAGGAGATTTACAAGGTCTTGCATTCTTAGATACTGCACGTGGTGTAAACCCCTTAGTACAAAAACTATCTTATAACCTGCAAGAGAATTGTATTGCTCAAGTTTCCAGGTAGAAGCAACAGCACAATGTCCCATTTCCTCCATTCTCATTCTTTGTCGACTTTGTGCACCAGCAAGCAAAGACTAGGAATAATCCCAGCTTTGACTTCTCGATGTTTGACACCACTTACCCCAAACCAGGTAGGCCTGTCTCACTTCGTATCATGAAAGCTACACCTGTTGCCGTACACAAGACCAGTGTATCTTCCAAAGACCCCTCAAACAAAACCTACAGTACCTCAGAGTCTGAAAAGATCTCAACCAAAGACCCATGCAGAGAATGTCCTCTATATAAGAAACCACACTCATTGCTGAAGTGCAGAGTATTTGGAGAAAAACTTCTCAGGGACCGCTAAACTTTCCTCAAGGAGAACTAAATTTGTTACAGGTGTTGTGCATCAACCTCTCATCTTGCAAAAGACTTTACTGTAAACATCAAATGCTCTGAATGCAACAGTGAAGAGCACAATATAGCCTTACACCCTGGGCCAGCTCCATGGACTCTCACACCCTCAGAACAGGCTTTAGAGCATGGTACCTCCTGAAGTGACACCCCAGTGCACCGAAGTCTGCAGAGAAGGTCTTAGTAACAAATCTTGCTCCAAGATCTGTCTTGCCACAGTTTACCCTATCGGTCATAAAGAAAAAGCAGTAAGGTTGTATGCCATCCTTAATGATCAGAGTAATAGATCTCTTGCTAACTCGGCTTTCTTTGATATCTTCAATATTAAAGGACACTGCAGAACAGAAACCCTTAACACAACGTGGAGTCCTGTCCACCATTAACAGTCTATATGATCCACTTGGATTTGCAGCCCCTGTGATCATCCAAGGAAAGACTTTGCTCAGAGAGCTAACAACAGATACATGTGATTGGGATTCACCACTTCCCTCAGAGAAAGAGGCACTATGGACAACATGGAGAGACTCTCTAACGGCATTATCTAACTTACGTATATATAGGCCATATGCCCACTTCTCTCCTGCAGAGGTTCAGTCTAGACAGCTGTGCATATTTTGTGATGCTTCAGTAAAGGTAATCACTGCAGTCGCTTACTTTAAAACTATAGACATTAAAGGTCAAGTCCAAATTGGCTTTGTAATAGGCAAAGCAAAGCTGACACCAAGTCCTGAGATTACCATAGCAAGACTGAAACTTTGTGCTGCTGTTCTGGCAGTAGAGCTAGCAGACCTTATTGTGGGTTGAAATGAAGGAAATTCGGCCCTCAAAATTGATGAAGTCGTAGGTTCCTTTATTTGGTCATGCGATATATCAGGTACAGAGGTACAGAATGATTCAAAACCAGTGATGCACTTGTCAGTCTATGCGTTTCAAACGACAACGTTCTTATTCATGACTGTCATGAATAAGAACGTTGTCGTTTGAAACTCGTAGACTGACAAGGGCATCACTGGTTATGAATCATTCTGTAACTGATATATCACATGACCAAATAAAGAAACCTACGACTTCATCAATTTTGAGTGCCGGATTTCCTTCCTTTTAACCCATTACAACAAGGCTTCATCCTTTAAATCCGTGCACCTTGCAAGAAAAGGAGGGTGAGTTGGAATCAAATTACCTAGAGACCAGACCTTATTGTGTCTGAAATAGATGTAAAACTTGATAGCACATAGGTTTAGACAGCCTACCCAATGGCACTATCTACCAACTGACCTCAACCCTGCAGAACATGCTACAAGAGCTGTTCCTGAAGCCCACCTTAAAGATACTACATGGCTCACAGGACCACCATTCCTCTACAGGCCTGTACTTGACACTCTTGAGAAAAACTCATTTGAGCTGCTAGAACCAAATGTTGATGCAGAGATTAGTCCTCGTGTTTTTGTACTCACCACAAATGTTCCTAACAGAGAGCTTGGATCCAAACGATTCAACAAGTTCACTGAACAGAGCTATAGCTGGTTTGATTCACATAGCCAAATCTTTGAGAGCCACACCTACAGGATCAGAGCACTGCAAAGGTTGGCATTACTGTCACAAGGACCATACAGTGGACGAGCTCACACAGGCAAGAGACGTTGTCATGCATTGTATCCAACAGGAGGTTTCTGCTCAAGAACTTGAACTCCTCCAAAATCAAAAGAGTGTTCCAAAGGACAGTTCCCTCAAGAGACTTGACCCCTTTATAGATGCTAATGGACTGTTGAGTGTTGGAGGATGTATTTCAAATGCGAAACTCGAGAGTAATGAACGTAATCCAATAATACTCCCAAGCAATCATATTGCATCTTTACTTGTGCAATACTACCATGAGAAGACTAAACACCAGGGATGTTTGTTCACTGAAGGAGCTGGATTCTGGATAATGGGAGCCAAAAGACTTGTGTGTATCATTTTCAAATGTGTCACCTGCAAAAAACTACGGGGTATGTTTCAGTAACAAAAGATGGCTAACCTTCCTGCTGACCATCTCAGTACAGAACCCCCCCTTTACTAATGTTGGTCTTGATGTGTTTGGCCCCTGGGCTGTCACCACACGACACACTAGAGGAGGCCATGCGAACAGTATACGCTGGGCGGTCATATTTACGTGCATGAGTATCAGGGCTGTGGATATAGAAATTATTGAGTCTTTGGATATATCCAGCTTTATAAATGCTCTCAGACGTTTCATTTCCACTAGAGGCCCAGTTAAACTTATCCGCTCTGATAGGGGTACTAACTTCGTTGGAGCTTGCAAAGAACTGCATATCTTGCTGACCAAGACTGAAATGGTCATTCAACTCTCACACTCTTCCCACACGGGAGGCTCTTGGGAGCGTATGATTGGCTTTGTCCGCCAGATCCTTGATTCTGTCTTTCTACAGCTGGGAACTTCAAAGCTCACCCATGAGACCCTCTCAACCTTCATGGCCGAAGTAGTGGCGATCATAAACGCCAGACCTTTGACTTCGATATCCAACGACCCAGAGGATCCTTCCTTGCTCACCCCTTCCACTCTTCTCACCCAAAATGTTGGTACAGTATCTGCTTCTCCTGGTGAGTTTAGTATTAAAGACTTGTACAAATGTCAATGTGGAGGAGTGCAAACCCTAGCAGATGCCTTCTGGGATAAATGGAGGAAACAATACCTCTCTACACTACATGTCCAGAATAAATGGCAAACTAGCAAACCCAACATGGAGGTTGCTAATGTTGTCCTTGTCAAAGACCTTCAGTCAAAATGAAATGACTGGCCTTTGGGACTGATAACCAAGGTGTTCCCAAGTGAAGATGGGAAGGTCATGAAGGTGGAAGTTAAAGTCTGCAGGCAACATGAGCCTAAACTCTTCCTCAGACCCGTTACTGAACTGACTTTGTTGCTCTCACCAGAAGTGACAATGTGGTATCCTATAGATACCAGACGGGGAGTGTCATGCCTTCAGCATGTTTATTATTAATTTATTTATAGTTTTCATGCATAGTAGATTTTCTTTAGTAGTAGAATTCTCAGTTTATTGTGTAACAGCACCCTCTAGTGGCCATTTTAGAAACAATTGCAGCTATTCATACTAGGACTTTGGTCTACTTCAGCTTCCATACCTCAGTGACATCATCACCCCTGCACATAGCAGTCATTTCCTCATTTACAGCCATCTTTTCAGAGGTTAGCACGTGGTCTGGAAGACTCTGGAGTCATCCTCCACATGTAAGCTCACGGTAGCATCGCTAGTATGTCACATAGCCACATTATAGCCTGTTTGTATCTGTATTTTGCATGTATTGTTTCCTGCTCTTTTAAAGCAGCTGCAGTTAATAGTTAGGGACCATGTCTGAGCGTTTAAATAGCATAGCGTGCTCATGGTTAAATCCTATATACCTGTGTTTGTATGTGCATTTTTATGCATAGTAATGTATGATGTGCATTGTAATATGTCAGACCCTAATAGTAAGTGTACTATTTTTCTGTTCCCTACTTTCACCGCGCATTAACATCCTTGTAATAAAGATAGAGTTGGACGATACTCCATTGTCAATTCATTGCCGGGATAAGGTTTAGCTGTCTGTCAAGCTATCTGCCTTAACACAAGTAGGTTAACTAGGCAAATGTGTCTATATATTATACCGCCTGTTGTCAATGAGTCTGCTGCACAGAACAGAGTAAGAATAAATGGGGCCACAGATGAACTAGGTAAACCGCCTATAGATTAGACCGCCTGTTGAGACAAATTCTGATACACAGTAAAACTAAGTATAACAGAACAGATTAACAGATTAATTATGAATGGCACAGCAGATGAACTTGAAGAACACACCTATATATTAGACCGTCTGCTGACAATGAGTCAGATGTATTGGGTCAGTGATCCACAAACATGTTTTCAAAATCCCGATAAGGAGGAATGCAGGAAATAGTGCAGATAGAATTGAGACACAAGAAAGGTCAAGAAAGGGATTTAATACAATGTTGAAAACAAGATGCACCCCACTGGGTAAGTAAATTGGTTATTAACCAGTAGAGGACCTCTGCTGTACATGTACGGTGCTGGGAGCAAGGTCACTGTCACTGACAGCCGGGCCCCTGCTGCATATGCTGGCACTATTGAAAGCACTGATGCCGGCGTATTAACTCCTTGTTTGCCGTGGTCAAAGCTGACTGCGGCATGCAGGGGGTTTGGGGAGGGTACGGGCAACCTCCCTGTCCCCATTGGGGCATCGAGGTTTGCTTTCTACAGGAGCCTGTGAGATTCAGCCCCTTAGGCTGGGTCTCATAGGCTCTCTGTCAGTTTGAAAGCTGACACGCAATACATTACAATACGGATGTATAGTAATGCATTGCAGAGGAGGTCAGACCCCCAGAAGTTGAAATCCCAGAGTGGGTCAAAAATAAAAAACGTGTTTTTAATAATAAAAAATAGAAAGTTTCAAGTTAAAAAAAAACTTTCGCATGATAAAACATATACAATTGTAAAAAATTGAAAAAAAAGAAAAACAGACATATAAGTATTGCTGCAACCGGCTCGGTCTCATGATCCACCCCATCACCTGAACGCCGTAAAAATAAAAAAAAGAATGTCACCTTAAATCCCAAAAAGTGTAATTCCAAGCGATCAAATAGTCATATGTACCCTAAAATAGTACCGATCATACCGTCACCTCATCCTACAAAAAATGAGCCCCTACATAAGACAATCGCCCGAAAAATAAAACAAAACATAGCTTTCAGAATATGGAGACACTAAAAACTATTTTTATTTTTTTCAAAAATGCTTTTATTGTGTAAAACTAAAATACATAAAGAAACATAGGCATATTAGGTATTGCTGTGTCTATAATGACCTGCTCTATAAAAATATCACATTATACCCCCTAAGGTAAATGGCGTAAAAAAAAAAAAGAAAACTGTGTCAAAATAAACTTTTTTTTGGTCATCTTACCCCACAAAGTATAATATTCAATGATCAAAAAATCATATGTACCCAAAATGGTACCAATAAAAATGTCAACTCATCCCGCAAAAAACAAGGCCCTACATAAGACGATTAACAGGAAAAAAAAATTGGCTTTTAGAAACGGATGAAATAAAAAAAAGATTTTTTTTTCTATAAAATGCTTTATTGTGTAAAACAGGAACAAAAAAAGAAAATTGCCATATTTGGTATTTTTCATCCATCTCGATCTGCTCATAAAAATAGCACATGATCTAACCTGTCAGGTAAACATTGTAAAAAAAATTAAAGCCGTGCCAGAACAGCCATATCATTACCTGTTACCATATCCCATAGTTTCCATGGGTGGTTTCTATTATGTAAGCCCAATGACATCATAACTGAATTAGTCCTTAAAAAATTATCTTTGGAAATTTTCTCAAAAAATTTAAGATTTGCTTCTAATTTCCTAAAAAATTAATTGGTATTTACACAATGATGCAAACATAAAGTAGACATATGGGAAATGTAAAGTAATAACTATTTTATGAGTTATAACTATCTGTTTTAAAAGCAGAGAAATTAAAATTTGCAAATTTTTCCAAGTTTTTGGTACATTTGGGATTTTCTTATAAATAAAAATGAAATATATTGACTCAAATTTACTACTATCATGAAGTACAATTTGTCGTGAGAAAACAGTCTCAGAATAGCTTGGATAAGTAAAAGCGTTCCAAAGTTATTACCACATAAAGTGACATGTCAAACTTAAAAAAAATGGCCTGGTCCTTAAGGTGAAATATGGCAGGGTCCTGGAAGGGTTAAATAATCAATAACTGGTAAATTATGTTAGTCCCAGGACTACTGACATACTATAATGAGAAAGAGAATTAAAAATGTCCTCAAAATGATGAACTTCTACTTTGAGTAACACTTTTCCAGTAAGCTGTTAAATAAGGCATTGTGGAATTGTAAAGCCATTTGCAGAGGTAAGTCTCGGTGGTATCTGAAGAGGCAACAAGAAATATACAGTCTACTGGCTAGAGAAAAGTCAGTGAATTTTTCCAGCTATGGAATCCACAAGTATTTGGCCAGGAAAGTAAAAAATCTGAATAAGAGAGAAATTAGTCCAAGAGTCTGCCATTGGTGGAGGATGGTGTTAGGCCCAAGCTAATCCTTTCATTCTCATGAAGGATCTCAAGGACCAAAGTTTCCCTGCTTTAATTTCAGTTTGGGACAGTCTGCGCTGGAATCACCTTCCCTCCAACAGTATAAGCAGAAACTCGCGGAGGTGGCTGGGTAGTTGACGAAGGGTTAATGCAGAGCATTTGTGCTGGGTTGGCCGGGCACTAGTAGCACAGTAGATGGACTGAGTTGGAAGGGGCATAGTAACAAGCAGTGACACCACAGACTAGCTAAATCAACAGGTGCATCCTGCTGCCTGATCTGGGCTCAAATAGCTGTGTGGCAGTGCCAAAGGAGGAGGCGCATGGCACCTCACAGTGCTGGAACCAGGACTAGTGGGTCGCAATAAGGCTGAACAGAAATAGATAATATTTCCATTAGCTGTAGGTTGGTCCCTCAGAATCCATTGGTGAACCAAAGAAACCCTAGGCCAACACTGTTGTACTATAATTCCACATGAAGCCATCATCCCTTAAACTCTGCCCCCCGACATCACTTCCCGTTCGCCTGAAGACGCCAGTGTAACTGGCGAAACATGTCGGGGTCAGAGTTTAAGGGAATTTTAGGAACAGGAGTGTAGCATCTAAATTCACTAATAGCAAGGGACAGAGACAATATGGGATGCTGGTAGCAGTGCACAGCTACCAACCAGCCACGATCCTCTGCTATAATAGGAGCGCTGTGAAAAGAACAGTGCCCTGCTACTTAACGTATAAGAAAAAGGATGCAACACAACTGAGAGTTTTATATTGATTTATTAGGTTCTAAGAGACATTTTAATTGACTATGCAATAAAAACGAAGTCTTAACAACAATAAACAAGAGGCATATGTAAAAACAAGGCAATTATTGGTCCAAAAGCCTATTTGTAAATAAGTACGGTATATAAAGGGCCTATATATATGCCTTGGATCAAACTATTACATAGTTGAATTCTGTGGGTGACCTATAGGCATTTCTGGTGGGTGCAATACACCTCCTTCGCATCAATGACACAGAAATACAATACTTAATTGGGCTTTTAATTCTGTGGGTGACCTGAAGCCATTTTGTGTGGGTGCAATACACTTTCTTTGCACCACTGACACAGAAATACAATATTTAATTGTGCTGTTAATTCTGTGGGTGACGCAAAACACCTCCTTTGCACCCATCACACTGTAATAGAATAGTTGATCAGTGTTTATTCTGTGGGTAACATAAACCCATTTTTTGGGTTGAAAAACATCCCCTTTGCATCCATCACACTGTAATAGTATAGTTAATCAGTCTGCTTATTCTGTGCGTGACATAAACCCATTTCTTGGGACCAGTGTCGGACTGGGGTACCTAGGGCCAACCAGTGTAACTGATTCTGGGGGTCCACCTTAGGCTCCTGCACACAAACTTATTTTTTTTCTGTGTCCGTACCATATATTTTTTTTTTGTGGCCTGTATGTGAAACCATTAACTTCAATGGGGCCACAAAAAACAGAAATAACTCTATGTGAATTCCATGTCTGTATGTCCGCATGGCAGTTACGCAAACTTATAGAACATGTCCTATTATTGTCGGCATTACAGACAAGGATAAGACTGTACAAACATACATGTGGCATAATTTAGGCTACTTTCACACTTGCAGTAGCAGGGTCCGGCAGGATGTTTCAGCGGGGGAACAGCCTGCCGAATCTGTGCTAACGCTAGCCTTTGTCCGGCCGCCTCTTTATCTACATGATAAATGCCATTTACTGAAGTGAGACAACCCCTTTAACCCCTTTAAGCATAAATATCTGGCATGAAATCTAACAAATCTTAACCTCCTCAGATTGCACATAATCTATAGTATATTTAAAAGGGCTGTCCTACCATAATGACCTTTTGCTTCCTTTTCTGGCTGGATTAATTTTTCCATCACATTATACACTGCTCGTTTCCATGGTTACAGACCACCCTGCAATCCAGCAGTGGTGGTCATGCTTGCACACTATAGGCAAAAGCGACAGCCTCTCTGGTGGCTGGGACCTCCCGCTGTGAGATGCCGGGCGTGCGCACAGGCTCAGCCAGATGCGCCCGTACGTACGCATGCGCACTATGCTAGAAGAAGCCGTTGCCAGCAGTCCGTTCAGCGCGTCAGGCTGAGCCTGTGCACACGCGCGGCATCTCACAGCGACAGGAGGGGGAGGGAGGGAGAGGCGGCACAGAGGAGTAGGAAGCAACGCAGAACTCTGGGAAGGCGGCGCTGGAAACGAACGGCGATGGTTGCAGCCGGGCACCCTGCATCCCCGGACCTCCCCTTGGGCACCTTATTTCAATGATTGACAGGTTAGTAAAACCTGTTTCTTTGCAAAATGAAGCCACAGATCTCTTTTATAAGGCCACATTACGAATCATAATGAGACCCTGAACATGAGCATATGTTTAGCTCACAGGGCTGAAAAGTGGTGACAGAATCACTTTAATGGGGGCAGTGTGGGGGGCAAATTACTTTGTGGGGGCAAGCTACTACATGGGGGGCAGTGTAGGAGAAATTGCTATATGGGGCAATGTGGTGTAAATTATTATATGTGGCAGTGTGGTGGAAATTACTATGGGGGGGCAGTGTAAGGGAAATTACTATTTGGGGGCAGTGTGGGGGATATTACTATATGGGGACAGTGTGAGGGAAATTACTATATGGGGGCAGTGTGGGGGACATTTCTATGTGGTGTGGGGGACGTTGCTATTGGGGAGGCACTGTAGGGGCCTTTCTATTACAGGACATATTAGGGGACAGTAGTCCAAAATTAGAGGTGTACTTAAAACTTAATCTTTATTCAGGTAAACTTAAAACACTATTTCTGTGGATGGACAAGGTTAATGTGCCAAAGATGTTGGTCCCCAAAGTGTTGAAGCTCGGATCGTTTTTAGCTAAGTCCTTGATGAACTTACAGAAGAATGAAAATGGTGGAAAGGGAACACAATGTTGCTCCTTGTATTTTGAACCTGTTGTTGCCCATTGGTCTTGAATATTGAGGGGTAATTTCTCCACGATCAGGCCCACACCATGACAGGTATCAAGAAAGCTGAGACCTGGTAGCTGCGATTGACGATTTCAAACTCAAGAAGGTCGCTTAATTCCTGAAACCAATGAGGTACTCAGCGAAGAGTGCTGTGAGCGAGACCTTAGCGATGAGGACTGAGCAATAGATTTCAAGGAACGGGATGAAGCCTTGGAGTGCCTTGAAAGGTTAGAATGGCGGGACGCAGTTTCATATTGTTGTGATGACTAGCATTGACTTGATTGCCATAAATCTGCTATATCTTTCATCATTAAGTGCTGTGTGGGTCTTTAATTCTAGGATGAATTCCTCTGAGTTGAGACTTGATAACAGAGAAGAATATTTTTTAGACAGTCTATTATAACTTTCATAGGTCTTATTCAATTTTGTACACATGGCCTTTAATTGATCTTCATTATAGCCTGATTCATGTGCTGCATCCATACATTGTTCAGTCTTTTCCCACAAACTGGATAAATTATTACATAACAGAATTTTATTAGATTTTTTTATGAGGGTTTGGAGATTCTTTTAGCTGTTTTAGCTGTATCTTGCAATTCCATTTGTAACACAGCAGCGACCTCTAGTGGTGGTTCAGTCTTTTAATAGCTTATAGCCGGCAGATGATATTTACCTCAGAAAAAAGGCTGAATGCAGTTCCTAGCCTTTATGAAACTGCAATTGCTAGAAGCTTCTGCGATCCTAGTGAATGCAGTACTGATCAGTATAAGATATTACCCTCCACTGCAGCAAGCAGAAGACTAATAATGATGGTGTATAACTTGGAGGAGGAGAATATTCTTTCCTTAGCAAGAGAAGGAGAGTACTAAGGCAATTCTTTTACTGTGGCGTTTCAAAATGTCAGCTTTATACAATCATGCATCTGTGAGAGAGCAGCCTCTATGCGCATGGAGGTGATTTGTTGAATCAGACATTCTTCACTTACAGTTTACGCATCAGACACCTAGGAGTTAATCAAGTAGCTTTTTAATCCGGAGATTGTTTTACAAGATGTTGCAGGGAATCCAGTTGGTAAAAGAATTATGCCAACAATAAACTCCTAGCTAAGAAGATGGATATTCTCTTCAGAAACACACATTACCAGCAATGCACGACTGGGAAAACAGGGAGTGGCTAGGCTGAATTAACTAGAAGCTGAAACAGAGGGAGGGGAGAAGAGAGGAGCATACCAATACACAATGCAAGATACTGAAACAGAACAAAACACCTTCCTCTGGTGCAAGCAGGCGACAGGACGTTTTGCATCATTTTGTAGGCCCGAATACCACTATACGAATGATGAGGCCAGAACAAGTAGAGGCGGTATTAGATTGTATGGCTGACAGTACCTCCAATTCCTGCACATTGTCTTCCACCCTGTCCCCTGTTGAAAGTGCAGAGTTGGCACCAGAGGCCCAGGGGAATCTGTCTAACACCTCAACCCCTTGAACATCAGCCAAGCAGTCTGAGCCCCAAGTCATGCAGCAGTCACTTATACTTTTTGATAACTCTACTGGTGGGGGTTCAGTGGGCCATCCACCTAGCCCTGCCCCAGAAGTGGAAGAGATTGAGTGCACTGATGGCCAACCACTTATGTTTGTGGATGAGGACGTGGGAAGACCCCCGCAGCACATCTCTGCAGCGACCGGGCAACATGTGAGGTCTTGTAGTTGTTTTACCCATGGTTAGCAGTGCTCCCTGGGCCGGCATGCAGTGAAGGGAAAGACAGCACCAGTTCCTTCGGGGCACACTCCGTTGTCCAGGAACTCCCGCCAGATGGTGGTTGAGGTGCCGTTGGTGGTGTGGGTTTAAGGTACTTTGTCGGCAGGGTCCCTGGTGTTCGTGATACCAGCACTGTTGGGTGCAAAAGAATATATTGAGTGTAGACCTTATTAAGTTCAATAGCAGCTTTACTTTGCATAAACAGTTCTTTAAACAGTTTCAGGCTTTGTCTTGGCTCCAGCAGGCTTCAGCATTAACTCCGGCAGGTAGAAAAACTCAACTCTGCTACATAGATTGCTCTCTAGCTCTGGGTAGCTGTATAATTTAGCTTCCTCTGGATGCTGCAACGTCTCTCTGTTGTCTGTCTCCTAAGTAGTACCAGGAAACTCTACTTCCTGGCTTCTGAGGCTTCTAGCTGTGGCCTCCATATCCAGCTGAGCTGAAGGTGCTCTAGTTGGCTCAGACAGGGCTCGTCCAGCAGGGGGTAAGCTGAGAACACTCACTCTTACTAAAACTCCACCCTTCCTGCAGCAAGTGGGACACGACCACCACACTACGGGGGGGGGGGGGATTTAGAATGGAAAAGAAGGTTCCATTCTGCACAACTATAGCTCTGCCATCCTTGCTGCCACCTACTGGTGAACCAGGTACATTACATTTTAACATAAAAGTTTCAAACATTGGAAATGCACATTATGAAAGACCTGCAATAAATACACAGATGACATGATATTGGACCATAAGAGATCGCAGCAGGGTGAATAAGTGGTAATGGCACTCCAAGACATTACAGATGAAACACAGGTGTCAACTGCTGCAGCTTTCTGCAGTGTGCAAGGATGGCAGGGTTGAAGAGTGGGTAGGAGATGATGCGGAGGATGATGAGATTCTAGACCCCATATTTGTGCGGTTTATGCAAAACTGCTCTGTGGACCAACAATACCTTTTTATTTCTCCAAAATACACCAATGCAGAATTTAAGGATAGATTTTTTTTCTGGGGTGAAATTCAATTGCCAAGTGTAGAACTGTTCGTCAAAGGATAGATTTTTTTGTGGGGTGAAATTCAATTGCCAAAATATCAATGCCCTAAATCTGGTGTTCCAGCTGTAGACATTTAATACTGTACGTCAAAGGATAGATTTTTTTCTGGGGTGAAATTCAATTGCCAAAATACCAATCCCCTAAATCTGGTGTTTCAGCTGTGGCTGGCTAAGTTTAATACAATCCGTCAAAGGATAGATTTTTTTTCTGGGGTGAAATTCAATTGCCAAAATAACTATCCCCTAAATCTGGTGTTCCAGCTGTGGCTGGCTAAGTTTAATACTGTACGTCAAAGGATAGATTTTTTTCTGGGGTGAAACTCAATTGCCAAAATAACAATCCCCTAAATCTGGGGTTCCAGCTGTGGCTGGCCAAGTGTAATACTGTCTGTCAAAGGATAGATTTATTTCTGGGGGGAAATTCAATTGCCAAAAAACCAATCCCCTAAATCTAGTGTTCCAGCTGTGGCTAAATAAGTTTAATACTGTATGTAAAGGATAGATTTTTTCCGGGGTGAAATTCAATTGCCAAATTACCAATCCCCTAAATATTGTGTTCCAGCTGTGGCTGGCTAAGTTTAATACTGTCCGTCAAAGGATAGATTTTTTTCTGGGGTGAAATTCAATTGCCAAAATATCAATCCCCTAAATCTGGGGTTCCAGCTGAGGCTGGCTAAGTTTAATACTGTACATCAAAGGATAGATTTTTTTCTGGGGTGAAATTCAATTGCCAAAATGCCAATCCCCTAAATCTGGTGTTCCAGCTGTAGCAGGCTAAATTTAATACTGTACGTCAAAGGACAGATTTTTTTCTGGGGTGAAATTCAATTGCCAAAATACCAATCCCCTAAATCTGGTGTTCCAGCTGTGGCTGGCTAAGTTTAATGCTGTACGTCAAAGGATAGATTTATAGATTTTTTTCTGGGTTGAAATTCAATTGCCAAAATAACAATCCCCTAAATCTGGGGTTCTAGCTGTGGCAGGATAAGTTTAATACTGTCCGTCAAAGGATAGATTTTTTCTGGGATGAAATTCAATTGCCAAAATACCAATCCCCTAAATCTGGTGTTCCAGCTGTGGCTGGCTAAGTTTAATACTGTACGTCAAAGGACAAATTTTTTTCTAAGGTGAAATTCAATTGCCAAAATATATTATTTTACATTTCTGCTGTGACATATGCAGTCCTGTATTTTGGGAAAATAAACAGTTATTGTTGGTCCACAGACCAGTTTTGCATACAACGCACAAATACCTATTTAAATTTCAGCAGTGAAATACTGTATTGGTGTAATTTGGGGACATAAATCGGCATTGTTGGTCCACAGACCAGTTTTGCATACAACACACAAATACCTATTATAAATTTCAGCAGTGAAATACAGCATTGGTGTATTTTGGTAAAATAAACCAGTATTGTTGGTCGACACAGCAGTTTTGCATACAACATTCGATTACTCATTTTACATTTCTGCAGTGACATACTCCATTCCTGTATTTTGGGGAAATAAACTGTTATTGTTGGTCCACAGACCAGTTTTGCATACAATGCACAAATACCTATTTTAAATTTCAGCAGTGAAATACGGCATTGGTGTATTTTGGGGAAAGAAACCTATATTGTTGGTCCACACAGCAGTTTTGCATACAACGCACAAATAATTATTTTAAATTTCAGCAGTGATATACTGCATTCCTGTATTTTGGGGAAATACATCGCTATTGTTGGTCCACAGACCAGTTTTGCATACAACGCACAAATAACTATTTTAAATTTCATCTGTGAAATACTGCATTGGTGTATTTTGGGGAAATAAACTTGTATTGTTATTGTTTGTCCACACAGCAGTTTTGCATACACCGCACAAATACTTATTTTAAACTTCAGCAGTGAAATACTGCACTTGTGTATTTTGGGGAAATAAACCGTTATTGTTAGTTCACAGAGCAGTTTTGCATACACCACACAAAAGACCTATTTTACATTTCTGCACTGACATACTGCAGTCCTGTATTTTGGGGAAATAAACTGTTATTGATGGGCCACAGACCAGTTTTGCATACAATGCACAAATACCTGTTTTAAATTTCAGCAGTGAAATACTGAATAGGTGTATTTTGGGGAAAGAAAACTGTATTGTTGGTCCTTACAGCAGTTTTGCATGCATGGCACAAATAATTATTTTAAATTTCAGCAGAAACATACTGCATTCCTGTATTTTGGGGAAATAAATCACTATTGTTGGTCCACAGACCGGTTTTGCATACAACACACAAATACCTATTTAAATGTCAGCAGTGAAATACTACACTGGTGTATTTTGGGGAAATAAACCGTTATTGTTAGTTCACAGAGCAGTTTGGCATACACCGCACAAATACTTATTTTAAACTTCAGCAGTGAAATACTGCATTTGTGTATTTTGGGGAAATAGACCGATATTGTTAGTTCACAGAGCAGTTGTGCATATACCGCACAAATGCATGTTTTACATTTCTGCAGTGAAATACTGCATTTCTGTATTTTGGGGAAATAAACCGTTATTGTTAGTTCACAGAGCAGTTTTGCATACAACGCACAAATACCTATTTTAAACGTCAGCAGTGAAATACTGCATTAATGTATTTTGGGGAAATAAACGGGTATTATAGGTCTACACAGCAGTTTTGCATACACCGCACAAATACCTATTTTAAATTTCAGCAGTGAAATACTTCATTGGTTTATTTTGGGGAAATAAACCGGCATTGTGGTCCACACAGAAGTTTTGCATACAACGTTCAAATATCTATTTTACATTTCTGCAGTGACATATTGCATTTGTGTATTTTGGGGAAACAAACCATTATTGTTGGTTCACAGATTAGTTTTGCATACAACACACAAATACCTATTTAAATGTAAGCTGTGAAATACTGCATTGGTGTATTTTGGGGAAATAAACCGGTATTGTTGGTCCACACAGCAGTTTGGCATACACCGCACAAATACTTATTTTAAACTTCAGCAGTGAAATACTGCATTTGTGTATTTTGAGGAAATAAACCGTTATTGTTAGTTCACAGAGCAGTTTTGCATACACCGCACAAATGCATATTTTACATATCTGCAGTGAAATACTGCATTGGTGTATTTTGGGAAAGAAACCGGTATTGTTGGTCCTTAAAGCAGTTTTGCATGCAAGGCACAAATAATTATTTTAAATTTCAGCAGTGAAATACTGCATTGGTGTATTTTGGGGTAATAAAGTGGTATTGTTGGTCTACACAGCAGTTTTGCATACAACGCACAAATACCTATTTTACATTTCGGCAGTGACATACTGCAGTCCTGTATTTTGGGGAAATAAACCGTTATTGATGGGCCACAGACCAGTTTTGCATACAACACACAAATACCTATTTAAATTTCAGCAGTGAAAAACTTCATTGGTGTATTTTGGGGAAATAAACGGGTATTGTTGGTCCACACAGCAGTTTTGCATACAACGTACAAATACCTATTTTCAATTTCAGCAGTGAAATACTGCATTTGTGTATTTTGGGGAAATAAACCATTATTGTTGGTACACAGACCAGTTTTGCATACAACGCACAAATATCTATTTTAAGTTTCAGCAGTGAAATACTGCATTGGTGTATTTTGTGTAAAGAAACCGGTATTGGTTGGTCCTTACAGCAGTTTTGTATACAAGGCACAAAAAATTATTTTAAATGTCAGCAGTAAAATACTACATTGGTGTATTTTGGGGAAAAATACCGGTGTTGGTGGTCCACAGACCTGTTTTGCATTCACCGTACAAATACTTATTTTAAATTTCAGCAGTGAAATACTGCATTTGTGTATTTTGGGGAAATAAACCGTTATTGTTAGTTCACTGAGCAGTTTTGCATACACCGCACAAATACCTATTTTACATTTCTGCAGTGACATACTGCATCCCTGTATTTTGGAGAAATAAACAGTTATTGTTGGTCCACAGACCAGTTTTGCATACAATGCACAAATACCTATTTTAAATTTCAGCAGTGAAATACTGTATTTGTGAATTTGGATGAAATAAACCCGTATCGTTGGTCCACAGACCAGTTTTGCATACATCGCCCAAATACCTTTTTTAAATGTCAGCAGTGAAATACTGCATTTGTGTATTTTGAGGAACTAAACTGTTATTGTTAGTTCACAGTGCAGTTTTGCATACACCGTACAAATGCATATTTTACATTTCTGCAGTGAAATACTGCATTTGTGTATTTTAGGGAAATAAACCGGCATTGTTGGTCCACACAGCAGTTTTGCATACAACGTTCAAATACCTATTTTACATTTCTGCAGTCACATATTGCATTTTAGTATTTTGTGGAAATAAACAGTTATTGTTGGTCCACAGACCAGTTTTGCATACAACGCACAAATACCTATTTAAATGTCAGCAGTGAAATACTGCATTGGTGTATTTTGGAGAAATAATCCAGTATTGTTGGTCCACAGAGCAGTTTTACATATACCACACAAAAACCTATTTTAAACTTCAGCAGTGAAATACTGCATTTGTGTATTTTGGGGAAATAAACCGTTATTGTTAGTTCACAGATCAGTTTTGCATACACCACACAAATACCTATTTTACATTTATGAAGTGACATACTGCAGTCCTGTTTTTTGGGGAAATAAACAGTTATTGTTGGGCCACAGACCAGTTTTGCATACAATATACAAATACCTATTTTAAATTTCAGCAGTGAAATACTGTATTTGTGTATTTTGGTGAAATAAACCCGTATCGTTGGTCCACAGACCAGTTTTGCATACACCGCACAAATACCTTTTTTAAATGTCAGCAGTATAATACTACATCGGTGTATTTTGGGCAAATAAACCGGTATTGTTGGTCCACACAAACAGTTTTGCATACAACGCACAAATATCTATTGTAAATTTCAGCTGTGAAGTACTGCATTGGTGTATTTTGTGGAAATAAATTGGTATTGTTGGTCCACACAGCAGTTTTGCATACAACGCAAAAATAGCCAAGGCTGTTTGCAGCCTGTATTTGTGGGAGGAGCGTCTGGCTATATATACACCCATGGGTTCCTGTAGCCAGACGCCAGTCCTGCGTGCACCACCAGACGCCCGTCCTGCATGCACTTACCCGCGCTCACTTGCCCCTGTCACGGTCTTCCTCCACGTGCGCGCCTCCTGCTCCGGCATCGCGTCCTCCAGGCCCCACATAATAGTGCGCTCTGGCTGCTGCGCTGCCGCTTCCCCGCACCACGGACATCTGCGGGTTCCAGAAGCGGCGTGCCGACTAGCGCAGCTTAAATAATATGTATTTAAAAAAAAAAAAAAAAAAAAAAGAGGCATTAAACTAAAAAGGGGGGTTCTGGGCATGGCAGTCGGCAATGGGGCATTAAGTGGAGACTGCTTTTCTCCGCTCATCCTTGTCATGAAGGGGGCAGTGCTCCCCCGTCATGACATGCGCTCCTATTGGCTACTGGCAGTCCATAGCTAGATTGTTAAAAAAAACAAAAAACACACACACTCTTGCATTACCCACGTCCTCAGGCATCCCCCAGCCTCCCCTTTTAGGTCACGTCTCAGTCTCCTGCCATCTGCTGGCTTTTTCAGGATCTGATAGCTGGTAATTAATTCATGAGTTTTAGCAGGGCACTAGGTATCAGTTCAGCTAAGGGGCTACTAACCATTCATGTCTATGTTTTATTGGTCTTCAGGCGTCCCAAGAAATCTCCTGTTCCATTCACGTAATTATCTTTCTGGCTGTCTTTCAATTCTGATCACTCCGCATCCGTTCATCCGTTGCACTTCTCGTTACATTACCTTAACTAGGTTCCACCGCTGCCCTTCCTGACTCCCGCCTGTCCCTTTTCACTTCTGGCAGTCACCACGGGGGCCTCCACTTCCGTGTTTCCGTTAGGTCGCCTGAATCCGCCAGGCTGCCACACTCCGTACCCACCAGGTTGTTATTCCGTCCCACCCAGGTTTTGTGTGTCTCTTCCACCTTCCTGTCTGTGTCTCCTGGATCCCCAGGCCTTCTGGGTCCAGATTTCCTCCGGCCCGGGCTTTTCCGCATGTTCTTGTTCTTCCTTGTCTCCTGGATCGCCCAGGTTCTCCGTGTCTCCTGGATCGCCCAGGTTGTCTGTGTCTCCCTGGTTCGCCCAGGTTGTCTGTGTCTCTCTGGATCGCCCAGGTTGTCTGTGTCTCCCTGGATCACCCAGGTTGTCTGTGTCTCCCTGGATCGCCCAGGTTGTCTCCCTGGATCGCCCAAGTTGTCTCCATGTCTCCCTGGATCGCCCAGGTTGTCTCCGTGTCTCCTGGATCGCCCAGGTTATCCGTGTCTCCTGGATCGCCCAGCCTCTTAGTGTCTACTGATCTCCCAGGTTGTCTGTGTCCTCTGGTCCGCCCAGACTGTCTGTGTCTCCTTGTCCTACCGTGTCTCCTGGATTCCGGGTCACTTCAATTTTCCTGGTTCCTCCAGGTTGTGTTTTCTACTACCTTCCTTCTGTAGCTTCTGTTCTTCATCTCCGCGGGTTCTTGCGCTCCTCACTATCAGATATTGCCTTCCGGCTCCGGTCACTTACTCTCCAATTTTGTTCAGGTTTTCTTAGATGGTACAGGCATTGCGTGGCCCACTTGTCCTTTAGCGTAGCTTCGTAAGCTCCAGGTAAGTTTTTTCCGCTTAAGGGCTCTTGGGGTAAGTCGTTTTTAAGTCTGTCATTTAGGGTCCTTTTTTCATTTGTTCATGTCAGCTTTCGGTCTTTCACGGTTGGCAGTGTCTTCAGGTCCTGATCAGGTAGGTAGTTATTTTCATGGCGGTAGTCGCCGCCCCATTTGGTCCTGTTTTTCAATCGCCGGGGTATTCGCCACCCCGCTTCCGCTCGCAAGGCGGAGTTGTACCGCCTTCTTATGACAGCCCCTAGTACATCACCCGAACTGCCTGACATCAGTTCTGTTCACCAGGTCCTAGCGCAAATTCAGGCTTCCATCAGTGGCCTAACTGCTTCGGTTTCTGACATCCAATCCAGGGTTTCTTTCCTAGAAACCAGGTTGGCGGCTGCGCCACAATCTCCGGGTGCGACAGACCCCTCTCCCGTCTCCCTGGAGCCTGCAGGTAGGCCTCCGGCCACCCCTCAGATCGCTCCTTCTCATTTCATTCCGGATCATCTCAAGAAGGATATCCTGGCAGGCAAGGATGTGAACCTTGCGGCGATCCTCATTGCCTCCCAGGATATATCCAAGAATCGTGTTATTCACTGCGGGGAAGTCTCAGTTGTTTTGAAAGCGAAGGATGCTCAGCTGAACAGAAAACTGTCAGTTTCTGAATTTGTGCTAGCCTTTAGTATTTTCAGGGATGTCATATGTTCAGCTCATCCTGGCCGCAGGGAGGAGCTGGATACTTATTTATACCGCTTGATGGATT